>BLSH010282969.1:598270-616694 GCA_018402905.1 Glandirana rugosa
AGTAATACACTAAACCGCTTTTTATATAAAATAAATTGGGGAAGGAATGACCCGTGAATTTGGGGGGAGGACGGGTCTGGTTAAAAACCGAAAGTCGCGACAGCGTAAAACTTACTGTTAACGCGTCAGCACGCTGCAACATTGGTTTATTTTAAACGTAGGAAAAAAAGGGTGTTTATCTCGAAAGAAAACCACCATAAACTAGTGGAGACGCAGTAAAGACTAGCGGCGATATTTGTTTTTTACTCGCTGTTAAAACGTTTTTTCCTGTTATAAAAAATGAAAAACGATTTCATGTTTAGGTAATTTTTTTAATAAGTAGTCAAAACCGGCTATATATAAGAAGATGTATAAACAGGAGGGGGGTTTAAGTGCCCAGTAAGGAAGGGGTTAAATAAAATATATTTTTCGCCAAATCACATAATGATTTTGAGTAAAACAAACCTCTTACTGGCTATAAAAAAAATGAAGTGTCTTGCTATATATCTTGCTAGATACCTCCAAAATATGAATATCCTCAACTGTGTGTGTGGTCTGTAGAAAATACTCTATATTGTCATGACCATTCTTCCAGAAGCACATTTGTGAGGTCAGGCACTGATGTTGGATGAGAAGGCCTGGCTGGCAGTCTCCACTCTAATTCATCTAAATGTGTTCTATCGGGTTTAGGTCAGGACTCCCTGCAGGCCAGTGAAGTTCCTGAGTGAAGAACTGAGGGGCCAAGTCCAACCCCTGAAAAACAGCCTCACACCATAATCCCCCCTCCACCAAATGATTTGGAGGGGTGGCCCAATACTTTTGGCAATATAGTATGGATGAGCGAGTTTGGGGTGGAGGAACTTGACTGGCCTGCACAGAGTCCTGACTAGGGTTGCCACCTCATCCCTTTAAACCCAAACATATATGGATTGCACAGGTTCTAAGGCTAATTTAATGCAGATAAGGCACCAAGTGAGTTTAATTACCCCCTTAATCAGCCACAGCATCTGTGTAATTAATATGTGTTCGGTTTTAAAGGGATGAGATGGCAACCCTAGACTAGCCAGCATTAAAGGTTGCTTGCAAAATCATCCTCCCGTAACAACAGGTTATGTGTCCACAACTCTGTTTCATCAGCTATCCCTAAGGAAAAAGCTGAATATGATGGTCCTTGGCACCCCAAGTACAAGAAAGGAGATGGATCCTGAAGATTGTACTGGATCCTGGTATTCCAGTACCAGCTGTCCACATCCTTGGAAATCGTCCTCACTTGTGAATTCCATTTCTAATGTGGAGCTATCGGATTCTGACTTCACATCTTTTATCCAAAAACATTTTATTGGAAATAAGTATCATACCTAGGGCAGGCTCATATTGGCTCATAGCACCCATGTTGCCTCATGTTACTGATCCAGACTTAGTCATTTCTGAAATATGCCTAGAGTCTGCACCTGAGGCCGAGCACCCCAAGCTAGTCTGTGACAGAGACAGCCTCAGATTCTGGAATTGCCTCTTCTAAATTTAAACCTATTTTTCCTGTTTGTATTAATTTATCTTCTGAGACCCCCTCATCTGAGTTTGCCTCTTCTGTGTCTGAGTCCACCCCTTCTGAATCCTAAAGCGGTTGTCTACTCAAAAAAAATTTTTTTTTTAAATAAAAACCTGCAAGATAATAACATAATGAGCTAGTATGCCGCATACTAGCTCATTATGAAATACTCACCTTAAAACGAAGATCCGACCGAGCCGCTCTGTCCCCTCCGTGGGAGCGGACATCTTCACCCGGATCTTGCTTCTGGGTACGCGGCTCCGGCGCTGTGACTGGCCGGAGCCGCAAGACGTCACTCCCACGCATGCGCGCGGGGCTCGTTTTCCCCGGCAGGGTCCGGAACTAATGCCGGCTTTTGCCGGGACACATATACGGCGCATGCGCCGGAACATACACGGCGCATGCGCCGTAACGCTGCATTACATTAGAAAGGGAATATCTTCTAAACCATACAGGTTTAGAAGATATTCATTTTACCTACAGGTAAGCCTTATTCTAGGCTTACCTGTAGGTAAAAGTACAAAAAAAGGGTAGACAACCGCTTTAATCTGTGTCCATATCTGATCATCTTCTGGTTATAGCTTTTTTTTTCCTGTGCTGTGCTCCACTTAGTGGGTTCTATCTTCATTGAGCTTTGGTCTAAAGGTTTCAGAATAGATAGGCATTGTTCTATAGATTCTGGCTCCTGTGGAGTCTGGTGCTCCTGGGATTCACTATGGTCACATGATGCAGAGCCAGCGTGCGTTCCACCTGGGCTGGACATGACATTGACAGAGCCTCAGAAATTCCACCACTATTCAGACCTCAATGCATTTCACCGGAAGGTGTCATTAGGAAGTCATCAACGATGATGCCTTCCTTCTGGTGAAATGCATCGAGATCTAAATACATACAAAAAATTAAGCGATTGGCGCTTAACCTATGCAACAATAATTAATAAAGTGCATATTCATATAAATGTGCTTAATAAATAAATATATATATAGTCTCTCTTTGATCACATATAAATATATAGTTCAAAAATTAAGGTGTAATCAATATTCAAAAAAGTTCATCAAAAGCGCAGGAAAAAAATAAAACATTTTTGAATAAGTCAATAACCGTGCTCTTAAAGTGACGAAATGTAGTGTAAATTTTCAAGTAGCACTTCACTGCCACACATGTGCCAGGGGTTTACACTCACCAGAACACAAATAATGAAAAGCCCATATATCAAATGAGATGGTTTAACCAGGGATCAAGGAAATCCAAAACAGAGTAATCGGTGTTGTTATGTCAATTTTCCTTCCACAGAGGAAAATACCAATACATTGGAGACACAAATGAGAGTTCTCACAGCGTAACACAGTTTATGATAAAAATAAGGGGGGGGGATAAAAAAAACATCCGAAATAGCAACTCACATTTTCCGGTGCTTGTATGTCAGCACAAACATGTCCAGCATGCTCAAATGGGAGCAGTCCTTTACAGCACAGCGTGCGCTTCACCGCTCTGTAAGTCCAAACCAAGCGACCGAATGTGACGTCGGGTAAAGAGACATGGCTTCAATGCATTTCGTGTTCGGGAAACACGTCATCAGGAAGTCCAGTGTTACGCTATGAGAATTCTCATTTGTGTCTCCAACATATTGGTATTATCCTCTGTGGAAGGAAAACTGACATAACACTGATTACTCTGATGTTTTGGATTTTCTTGATCCCTGGTTAAATCGTCTCATTTGATCTATAGGCTTTTCATTATTTGTTTTATTATTCTGGTGAGTGTAAACCCTGGCACATGTGTGGCGGTACTACTTGAAAATATACACTGCACTTCGTCACTTTAAAAGCACGGTTATGGACGTATTCAAGATTTTTTTTATTTTTTTTCTGCAGTTTAGATTAACTTTTTTGAATATTGATTACAACTTCATTTTCAGACTATATATTTTAATGTGATCAAATAGAAACTATTTATATATATATATATCATTTTTTTAAGCACATTTATGCACTTTATTAAATATTGTTGCAGAGGTTAAGTGTCAGTCACTCCATTTTTTGTATGTATTTTCTACTTGATTTTTCATTTAAGGAGGAGTGGGCTGCACTACTGCACTCTTAGCCTAATTAATTTGTTTGTGGTGCCATACTCCTGTTTTTTTCTTAAGCACCTAATGAGAGCTGAATAGTGGCGGAAGTTCCGAGTCTCCATCGACTTCATGTCCCGTCCAGATGGAACGCATGACGGCTAAGAGAAACAAGCGGCGATGATAATTGTACAATATAAGGCTCTGCATAGTATAGGCCCCTCCAGGGTACAAGTAAATGTGAGTGCACTGCTATTTTAATTTATTAGCCTAATTTAATAAACATATTGCACAAATATCGGGTATTGTTTTCTCATTCTGAGATATGCCTGGTGGAGACACTGAAGGTTAAAGTTAAGTGAGTGCATGCCTAGGATATACCAAACAGAAAGACCAAATACTCAAAAGTGGTGAGGGTCCCGGTGGCCCAAAGTTATCTGCTGAGTGGCCCTCCCTTACATGACGTGGTGGAGCACATTGTTTAAGAAGAGAACAGTGTAGTAAGAACAGCATGTACCACTAATATACATGTGGTGAAATTAAAAGAAGGGGATTTGAAGAAATATATTGCATATATTCACAAAGATCTGCTATTATTATTGTTTCAAGTTTTTGTCACAAGATTTTTTTTGCATATGGTATCTTAGAATTAACTTACTTGTTAACTATCAACAAATTATTGGGTTGTAATTCACACCGATTGCATGGATTTACATACACACCTATAATGTTTGTAAATATGAACACATAGCTAACGCCCAACACATATATAGTATATAAATAATTTTTGGGCATAGGGCCGGTTCACACTGGTGCGATGTGGGAACCCTGTGAATCCACTGCGGGGTTCCCGACTCGCAGGCATTTTACACTGCCATATGCAAACTGTGGGGAGTGTCAATAGAAAGCTAATGACACCCCCAAATCAGTTTGCATATCGCAGTGTTAACTGAAAACTCGGACAGGAATCGGATCGCATTGGTGTGAACACTCATGCGATCCGATTCTGGTGCAGACCAAAAAAGAGTCCCGTGTGAGTTTGGTCCGAATGTGATGCGAATTTAGCCATACTATCTGCATAGCTGAAATCACATTGCACAGAGATCGCATGTGATTTTCACTGCAGTGTGGTGCAAATCACATCCAATCTCAGACTAAACTGCAGCGTGAACTGGCCCTTAGCCTGAAATTGAAGGCAGCGGTTAATTATTGTCAGAAATTGCGCATTGGGAGCGCTGTTTCATCTTTATATTTTTAGTCACATGATAGAACCTAGTGGCATGTTCTAACTTACAGTTTTGATCCTGATTGTACCCTATTGCCAAGTTCATGTGCCGCTGAGCTCTCTAATCCATCAGATAAATTGTGGTAGGAATGTCCAGTGGCCACTTGTCAGAAGGGTATGTGTCACGGGAATATAGCATCGCACCTTGTGACCCTAAATTCTATCTTTATTTTCCACAAATGATTCATGATGCATACCCAGTATTGCCTCTGTGTTTTTCTGGCTCCTTGTAATATCCTCCAGCTGCATCATTTCAAAGTTGCATGTCAGTGCGGCTTCAGGTGCGACTTGGAAGACATCTGTGCGACTTCGCGCACAGATGTCTATGCAAGTCGCACCTGCACTTGCAAAAAGTAGTGCAAGAACTACTTTCAAAACCTATCTCCAATGGAGTTAGAGTTGCACCTATATGACCGATTCTGCAGACAATAGGATGCAACTTGTCATGCAATTTGAAACTAGACAATCGCATGACAAATAGCACCGGTGTGACTGAGCACTTAGTACAGAACCTACCACCTATGTATTATGAGATTTGTAGTGGACTCTTAACCTCTTGCCGCCCGCCCACCGTCAAATGATGGCGGGGCAGTGTGGCTCTCGTTCTGGGACGATGTTATATGATGTAATCCCAGAAAGCACGCTCCTGCGTGCCCTAGGGGGCATGCAGCGTGCCGATCGCGATCGTGCCGTGTTATCAGGACATGGTGCGACCCCGATATGTGTAAAGAGCCGCGACCAGTCACAGCCAGTCCCATGTAAACACTGAAGTGCCGGTAATCGGCGCTCCTCGTGGCACACTGACAGAGTGTGTGGCGAGCAGAGCCAATCAGCGGCATCTCCTCTCACAGAGGACTTCTAGGGATGTAATCAGGGCACTGATCATCAGTGCCCTGATTACAATTGAAAACCAGTGCCAGCAATCAGTGCCCACAAGTGCCACCAATCAGTGCCCATTAATGATGCCAGTCGGTGCTGGCTAATAGTGCTGCCTATCAGTGCTGCCAATCAATGCCCATCAGTGCTGCCTATCTGTGCCCACAGGTGGCGCCTCTCAGTGCCACCTATAAGTGCCCACCAGTGCCACCTATCAGTGCCCATAAGGGCGCCACATTAGTGCCTCCTCATCAGTGTCCACAAGTGCCACCTCATCAGTGCCCAGAAGTGCCATCCCATCAGTGCAGCCCATCAGTGCCGCCCTTATCAGCACAAATCAGTGAAGGAGAAAAATTACTTATTTACAAAATTTACTGACAAAAATTAAGAAAAACGCTTTTTGGTTTTTTTTCAAAATTCTCTTTTTTTTTTTTTTTTTTTTTTAAGTAACTAATAAACCCAGCAGGGATTAAATACCACCAAAAGAAAGCTCTATTTTTGTGAAGAAAATGATAAAAAGTTCAAATGGTTATAGTGTAGCACGACCGAGCAATTGTTATTCAAAGTGCTACAGCGCTAAAAGCTGAAAAATGGTCGGGGCAGGAAGGGGGTTAAAGTGCCCTGTATTGAGGTGGTTAAGGGTCACTAGCATGTCAGCTAGAGATGTTCCTGATTTACAGTATATATTATGTTTAAATTATTATTGAACTATTCTGTTATATGAGAGACAGTTGGTAGTTAGGCAAGAAGTATAAGAAGATTTGAAACCTTATAAAAAAGATTGCACGTCAATACACTGGGCACCATGGGGCTTTGAAACGTTTAAATAGCGTTGGATTTTTAAATACAAAACAATTAAATAGATGAAAACCAATCACTAAAATCTCACATAGACTTTAACATGTTAATGTCCTTTTTAAAAGTAATTTCCAATCTTTTTAAATCTTTAGTTTTCATTAAAGCGGAAGTAAACCGCTTTACCCCCAAAATAACAGGATAATGTGCTAGTATACATCCCATACCAGCACATTATGAAATACTTACCTTAAAATTAAGCCCTCAGTGGTGCGCTGCCCCGCTAAGAGGGCTGACATCTTCCACGGTCTTCCTTCCGGGTTCATGGACTCTGGCTGTATGAGTGGCCAAAGCCGCAATGACGTCACTCCCGCGCATGCACGTAAGAGCCCTCAGTTATAGCACGGTGCTCTGAAGGTCCAGTATGGTATGCCGAACCTTCAGAGCACTAGACATGTGCACTGCTGAAAAAAAAATTATTTTCGTTTTCGCTTCATTCATTTTTTTTTTTTTTTATTTATCGGATCATTTGTTATGATCGATATTCGTTATTTTGAATAAATTTGTAACTTCAGATAATTTTCAAATTTGTTATGGTCCATTCTGTATAGATGCGGTATTCGATATTTTCGATAATTCGTTTTTGTTATGTTCATTAACAGTCAAATTTGAAAGAAAATTCCAATACCTATAATTTAATAGTTTGTAACTAGTATTATAGTTTTTATTATTATTATTTATTAATAAATAATAATAATAAAAAAAAACACAATAATGGTTAATAAACTTAAAGGGGTTGTAAACCCTCAAGGTATTTCACCTTAATGCATTCTCATGCATTAAGGTGAAAAACCTTTTCACCTGCAGCAGCCCCCCCAGAGTTTCCCCCTTTATTTACCTGAGCCCGAAATGAACCCGCAGCGGGGACGAGCCTCGCAGCTCACCCGAGCTGCTCCAGTCCTCATTGGCTGGATTGATAGCTGTGGAGCCATTGGCTCCCGCTGCTGTCAATCAAGTCCGAGTCCTGCTGTTTGTGTGAATACACACAACAGCAGGACTCGGGAGCGCGCCTGCACGGGTGACCCCAGGGAAGTGTGGTGGTCACTCGAGAAGAGGAGGAGCCCGAAGCACCGCTGGAGGACCCCAGAAGACAGGGTTAGGGGCCACTCTGTGCAAAACCGCTGCACAGAGGAGGTGAGTATGACATGTTTGTTATTTTTTTTTTAAAAAAAAGGAAGCCTTTAGTATCGCTTTAATAATTTAATTATAATAGAAATTAGCTGAATGTTTTTTGTTTTTTTCGGATTTTCGTTTTTATTTGCGGATTTTTGTTCTTTCAAATCTTCGTTCTTATTTTCGGATTTTCTTTAAGATTTTTGAGTTTTGAATTTTTGTTCTTGTAGAAAATTTGTTTTCGAATTAACAAATATGCCAAATTTTGAGGAAAAACTAATTCAGGACGAAACTTTATTGCCACTTTAAAATAACCTCTGATGCTTCTGCCATGTATGCCCTTGTTCAGACACTCCCTGGAGTGACAGCGCTCTATCCTGTCTCCCATTTGTGTGCCTGTGTTGCCACTTTGGCATACAACTTCCATTGGAGTGTACAGTTGTGCTCATAAGTGTACATACCCTGGCAGAATTTGATTTCTTGCCCATTTTTCAGAGAATATGAATGATAACACAAAAACTGATCAAAAGTTTACATACCCAAGTTCTTAATACCGTCTATTGCCCCCTTTAACATCAATGACAGCTTGAAGTCTTTTATGTTATTTGTGGATGAGGCTCTTTATCTTCTCAGATGGTAAAGCTTGTCCATTCCTCTTGGCAAAGTCTTGCATGAACTGCACATTTGAGATCTCCCCAGAGTGGCTCAATGATATTGAGGTCAGAAAACTGAGATGGCCACTCCAGAACCTTCACATTATTCTTCTGTAGCCAATGACAGGTGGACTTGGCCTTGTGTTTTGGATCATTGTCATGTTGGAATGTCCATGTACGTCCCATGCACAGCTTTCTGGCTGATGAATGCAAATGTTCCTCCAGTATATTTTGATAACTTACTGCATTCATCTTGCCATCAATTTTGACCAAATTTCCTGTGCCCTTGTAGCTCTCACATCCCCAAAACATCAGTGATCCACCTCCGTGTTTCACAGGCCTTATTGACTTGTTGTCCAAATGTAACGTTTATGATTGTGGGCAAAAATCTAAATTTTGGTCTCATCACTCCAGATGACTTTGTGCCAGAAGGTTTGAGGCTTGTCTCTGTGCTGTTTGGCATATTGTGAGCAGGATACTTTGTGGCATTTGCATGGTAATGGCTTTCTTCTGGCAACTCAACCATGCAGCTCATTTTCTTCAAGTGCCTCCTTATTGTGCATCTTGAAACAGCCACACCACATGTTTTCAGAGAGTCCTGTATTTCACCTGAAGTTATTTGTAGGTTTTTCTTTGCATCCTGAACAATTTTCCTGGCAGTGGTGGCTGAAATTTTAGTTGGTCTACCTGACCATGGTTTGGTTTCAACAGAACCCCTCATTTTCCACTTCTTGATTAGAGTTTGAACACTGCCAATGGGCATTCTCAATTCATTGGATATCTTTTTATATCCCTTTCCTGTTTTATACAGTTCAACCACCTTTTCCTGCAGATCCTTTGACAATTCTTTTGCTTTCCCCATGACGCAGAATCCAGAAACGTCAGTGCAGCACTGGATGAAAGAGGCAAGGGTCTGTCAGGAGTCCAGAAACTCATTGGCCTTTTACACACACACACACACACTAAATACAAGCAAACAAATCACAGGTGAGGATGGTTACCTTTAATAGCCATTCAAACCCCTTTGTGTCAACTTGTATGCATGTTATCAGGCCAAAATCACCAGGGTATGTAAACTTTTGATCAGGGTCATTTGGGTAATTTCTGTTGTCATTGTGATTTAAATAGTAAACATAGTTGATTGATAATAAATGGCTTCAGCCAAACACTAACTATGAGTGAAAGAAATGTTTTTGTGTTATCATTCATATTCTCTGAAAAATGGGCAAGAAATCATAAATTCTGTCAGGGTATGTAAACTTATGAGTACAACTGTATAATGTGTTTTGATATTATCTGGCAGCACTGTGATTGAATCACGTGATTTTTTGGCAGGAAAAAATGTTATTGTATGTAAAACAATCTTTTCTGCCTAAGACCATGGCTGTCTGTCTTATTCCTCTGATCCAGACCCTACGTTCTAGTTTCTATGGTCCTAGATTTGAAGGACACCTGTACTGGAGCTGGTTGAAGCTCTCTAAACACCTTATAAATGCTTGCCTTATAACATAATGCTGCAGGCTAGCATTCACTTGGCTCTGTGGCCCTCAGCCGTAGTTGAACACATGCCCACACACAATGAGATCTGCCTCCAGCTTGCAGTAAGTAAAACATGTCTATTCAGCAGTTTATTACAGGACACACTTTTAGCACTTTCCCTTAATAGCTCCATCCAGCTAATGGAAAGTGCTGTGAAGTGGAGATGAAGTGCATGATTGCATAACAAAGGATTTTCCTTCTCTGAAGATGAAAGACTCCTGGGGCGGCTGCTGCCAGGCCACGCCAAATAACAGAAAGCTAAGTGAACCTGTGCTTTAGCCATTCACGGAAAAGTAACTTTCACTTTACTTCGCAACAAGTTCACTTTAGGAATATCTAAACCCAGAAACAAAAATTGAATGTACCACAGTTTACCAATCCTTTTGATGTGGCAACTGCAATAGGTTTACTTTTTTCTCTTTATTTTTACCTGGTGATCCTGCCAGTAACGCACTTCCTAGGGTAACATTATATACCCAATGTACTTTATCCACTCCAAGCGCCATCGCTAAACACCCTCTTTTGCCTTCTCTGTCCATTCATAGAATGTTTTCTATTTTGTGAATGGGTTCACAGAATACAAAGCCTGTCTTTATTGGGTAAGAGGAAAGGAGGGGCTGCAAACGACTCTAGAGCTGCTGTTCAGAGACTCAAAGGTCTAGTGTCCAAGTGCCAGAAGTATAGCAATAGCTGTACTCCTGGCGCTCAATAAAAATGTAAAAAGTAAACCAAAGAGACATGTGGTACCATACACCTCAATGGACCTAACCCCTTATAAGTAAGCACATATTTAAAAGTGCTGCAATTCATGGAGTGCTTAGTGCTTTAAAACAAATCAGGTGGAAATTTGTGTTTATCAAGACTACACACATACTCACTAGAAATTTAAAGTGGTTCCAAATTCAAACGTTTTTTTTTACCTCGTATTCTCTGCATTAAGATGATACTAAAGTCTTATTTTTTTTTTTATTTAAAAATAACAAACATGTTATACTTACCTGCTCTGTGCGGTTAGTTTTGCACAGAGCAGCCCAGATCCTCCTCTTCTCGGGTGCCTCACCAGTGCTTCTGGCCCTTCTCTCCTGCCGATTGCCCCCACAGCAAATAGCTTGCTATGGGGGCACCCTAGCCGAGCTGATGCTCTGTGTCCATTCAGACATGGAGCCGTGACACGGCCCGCCCCTCTATCCTCTGATTGGCTCATTGACTTGTGATTGACAGCAGGAGGGAGAGTCCCGGACAGCCAAGTCTGTCATGCAACATCACTGGATCGAGATGGGGCTCAGGTAAGTATTGTGGGGGGTGGGGGGGGGGGGGCTGAGGGGGTCTTCTGCACACTGAAGGTTTTTTTATCTTAATGCATAGAATGCATTAAGGTAAAAAATCTTCTCCCTTTACAACCACTTTAAGGTAAAAAAAAGTCCCACTACTTCTTCTACTCATTCCTATCCCTAAACACTTACCTGAAAGCACACCAAAAATGCAGGACATAATAGAAGTCTATGGTAAAGCACAGCTAACCTGCACGCACTGCGGCCAAAGTACAGCGGATTAGTGTGAAGCCACCCTTAGATAAAGAAGACTAGCGTCTCTTTCGCATGCACAGACGCAGTGATCCAATCTGTCATGAATGCAATAAAGACACGGGCACACTGCTTCACATGCTTTGGGAGTGTGAAAAGATTCGACCGTTTTGGTCGCAGGTAACGCATTTTGTCGCCCATCACTTTGATCTTCCGAATATCTGCAGCCCAAAGTGGTGTGTATTGTCAATCTTTGAAGATATTCAAATAGGCACGTATCAGAAACAGTTCCTACGTTTTCTCTTGTTTTATGCAAGGAAAGCGGTGGTACTGCAGTGGGTCCGTACTACACCAATACAGATAGATGCCTGGAAAAATTTAATAAATCAAGTCCTACCAATTTACAAGCTTACATATGAAGCCAGAGGTTGTCCTAATAAATTTGAGAGAATTTGGGGACAATGGAATGATACTTCTGACACTTGTGAAGTCCTGTACGACTGAGGTAATGGTCTCTGGGACTAATGTGTGGAGGATGTGGAATAATTTGAGGGGGTGCGGAATGGGTGCTCAGGGAATGTTCCCTATAAACCGCTGTGTTGTGTACTGCTTTGACGGTGTAGAGTAATGTGGTAAATTCTACTTGGTTTCTACAGTTTTGTTTGATGTTGGTAGATATTTTGCCAAAAATATGTTTTTGTACATATGAAACGGTGTCAGTAATTGAAAGTGACAAATGTATGATGATTATCTTTATATTCGGTGCAAGAAATGTATGCTGAAATACTACTTTATATCTTATAAACCTTTGTCAAAAATGTTAATATGATGTGATGAAACTGACAATAAAATACAGTTTAAAAAAAAAGATAAAGAAGACTAGCTTCACAGCAACCCTCTGTTCATGCTGCCAGACCCACAACATCTCATCTACTGCCTGGGATGCCATCTGAAGCTATGTCAATATGTTCGGCTGGATGTTGCTAGAAAAAATGGTGGTACCTAGAGGAATAGTGGACCTAGCAGGTAAACAAGTGATGTACTGTAAACCTTGGGCTGTTTCTGCAGTTGCCAAGAATGAAGGAGAGGTGCAAAGCTTACCAGATGCAAGAAGATGTCCGGGTCCCCCCCCCCCCAAGACATTGCACCAGGAGGCCCTCATGACAGAAGATACCTAGGAACGAAGCAGTGGAAGTCCACACCAAAAGTAAAGCCAAACATACTGCGCTGGCAGGACTGGGCTATCAGTACATTGTATGACCGACCGTCAAATAGGGTCCACATACCCAGGAAGACCCGCACCCCATTCATAGACAGTAGCGTCGGAACAAGGAGTGGGCTGCGCTGGAAATTCTGTCACCCCAGAGCCTGCTGTGCCACTATCAGCTAGGTCCACCTCTTCTGCCACATGGGGCACATCAAGCAAAAAAAAAAAACACAAATCTATCATGTACAGATTTTCTGGGGATCACCACAGATATGGTAAACATAGAATTTAGACTCCCTTGAGAAAAGTTTGATCATTTGTATTCTCACTGAATTTTGTGCCTACAAAATAGAAAGCCACAGTGAGGAAGACCCAGTTTTGTTTAGGTCTATTACATTTCCACACAGAGTAATGATTATGGGTAGGTGGGATTTTATTATTTCTGGTTTAAAGCTCCCATTTTTTAACCATTCTGCTTAGGAGGAGATTTACTGCTTTGATCTAGGATCACTTTGGATTATTTAAAACAGTGTTGGCTAACCTTTCGGACCTCACGAACCACTAAGCTCACAATTTTGAATTCCACGGACCACTAACATGTAAGTCTCCTCCTCCTTCACCTCCCACTTCCAGCACTGCTCCCAGCACCTTCCTCTGAGTTCATAGGAGCTGGAACTACAGAGGAGGCATCAGGTATCCGTGCATATTGACGGTATTGACTGTCATCGTGCATTGAGAACAACACTGGAAACAACATTGAGAAGTATACATCCACCACAATGTTTATTTCCAGTAGAACCCCTGGGACCACCAACATTTTCCCATGAACCAGGACCATCATTGGTCTTTGAGCCAATGGTTGGTTACTGCTGATTTAAAGAATGGCAGTGTCTCAGGAGTAAAAATGTCCAGTTTTCCCTGATGCTGCCTTTGGTTTTGGAGCTTACTGGAGGTGGAAATTGTGTGCAGAGGTGTTACCAATGTCTTGGTTCTGCAGTAATGTAACTTAGACATTGTGCTTCTAGAGCCTATCCTGTAGTATTTTCTGTAGATACAGTATATGGGGTCACCACTTCAGGAACAAGCAAAGTACCTTACTTACCAATAGCAAAGATATAAATTCCTTCCTATATCTGTTTTGAAGTTGCTGATGCACTTCGTACCTTGCAGCTTCCATTGTCAACGCACTCTGCTTGACTCCTGCCATAGTGAATCACAAATAAATTATTGATGATTATCTGATTGTTCGTGGGCTCTGATTTCTGCTAGGGTAATAATGAAATCCTCCTGCAGGAGTTGTAATTATTATTTTCTGTTACATCCTGAGGCTGGGTTCACACTATTGAGAATTGGATGAGGATTGTCCCGCATCCAATTTGCATGTCAGGAGATTGTGACTGGCTCTCTATGGAGCGACTCCGGAGCAAATTGCACAGGAGTCCTGTGCGTCTTCTGGTCCATTTCAGGTCCGAATTCAGCTCAAAATTCGGACCGAAATCAAACCTGAAACTGAACAGGGACGCACTGGACCCCTGCTGTGAGCCGCTCCGTACTGTGAACCCAGCCTCAAACTTTTCTTCCATGTTGAAACAAATCAACGAGGCAGTCTGGAGGCTAACGTCATTAGTCAGTTTTGTATGTGATCCACACTGATCCAGGCACTTCAAACAGCTCAGCTCAGACGTAGCTCAGACTCTGTGAGATTTTAGGGGGATCACTTTCATAATGATCTTGCGACAATTGTTCCATTTGATCCAGCACTCGACAAAGTAACAGTGCAATGGGATAATTGTCCTTAAACCAAGCACTTTCGTTCACATATTAGAACTGGAAGACCCAAAAGTTATCGCCCTCATTAGCAGTGGAAATTAACAGCCACATCTAATCTTACTTTTGGCTATCAGGAATCACAATCTTTAAATATCACTGTATTCTTTTATTTGAATCCCCTCTTTCTTGTTTCTTAGTTTGAAGGATCTAACTTCCATGGCTCACCCCTGCTTTCAGGAACCTTCCTTTTCCCTCCCAGTATCTAAAGCTGGCCATGGATAATTCTTTCTGTTTTTTTTTTCTTTTTTGTTTAGCCAACAAAAAAAAAACATTCCTCCATCCACACAAGCAAAGTGGACAGAGGAACCCCCATCACTGGGTCTCTCTGCTGTCAGAATGCACCGACCAGTGGCTGCAGCCGCTCACTGAAACAAGTTTTCAATTTAACAATAAACTTCTGTCAGACAGGAACGAGTACCCATGGATCCAAATTCAGCCAGTCCCTCCTGAACGAGTCGAATTTTGATTCATCTATGGCCAGCTTAACCTACGCTGCTATCTATTCACCACCCTACCGCCAACTGCCACGCACCGCTCTACCGCTGCGAGCTGAGCTGCAAATGCGCAGCTCAGTTTACATGCCGGGAATCGATGTAAGCAGGCAGGTATGTGTGTTTTATTGCAGATGAGACCTTGCCTGTCTTCTGCAATGCTTGAGGTGATTGTATCCGTATTAGTGCACGTGCAACAGACACAATTGAGTACTGTTCGTGATTCTTTTTTTTATTTGCACTAACATACAATTTTTCAGGACAAGCTTTCAGGGTATGTCCCCTTCTTCAAGGTCCCAGCAGTACTGATTCAATATCAGTACTGCTGGGACTTTGAAGAAGAGGACATACCCTGAAAGCTTGTCCTGAAAAATTGTATGTTGGTGCAAATAAAAAAAGTATCACGGACGCCCATTATAGGCCACCCAGATTTTACCCCAAGCTACACGGAAAAGTCTTTCAAATCCAACAAGATTTGTGCAGCATCAGGGCATCTACATTCTTACACCCCTCGGGCTGGGTCCGACTTTCAGATCTCTATGGATCCCTCACCAGTTCCACAATGGGCAGATGGAAACTATTGAAACTGTCTTTCTACATTCCCTTCCGGACCCTGCAGGCTTTAACAGACACCCCACCCCATTTGAAGACCTCGGCCTTGGTAAAGGTCCCATTTGTAAATCACTCTCTTCCTCATCGTATCCTGCTAGACTTATCTTTCCAGCAGGATCCTCCATATCTATCCAAATGGGAAAGGAACCTGAATACCACATTCTGGCGACCAGAAGCACAGTATACTTTTCTTTGCCCACAAATCTTCTTTGTGTAGCAAATACCAAGAGATTACATATAAAATTCTGTCACGTTGGTGCCGGACTCCCTCTGTTCTAGCGTCCATGTTTCCTGGACACAGCCCTTCTTGTTGTTGATGCGGAGCCTAAGTCGGTACAATATTTCATATTTTTTGGAACAGCCTTTTTGGCGACATGTCCTACAAATTGTTCACAAACTAACGGACATCTCCCTTTTGGATAAACCTGCTGCAGTGCTTCTCAACCCCCCCATGGACCCCCATGTCCAGTAAGAGATACCGTAACTCACTGCTAAAGCATTTACTGAATGTAACCAGGACATGAATCCCAGTATATGGAAAAAATGTCCTACCATGTCTCAATGGTTCACCAGGATGAAGGACATCCAACATATGGAGCATTTGACTGCTGCCCTTAGAAATAAAATAGAGGAGCACATAATGCAATGGCTTCACTGGGACTTGTTTTACTATTCAGATAAATACCTATCGCTACCTTAACCTGCTAACATCTGTATTGGATGCGATTTGAAGACTTGTTGCCCCCACCGTGGACCTCCACCCCTTCCATTCATCCTATCATTACGCCTCTTCCTCTTCCCCTACCTATATGTCCTTTTTTTCCCCCTTCCTCTTCCTCCCTAGGGTGTTTCTCTCAAAAATATTTTATAAAGCTTTATGGTGTGCATTGATATCGTGGGTATGACAGCTTAAAGGCCATGTTCACAGGTTCTGATTCTTGTATTCTGTTTTTTAGTGTGTGTTATTGAGGATTGTTCTCCATGGCCTATTTGTACCATTCATGCTGTCTTGTTATGTTGTGTTATTTTGATGCATAACAAATTAAAAAAAAAAAAAAAAAAGTATCACGGGCAGTACTCAATTGTTTCTTCTGCAATGAAAAGCCTGCCTGCTCACTGTAACTGTCACAATTACCTGCAGTTCCAATCGTCCCCTACGGGGGCCTGTTTACAAACCATGTCAGGTGAGTCTTGCATATTGAGGAAGTTGTCATTAGTGAATGTAATGAACACAAATCTGTATTTATGGCTATTGTACTGGACAAAGGCTGCACAGTGACACCAAAGGGGCTATGTCCGCACTAACAAACAATAAAAAAAAAAAAAAAAAAAAAAAGCACACTTACTAGCTAGCCAGCAAAAAAAAAGGTTTTAGTTGTACAACATTGATAACATATAATAAAGCCACACTGCCTTGTCAAGGACCAATTTGTATAGTATGTCTCTAGTCTTTGAAAGCCTCCATATTGGAGCATACACTACATTACCAAAAGTATTGGGACACCTGCCTTTACACATGCATGAAATTTACTGGCATCCCAGTCTTAGTCCCTAGGGTTCAACATTGAGTTGGCCCACCCTTTGCAGCTATAACAGCTTCAACTTTTCTGGGAGGGCTGTCCACAAGGTTTAAGAGTGTCTATGGGAGTGTTTGACCATTCTTCCAGAAGCACATTTGTGAGGTCAGGCACTGATGCTGGACGAGAAGGCCTGGCTTGCAGTCTCCCCTCTAATTCATCCCAAAGGTGTTCTATCGGGTTGAGGTCAAGACTCTGTGCAGGCCAGTCAAGTTCCTCTACCCCAAACTCGCTCATCCATGTCTTTATGGACCTTGCTTTGTGCACTGGTCGAATAAATTGGGGGGGAGAGTGGTTCTGTAAGGACAGAAAGATACTGCCACGTCCTATAGTTTAGAAATTCAAAAAAGAGGGAGAGACTCCCAGATTGTAAGCTATCCCCTGGACTTTACAGGCAGTAGGTTGGATAAGGTACAAAAAAGAGATTTAAGAAATAGTAAAAAAAAATTATTATACAATTTTATTGATACAAAAACATATGATATATTCCAACATTGGAGTGAGTTGGGACAAGAAGTTCCCAGTCCGCTTCAAATTATGTGTGGATATACAAGGTCAAAAATTGGATACAAACAATGCATACATCAAATGCAGTTATAAAAAGACAAAACAATGAATTTGTCTCAACATGGTACTAACGTTAGAACAGCATATATGGAAAAAGCTTGGATGCATATGAGAATAGATACATTCAAGGAGCCGCTATATGAGCAGGGTCTTGGAGCTATTTCTCAGATATCCCAACATGTTTCGGTCAATCCTTCATCAGGGGATTGTGTGCATCACGCAGAAAAATAATTGTGCTGTCTGTAACAAAGTTCAATCATACAGGACAATGTTATCATGCATGTGGTATATAATATAGGTAGTTTGGTAAGAATGCATTCCCATGGGGAAAAAAAAAGACAAAAGGTAAGAGAAAGCTGAGGTGAACCATCACTTACATCTTAACTGAAAGTACCATCGACCAAGTTTCAAGCAGCCCGGCAGGATCTGAAAGCCGAGTCCAATAAGGGTCACAGGGAGTAAACCCCACGGGGTGGATCATAGATTATGCAACCAAAAGGGGCCCAAAGAGGCTGAGTCAGCAGACCTCACAAGGAGGTGTAGTGTGGTGCTGGTAAAGATAAAAAAGGAGGAGATAGAGTGAAGTATATAAGTATAGATGTGTATGTATACAAAGCTACATTCGTTAAAGGCAATGGGCCGTCACACCCCAAAGGGGTTGATGCTTGCCCTCTTGTTTGTACCATGTGAAAATGCAAAA
>BLSH010282969.1:628610-653062 GCA_018402905.1 Glandirana rugosa
TAACTGTGAAACCCGACCTGGCTACCCCCCTGTTCTCCCATCCACCTGGTTGCTCCCCCTGTTCTCCCATCCACCTGGCTGCTCCCCCAGTCCTCCCATCCACCTGGCTGCTCCCCCAGTCCTCCCATCTACCTGGCTTCTCCCCCTGTCCTCCCATCCACCTGGCTGCTCCTCCTATCCACCTGGCTGCCCCCCATCCTCCCATCCACCTGGCTGCTCCATTCTGTCCTCCCATCCATCTGGCTGCTCCACTCTGTCCTCCCATCCACATGTGAGTACACCCGTAAGTGAAAATGTCCAAATTGGGCCCAAAGTGTCAATATTTTGTGGGGTTACCATTATTTTCCAGCACTGCCTTAACCCTCTTGGGCATGGAGTTCACCAGAGCTTCACAGGTTGTCACTGGAGTCCTCTTCCATTCCTCCATGATGATATCACGGAGCTGGTGGATGTTAGAGACCTTGCGCTCCTCCACGTTCCGTTTGAGAATGCCGTACAGATGCTCAATAGGGTTTAGGTCTGAAGACATGCTTGGCCATCACCTTTACCCTTGGCTTCTTTAGCAAGGCAGTGGTCGTTTTGGAGGTGTGTTTGGGGTCGTTATCATGTTGGAATACTGCCCTGTGGCCCAGTCTCCAAAGGGAGGGGATCATGTTCTGCTTCAGTATGTCACAGTACATGTTGGCATTCGTGGTTCCCTCAATGAACTGTAGCTCCCCAGTGCCGGCAGCACTCATGCAGCCCCAGACCATGACACCCCCACCACCATGCTTGACTGTAGGTAAGACACACTTGTCTTTATACTCCTCACCTGGTTGCCGCCACACATGCTTGACATCATCTGATCCAAATAAGTTTATTTTGGTCTCATCAGACCACAGGACATGGTTCCAGTAATCCATGTCCTTAGTCTGCTTGTCTTCAGCAAACTGTTTGCAGGCTTTCTTGTGCATCATCTTTAGAAGAGGTTTCCTTCTGGGACGACAGCCATGCAGACCAATTTCATGCAGTGTGCGGCGTATTGTCTGAGTACTGACAGGCTGACCCCCCACCCCTTCAACCTCTGCAGCAATGCTGGCAGCACTCATACGTCTGTTTCCCAAATACAACCTCTGGATGTGATGCTGAGCATGTGCACTCAACTTTTTTGGTCGACCATAGTGAGGCCTGTTCTGAGTGGAACCTGTCCTGTTAAATTGCTGTATGGTCTTGGCCACCGCGCTGCAGCTCAGTTTCAGGGTCTTGACCACCTTCTTATAGCCTAGGTCATCTTTATGTAGAGCAACAATCCTTTTTTGCCATGATGTGCCATGTTGAACTTCCAGTGACCAGTATGAGAGATTGAGAGGGATAACACCAAATTTAATAAACACACCTGCTCCCCATTCACACCTGAGACCTTGTAACACTAATGAGTCACATGACACCGGGGAGGGAAAATGGCTAATTGGGCCCAATTTTAACATTTTCACTTAGGGGTGTACTCACTTTTGTTGCCAGCGGTTTAGACATTAATTCATTTTCTAGCGAAAAAAAATTAGATTTTTACATGTAGGAGCAAAGTGTCAGAAATGGCCCGGATGGCAAGTGGTTAAAACATTTAATATTATTATGGATTTTTTTAATATGAGACATTTAAAAGATACGTAAACCCAATCAGTAAAACCACCCCCCAAAAAAATTTGAGCCTGCCCCCACCCCCATCTATGAACATACACCTGTCGGGGGGTTGCCAAAGTACGAAAACATTGCTTGCACTACACATATTAAATATCTCCAAGCATGACACAGTGAGAGCAATCTTGATGTATAAATTAGGTGATGCAACGGCACACTTGTATATCAGCACCTCATCCCATAGAAGTCATATATGAAAAAAGGGGGGAGGAAAATAGGGAAAGGGGAAGGTAGAAATGTATGGGCATGGGGATTATAACGGTGCCTGTGATTCAATTCGTAACTAATAATTCCATAAAAGCTCAATGTTTTATTGATACGTATTAAAAAAAAGGTATGACTAATACAATGATACAATACCAATTCCAAAAAATACAATCTGTGTTTAAAATAATTGGCATATACTACAGAGTCACTGATGGCAACATTGCATGATGGTCCATATCCTACATGTTTCGCCAATATGCGGCTTCATCAGGGATTTCTAGCGGGCCACCAAAGAGTACTTAATGCTATATTTCAAAAACAAGATTAAATAATAATTTAGTATACAATTCATACATGGCTGAGCTGTAATATTACATAACAGAGTATTGCACTTTTGTGAAAGCGTTCACCTCTTGCAACTTGGCTCACCCACCAAGGTCAAATGTGCACCAGACCCCAAACCACCGTGCACGTCACACCAGGGATGGGGGGGGCGCTGCATGTCCACAGACAGCCCCCACAGGGACGGCTATACTGGGCAAAGAGAATATATTTAAATAAGTAAGTATAAGCAAAGAATATACAATACCCACATGAATAGTAATTAATTAAATGTTACAGGGAGGAAAAGGGGTCAAATTAATATCCTTCTGTGTAGGCAGCCGTGGCTGCCAAAACCAACTAACACTTACTGGTACATATGGTGCCTGTGGGTCCAGCATAGAGGGTGCTTGTAAAGGCCTCACCACTTAGATGGAATAGTAATACCGACTAAGGCAAACTAGGAAAGAGGGAGAGCAAAATAGTAAGGAATGGCTGCAATATGCTTTTGATCAAGCACATAACTTATCATAAGGTAAAGCATTTCCATACATATGTTTACAAAAATTAAAAATGGGCATTGACTCTATAGGACAATAGCCTTGACTCCTCACTATATAACAGGGCATGAAAAGCCCTCTAAAAAAGCAGTGCAGTCAAGCACAAACAATGAACAAATAGCTAGCAGCCACTCAGCAAACAGGCAATCAACAAGGATTGCCATACTATAGGGTTGTTATAGAATCCCAGATCCAATTAATCTGACACATAGGCTTACCCAAACCTAAGAGACCTCCTTCACCAGCGACCCTCATGCAGCCAAGCTAGGGATTCAGTAAACTGAGCCAGCTTAAGAAGTCCGCTCGTGTTGGCGTGTTGACGTCACCGACACGAGCTCGGAGGAACAAGCGCTATCGCACACGCGTCAACCGTCCGGCCACCGCCGCAGACCACTATCCCCATAAAGCCCTGGGGTGAGAGCACATACCTCAGAAGGGGGGAGAGAGCGTGCCCCGAATGGCGCATGCGTCCCAATTCCACCCTCCAAGGGGCAGGGGAGAGTTGTCACCACGCAGAGGCCGGCCAGAAAGAGACAAGGCCCTTGCGGACAGGCAAATGACCCCAACAACCCCGGAACACCCACGGCCAGCCAGGGATCAGATGCACAAAAGCTGCAACAGAGGGGGATTAGCGATAGTTGCAAGATTGCAAGATGTGTTGGAATTAAACGTGGTCCTGCAATACATATATAAAATCAATGTTATTAACGATATACTGAGCCATCATAAAAGGAATTAAACAGAGTAATACTAATAATAATAATGTACATTGGTGGATGACATTAAACTTAAAGTCTCAACCATACATGATTTACAACAATTTATAATATAGAATACATTTACACATATCATTATAAATAACACAAAAATAAATTTATCAATAATATATGGCTGCTATTCTGGATGGTAAGGGTAATAGCTGAAGGAAGGTTCTCCCATGTTGACAAGACAACCAAGGGGCTAGGGGCAATAAAATAAATATGAATTATTTAAATTATAAAAAAGCTGTATAACTTAGGGCCTTATGGGGATTGTGGTCAGCGCTTGTTCCTCCGAGCTCGTGTCAGTGACGTCACACGCCGACATGAGCAGACGGCTTCTTTAGCCGGCTCAGTTTACTGAATCCCTAGCTTGGCTGCACGAGGGTCGCTGGTGAAGGAGGTCTCTTAGGTTTGGGTAAGCCTATGTGTCAGATTAATTGTATCTTGGATTCTATAGCAACCCTATAGTATGGCAATCCTTGCTGATTGCCTGTTTGCTGAGTGGCTGCTAGCTATTTGTTCATTGTTTGTGCTTGAGTGCACTGCTTTTTTAGAGGGCTTTTCATGACCTGTTATATGGTGAGGAGTCAAGGCTATTGTCCTATAGAGTCAATGCCCATTTTTAATTTTTCGAAACATATGTATGGAAATGCTTTATCTTATGATAAGTTATGTGCTTGATAAAAAGCATATTGCAGCCATTCCTTACTATTTTGCTCTCCCTCTTTCCTAGTTTGCCTTAGTCGGTATTACTATTCCATCTAAGTGGTGAGGCCTTTACAAGCACCCTCTATGCTGGACCCACAGGCACCATATGTACCAGTAAGTGTTAGTTGGTTTTGGCAGCCACGGCTGCCTACACAGGAGGATATTAATTTGACCCTTTCTCCTCCCTGTAACATTTAATGAATTACTGTGGATATTGTATATTCGTGTGGGTATTGTATATTCTTTGCTTATACTTACTTATTTAAATATATTCTCTTTGCCCAGTATTAGTGACACATAGCCGGCCCTGTGGGGGCTGTCTGTGGACATGCAGCCCCCCCCCCCCTGGTGTGACGTGCGCGGTGGTTTGGGGTCTGGTGCACATTTGACCGTGGTGGGTGAGCCAAGTTGCAAGAGGTGAACGCTTTCACAAAAGTGCAATACTCTGTTATGTAATATTACAGCTCAGCCATGTATGAATTGTATACTAAATTATTATTTATTCTTGTTTTTGAAATATAGCATTAAGTACTCTTTGGTGGCCCGCTACAAATCCCTAATGAAGCCACATATTGGCAAAACATGTAGGATATGGACCATCATGCAATTTTGCCATCAGTGACTCTGTAGTAAATGCCAATTATTTTAAACACAGATTGTATTTTTTGGAATTTGTATTGTATCATTGTATTATACATACCTTTTTTTTAATATGTATCAATAAAACATTGAGCTTTTATGGAATTATTAGTTGCAAATTGAATCACAGGCACCATTATAATCCCCATGCCCATACATTTCTACCTTCCCCTTTCCCTATTTTCCTCCCCCCTTTTTTCACAGTGAGAGCAATAATTCTAGGGTCATTAATTCTAAAGGTGATGGCCTGTATGTGGTTAACTCTCAAGTGATGATCTGTAAGGGTTTCTAAAGTGTTATAACAGACTACACCCAGGCTTACAATGATGATATATATATTCAAGCAGCTAGCACAATTCACTGGTGGCGAATAACTGTATTAAACATATATCAGTGCAGCATTTCAAAACAAAGGAAAGAGTCCTTATCAGTAGCTCAATAAAGATTCAGAGTTGAGGGTCCAACAAGTGCATATTCCAAACAAAAGTGCTGTGAAAGATCCTCCACCGACACCAATACCCTTACCATAAGGGGTGGACCACTATACATAAAGTGGTCAAATGCGCTTACAATTCCCAATCGCCAAGAACACCTGGTGTCTGCAATCTTCACAATATGAGGAACTTCACCATAGATGGACCACAGAGCACGCAGGGTTCAGAGATAAGCAGAAAACACTTAATTGTGTAGTATTAATGTTAATGTAATATATAATGTTTGGGGGTTTTAACTAATCTCCAGGCATGCGATGATTTTTAAAACATGTATGCAAAATTAGCAATGAAAGGTGTAAAGGTAAATATAAAGTATTTTACTGGAAAAAAAAAAAAACTGGCAGTCATTAATGATACACCTTGCTTTAGCAAATGAAATGTCACCCAAATAGGGTTTTATATCTACTCACCTCCATCTCCTTAAAATATCTTATAAGTTTATGCTTTGACCACAGTTAGGACAGCACTATGAATTATTATTACATTTAATGGCTTTCTCATATTCCACAGAGTTTATCTTTTACAATTGCAGCATTCTGGCAGGAAATCAAAGCCCCTGTGCTTTACACATTCAAGATTAGATCCCATTCACTCATATTTATTGCGGTAGCAAGCAATTGTCTCATTGATTGGTTATGGTGCCATTCATTTTAAACAATACCTCAAACCACCTTGCCAGGGCACCTCAACATACATGAGTTTCAGCGCAGCAATCTATACAGACGTGTACCATGAAAATTAATTAGCTGGCTTAACTCACAGTACCTTAATACACAATAGTGTTCTTGCGTTAATGCAACTCATAGTTTGAATGGGCCCTTATACCTGTAAACAGAGCAGGGGGATGTGTGTTTATCTATGCAATGCTGAAGATGCAGCAGCAACCCATTTCTCTTTAAAGTTCTCTTTTCATTCACTTTGATCCCTAAACATTGACTGTGCAGGTATCTTCACACCAACGTGCAAGTCACAGAGCACCCAGGAACAGTGCAGGGCCCTTCACACCATCCCACTCCAGGCCCAGGCACCAGCCTGTTCCTGAATATCCAGAATGCAAGCGACAAGATAATACTTTGGCACAGTGGAGATCTGCTTTCTAAAACTGGTCACACAGTTGAAGGTCCAAACTGAACCGATGCAGACACAAATTCTCTCAGCTGCCATGATATGATTTTTGGGTGTGAGCTGGGTGTGTAAGTGAAAGATCATTTAGCCACCTGCTTCACATCTTACAAAATTTTGAAGGACTACACTACGGACACAGGTTAGGCTTTCAAGGAGTGAGATAGAGTTCATGATGTCTATCCAATGTCATAGGATGGAAGGGTAGCCAATGTTGAGCAATATTTTCCTTGGCCAAGTATTGGTTTCTCAAGACCACTATCCCTACGTTGAGACCATCAGAGGGACGGTCCAAGATTCCCAAGAAAACAATTCTTGGCTCAGGGGAAGGGAAATGCCCCAATTTTAAATTTGCCCTCCAAATGTTTTCATTGGAAATGTTAGGTTGTGTACAATATAGGCAAAATTGGGAGATTTAATTTCCTCCAAATTTAGGCAAAAAGAGACTGCTGCAAAATATTACCACTCTGGTGAAATTCATTGAAAAAATAGGGAAGGGTAAATTAGGGTGTTTTTTGGTAGTTTCTAAGGGTGTACTTTCAAATTGACATGTTTTTGTACCAAACAAAAAGAAAGACAACCTCATTATTTTATGTATTTTAAACAGAAAAAAAAAACAGACAGTGGAAAAAGGCAAAATTAAAAAAAAATATATGTAATGAGTTTCCACCATCCCTACTGAGATATTTATATGTTTTTTCAATTAAGGGCATTGTGTTGCTATTTATTGATATATGTATGGTTATTAATTAGGGCACATTAGTTTAAACCAAGGAATGGCAGTTTTTAGCATCTATTGCAAGCTTCAGACAGCTTGGACTAGGTCTTATGGCTTGTTGAAGAGAGGAGTCCATCCTAGAGAGGCAGCTACCTGTCTGAATCCACATCACCTGTTTCACAAAATCCCAGCCAAAGAAAGGGAAGTTTTTGTAGAGTGGAAGTCAGACACAGGATGAGAACACCTCATTACCCCCACCTCCCCCTCCACCTGAGTTCAGTGTCATTAGCAAATCTTTTCTCCTCCCAGGCAGGTGTCACTTTTGCCTTTGCTGCAGACAACACATTACTGTCTAGAGGATGTATCCACATCAAAAAGGACAAAACACTCAGTGAGGATACACACAAACCAGACAGAACCAATGCAATGTGTTGTTACTTGGAGGGGAAAAAGTATAACATTTTGAATAATTCAGACGTAGATAAACGATCATCTCAAATTGTTATTCATGTATGCACAATGTATATTGAGTCTGCCCCTTATTTATAAATTTTAACCTTTTTGTATGAGTATAGATCTACGTTGTCTCTAGAATGTTTAAATTCACTAACTCATTATCTTTGCTGAAAGTCTGTTCAAAGTTTCATCTATTCTTTTGAAATAATATTTTATTTCAGCTTTTTATTTTATTAGCTTTGAACTTTCCTCCTGGTAGTCTGAGGTTATGTTGCCGTATTCTTGATCTTAGCTTCATAGTGAAAAGACTGAACTCCTAAGTCTTAAGTGGGGTACACACTATAAGAAGAATTCCATAGGAGGCATAATTGTGTGATTTTCACATAGTGTGTGCACAACTTTTGACATCCGATTCAGACTTTCCAAACGAAAAGGGACAAACTAATATGTTTCTCGTACGTGAACAGAACTAACGATTTTCGTTTAATGTGTACTGTTTTCGTATGGTTTTCATATGAGAAAAATCATATACGAAAGACTACTCATGATCAGAAACACTAAACCAAAAAAAAAAAAGCCTTTGTTGTACGAGAATTTTTATACATTAGTTCCATCCTCGAGGAAAACTGGACAATTGTTTGCCCTATTTTTATATAGTGTGTACCCGCCTTTAGTCACACCCTCAATGTACTTTAAGGTTTCAAGGTCGTGCCACCCTTTCCCCTCTTCCCTTAAGACTGAAGATATTAGATTCCTGCAGTCTCTCCTGATATGCTTCATCATTCAGATCTTTCACCATTTTTGTTGCCCATCTTTGGACTCAGTACTGTAAATGAGGTCTAACTAAAGAATTATAAAGGAATTTCATTTCTTCCCTTAAACTGAAGATATTAGGTTCCTGCATTTTCTCCTGGTATGTTTCATCCTTCAGATCTTTCCCCATTTTTTTTGCCTGTCTTTGGACTTGTGAGTCTCCAGAAATGGACACAGTACTGTAAATAACTAAAGAACTATAAGGGGAATCAGGTCCTCCTTCCTTCTGTTGGTGATCTCTCTAATCATGACTAGAAATCTATATAGAGGAATCAAGACCTCCTTCCTCCCGCTGGCGATCCTTCTATTCATAACTAGAGATCTATACTGAAGAACCAGGGCCTCCTTCCTCCTGCTGGTGATTACTCTAGTGACAATTAAAGCTGGGTATACACTGGTAGAATGTTGTTTGACTATTTTCATTGTAAGAACGTTCGTAAATTTTAATGTGGTCAAATCGATGTTCATTTTCGACCACAGGGATGATACAAGTCGAAGTAGCAAGATAGATTTTTTTTTCTCAAATTTCTTGAATGTATGAATTTCTAACAATGTATATGATTTTTGTTTGGTAAAGTCCATTCATTAAAAAAATTGAATGTATAAGTAAACAAGATCTTGAAATACTTTTATACAATATTTGGATGTACTGAAAATTTTGTGATAACTTTTCCTAAGAATTGTCATTCAAAATTCTGCTAGTGTATACCAAACTTAAAGATTCATATAGGGGAATCAGAATCTTTTTCCTCCTCCTGGTGATCCATCTGGTTATAATTAAAATTCTATTTAGGGGAATCAGGACCTCCTTCCTCCTGCTAGTGATACCTCTAATGATGCACCCCACATTTCTATACACTGTTTGCTCATTTTGCAATCAACTGAAAAAGGCACCCCCAAATATTTCCCTCTTAAGTATTCTGTAGTCTCTTTTGTTTTCTCTCTGTTTGTTTTAGTCATGCCCCCTTTCCACAAAGCTGCACATAATAACGCTTGATCTTTTTTATCCTTTAGAAGATTACCCTATAGCACACTGTCTCCCAAAATGTTGGCACCAACATAGAATAGGCCAAGAAATATGTGTCAAAAAATATCCCCTTTGACTTTAGGTATTTTCAGATAGGTGGACAACTTTTTTACAAATATTTCACTTCCTGGTCATACTGCGTTAGTGCATCAGCTGAATGTGGCTGAAGGAAATAAAAGACTGTATTAAACTGTATATAGATAGATATTAGGCAAGTTGTTGTTCTCAGTAAGAGATCTACAGATAACCCAAATTGTTTACTTGGCCATTCTGAGAAGAGATATGGAAAACACTCAGAGAAACCCCTCTGTACATGAAAGACATAAAAATGTTCGTATAGTTCAAACTTTTTTTGGATACAGAAGAGAAGTTTTTTTTTATGGTCGGTGTTCCATTAGTGATATTCCCCTTCATCTCCTGAACCAGAGACAGAACAGGGAGTAAGAAAAAATCTCTTCAAATTGTGGGGAAATCTCTTTTCAGACAGTTGTCACTGGAACAGGTGTCCCCATTGTATGTTTTCCCCTCACCTCTTGTTGCTGACAACTGTAACATTTTTGATTTCCTACCACTTTTTCTGTCCTGGGCACTAGGGTCACCAAGACAAAAAAGGAAAGACTAATCTTCCCAGCGGGAATGCAGACAGCAATAAAAACCTAACAAAGGGTTTAAACCTTTCACCACTCTATCTAAAACCAATACAAAGGTTTTGACTATAAAAACACCTTACCCATAGAGTGTAACAGGTGAGCAAAGTAGTACCAATAAGTAAGTAAGTACCAATCTATTCGATCTTACAAGTTGTAATAACAGTGTTATATTTTGGAAGTTAAAACAAGAGTTTTCTATATCTAGAAAGTATTTTTATTAGTAATTATAATTGGGCCATGCAATAGATATCTATTAGAAAACAACATCTATGACATACTATACGATTCCAGTAAAAAAGGGTGTGATGATGTCTAATGATACAAAGGGTGTATCCAATATATTAGTACATAAATATTTGGTGAACTATGTCCTGAAATGCAGAGAGCTATGGCCTGAGACATAGGGCTGTCCTAATTGTATTAGATGTGGACAGGTATGGGGGGATTTCATTCACCTTATCTGGCGATGCTCAAAGTTGGTAAGATATTGGAAAGATATTCTTCAACATTTTTAAAACAAATGTATGTAATTTATGCATGCACTTTGGAGTATCAAGCTAATTTGAAATTAGTAGAATTTTGCAGTAATATTTTGCAGGAAAAAAATGAGATTGATTAGAATGTGCAATATTTTAGACATATCCTGCTGGAGTTGGTCTGGAATTTTTTATTTGTTGGATGGATTTTTTTTTGTATTGAGATGTTTTTCTATGGTATATAGGTTTGTCAATGAAAAACAAATCTCAATAAATAAATTGTGGATTAAAAACAATATCGGTGTTCTTACCCGCGGAGATACATCTGGTAGGTTCAAGGAGAACCTTTGTCATATCAAACTCAGTAGCATAAGCTAATATTGCTTTTTTTAAAAAAAAAAATACTATGGGATTGATTTACTAAACCTGGAGAGTGCAAAATCTGGTGCAGATGTGCATGGTAGCCAATCAGCTTCCAACTTCAGCTTGTTCAATTAAGCGCTGACAAAAGAAAATGGCAGCTGATTGGTTTCTACGCACAGCTGCACCAGATTTTGCACTTTTAGGTTTTAGTAAATCAACCTATATCTTTTAAAAGGAATCTTAGGTAAACTGGATTAACTATTTTTGAGTTGAATAAGGATTTCTTGAAAAATGGTCAGGCTTGGTTCACACCTAGGCGATCCGACTTTGCTAGGTGATTTGAAAGCGATTTGAAAGCGATTGGAAAGCAATTTGAAAGAGACTTCAGAGCTACTTTGGGCAATACAACGTGACCTGAAGCGACCTCCATGCCAGGCAACTTTGCCTGTGGCCAATCAGAGAAAAGAGGGAGGGGGAGTTGCCTTAAATAATTATTTTCTATTTCCTGTAAAGTCGCTTCTTCATAGACGGTGATCCGACTTGGAAGCGACTTCCATTGAATTCTATGGGCTCAAATCGCCCATAGTACATGAACCTTTTTTGAAATCGCCTTGGAGTCGGAGCGACTTGAGTAGCGCATATTAAGACGGCTCCATTCATTCCAATGGGATTTCTGATGTTAGGCAATTTGGGGCGACACAAGTTGGATCGCAAATCGCCTAGGATCACCTAGGTGTGAACCGGCCCTAACACATTTATTACACAATATTATACAATATACAATTTTATACATTTTTGATGTCATAAATGCCCGCATATATATACATTTGTCTACTATATATACATTTGTCTACTATTTTTATTTTTATTTTTTCTTACAATTTTCTTTTTGTAATTATATATATTTAATATATCTTCTAGAATTTCCCTTTTATATCTTTTATCTTTTGATATTCCTTTCATTTATTTTAACACTACGAGGTGACTGCAGAACCTGGCAAAGGTTCTCCTAAGAAAACACATAACACCTACTGAGAAATTCTGTCTCCATGAAAGGCAGGAAAAATATATACTCACTAAAACTACGAAAAAAAGTTTTTGAATAGTGACCTAAACATGTTTATTGATATTTGTCCATATTTGTTTATTGTGGCCCTGGACAGCAATAGAAGCAGCTACTGTGTATTGCACAGGGCCCAGACTGGAATGGAAGGTGGCTTCCTGGTGGAACAGACAGGAAACCCACCTTTTGGGATCAGAGGATGGGTATGTGTATTGTGAGCCTAAGTCTTTAGCTGGTCCCAGCAGGACATAATGGCTAGCTGACCTGAACTTCACAATAGTGTCTACGTAACACCCAGGGCCTCTGACTCATTCTGCCACCCCCCCATGGCCATTGTCACACCTGTGGGCTTTGATCAGTGTCACCGCCCACTAGACCTACTATAAGAGGGGATCAGGAAGGGACACAGCATCCAGAAAGCAGCTACACAGGCAGCTATCTCATAGAAAGGATCTGGTTGACTAGGACAATAAGGACTTTGCGGGATGGCTGGATATAGCCAGGAGACTGGACAATATTTTCCTTCCTGCTTCGCCACTGGTCAAATGGGATATTCAGGCTCACAGACCCCTCTTATGAGGGCAAGTGTGGTTCCACTACAGAAGAAGGATTTCCAGCAGCCCAGTGTGAAAGGTAAGATACTCCATAAGTCTTGTGCATTATTATTTAGGCGTTAACTGCATATTATATTTTGCACACAATATTTATTATATTATCTATAATACATATCTATAAGAATAATAGGAACTGCATATTATATTTTGCACACAACATTTATTATGTTATCTATAATACATATCTATAAGAATAATAGGAATTGATACTTTAATTTGAATTTCTATTAACAGATGTATCAACATATACACTGATTATATCATCACTGCAGTAATCTGTATTATGGGTTATGTTTTATTTAAATGGCTAAAATAATATATTAGTAACAAGCTTTTGGAAATGCTTAGCCCTTTTTGTCAGGCTTACCTTAAGTATTGAAAGCTTGTTGCTAAGATGGACTAGTTATAGTTATGTTTAGTTGTAGAATTATAAAGTTTAGTTACATTGATAATGCTTTGTAAATAAATACAACTTGCATCTATTAATGACTAATATGGCACTGATGATGTGTTACATATTTATTAGAGTAATATAACATATAATAAAGTACAGACGTTGCATGCATATACATTACATTGTAATGTACAATAACCTGGAAAATATTTTATAAAATGTATTTTACATTTGGTTAGTATTTATGTCATCCTGTGACTTGTATTTTTAGAACATTTTTTCCTTGATGTATAAAATAACTCATACAGTACATGTAGGTCTCATTTCAAATATAGTCTCTACAACATGTACCTGTCATTATGAAAAGTCTTTCCAAAAACCCTCAAACCATAACAACTAAATTGTATATAGCTCAAGCAGCCTTTGGAACAGCAAAAAAAATTAAATTAGAATCCAAATATTTGGAATATTTGATCCCTTGGGCAGTGATTGAGGATTATAGTCCCAGTTCCAAACAGGCTATTGCCTCTTTGTCTAGCATAAATTAACTTAGATATGGAAAAATAAAAGGTATTGTGCAATGATAGAGTTTCATATCTGGGGATGTTATACTAATTATTGTCTCTTTCCAGAACATGTTCTTGCCCCGACCAATGGTGAGCTCAGAGCCACTCAGACGGCTCCACCCAAAAAAGTGAGCATTCAGCCCCAGGCCTCAGATACAGCGATGTGCCAACGCAGGAAAAGGACCGTCTACAACCAGGCACAGCTGGACGCACTAGAGAGATACTTCAAGACCAACATGTACCCAGATATTCACCACCGGGAGCAGCTGGCCAAACAAATGTGCCTCCCTGAATCCAGGATCCAGGTATGTATGCACTTTTAGGGGTTGATTTACCAAAGCTGGAGAGTGCAAAATCTGGAGCAGCTCTGCATAGAAACCAATCAGCTTTCAGGTTTTATTGTCAAACCTTAATTGAACAAGCTGAATTTAGAAGCTGATTGGCTACCATGCAATACTGCACCAAATTTTGCACTCTTCAGCTTTAGTAAATCAACCCCTTAGTGTCAGATTCTAAGTGCAAATAATTCTATTATCTTCTTTCTGGAATTTCAGCCCTAACTTTTCTGGTCATGTGTAAACTTCCACATTGGGTAGATTCACTCTCATTTTTGTCCTAGTGAATTGTATATTTAGGTTATAATAAAACTTGTCGTCTCTCAATATTAATGCTAATACATAACTGCAGTTGAGACTAATACTAGATATATAGAATGAAAGAATGAACTTAATTTGTATGGCTATATTTCATTCAGAACGGTCATAAGTAGTATACTATATGCTTTCCAGCCTTCCATGTACTGTACCTTTACATGTTGTACTAATGGAAGTCTTTTGTTTTCCTACAGGTCTGGTTTCAGAATAGGAGGGCCAAGGCCAGGAGAAAGGGTGTGAAATCAACCAACTCGCTAGCAGAAGAACCATATTCCAGCTCACTTGGTGATAACAAATACATGTATTCCTCTACAGCAACACCTCATGTCCACCAACAACAAATCCTGAATCGTGAAGAGGTGCAACCACTGGGGAACCCCCAGCAGGAATATTTTCAACAGTCTGAAATCCTTGGATATCCTCAATACTCCTGCCAAGTGTCCAGGGTTTATCAGCAAACTATGACATCTAACGTACCCATAGGAAACCAGCAACATTACTACAATCACATGAACCCAGTTATGGGCTTTAATAACCAAGGAATAGACATGAGCAGCGGACAGTTCCAAGCTAACGTGAATTATGCCATGGATTATTCAAACTTCCTACCCAGCAAGACCACCTCTCCAGACATGAGTGTGAACTTTCCAACAATTCCAGTCTCTGCAGCTCCAGACACTTGTTTTGGACTTAACTCCTTCCCCCCCCAAGCACACTATCCACGTCCAGCCGTTCAGAATGAACTTTTCAAGCAAAGGTCCCCCATATCTGACTCTGGGGTCAGTGACAGATCCACAGAATATGGGTCTGACTGGGATGAAGACCTCACAGCTGTCCTAAACAGTCTATAACCAGGATGGTGTGTAATGGACTTACTTCAGTTTTTGGGCAGTTCTACAAAATTCATTATTAGTTTAGCACTTTTTAAGACAGTGGATTATGTATCTTCTTATCATTCTTCTAACTCCTGATGTCAGAGTCTAGCCTCCTCAACAATGCGATCAATAGCTCTAGGACATACAAAGGCATAAATGGACTTGACCCTAAAGACGTCTCCATTGGACACAAAATACACCTTCAAATGATTAATCTGTACATGTCAGAATGGAAGGGAAGCAAAGGTGCAATAGTTTTAATTACTGGATGTAAATATGTATATTAGATTCTATAACATTTTAATTTTTGTGCACTGTTCAAGTGCAGAAATAAAGATAAAATATAAATGCATAATGCTGCAAAATCATTGCACTTTTATTTTGTAATCTGTATTTTGAACCCTAAAGCTGGCCCTAAAAAATTAAGCTGGCCATACATCCAACCAGCGGGGTGAATGAAACAAATGTCCAGATTCCCCCATCCAAACATTCAAGGCAGATGGGGGAACCACTCCTACTGTGTTGTGTTCTGACAGCGGGGAGGCTTCCCCATTGTCAGAACCCACTGACCAGGGTTGCTGGCTAGAATCTGCGGCAGTGATAGTTCAGAAGAAAAACAGCAGGCTGGCTGTACAGAAGTCTGTACAACCAGCTACCCATACATGGACTGATATTCAGCTGATCGCTCCTGAACCGGCCAAATTTCGATCCATGTATGACCGACTTTTATTTTTTTCTTTCAGCCAGCAACAGATTCCTCCAATTACACAAACAAGGTGAATGGAGGGATTCCTTCCACCGGGACATTGTATTCTGGCAGCTGGACCCACCACTGTCAGAATACACTGATAAGCAGCTGCAGCCTCGGATTGTTAAATGTTTTCCAGCATGTCCACTTGATAGAAGTCGACTGAACAATCAAGTTCTTTCAAGCAGGGATGGTCACACACTGATCGAAATTTGATTGGGCCCTGCTGAACCGACTGAATTTTGATCAGTATATGGCCAGCTTCACACCATCCAAACTTTTTTTTGTTTTATTTTTTTTTAGTTTTGAAGCGAGTGTGGAAGAGTTACATTTCTGTTTTTTGAGCAGGTTTTCTCTCACTTCTTGTCCCCTTGATGTCAGGAAAAGAAATGAGGGAGTGGTTGACACAGCACAGACAGCGGTAAAAACATTTCCATAAGTTTTCTGCCTAGTCTACTTAAAACGTGTTTACGTTTTGTCTATGTTCTCATTGGAGAGATTTCCCTTCATTTCCTGCCCAGACATGAATTTAGGATACATCTCCCGAACAGAGACAGACCGCAATAAAAACCTGGCAGAGGCTTAACCCTTCCCTACTCTATCCAAAACCAAAAAAAGTTTTGGCAACAGTTGGGCTTTAAAGTTTTTTAGTTTGGCCTGAACAAGCAAAAAAGCATGGGTTTTTAAAAAACAACCTGTCGCACATCATACAATCTGATTGTACAATCTTCTTTAACCACTTGTCGACCGCCCGCCATGGCTTGACGGCAGCAAAGTGGCTCATTATCGAAAACCGCCGTCACCTGGCAGCAGCTGCGATAACGAGTATTGTGAGCGAGCGATGCTGGAGGCAAGCTCGCACGCTCACCGTGTTCCGAGGGGGCCAGGGAGTGGGTAGGGCGGACTCAATCTCCGCCAGCTACCCGTGATGGCCCCCCCGCAGTGAAAGAACGGAGGTCCGAGTAAGTAACACGGATCTCCATTCTGACAGAGGGGGAAGGGATGTGATCACAGGCTTCCTGTATATGGAAGCCGTGATCGCTCCCCCCCCCCTGCCAACCCAGCCTCAATACAGTTAGAACACACTGAGGGAACGCAGTTAACCCTTAGAGCGCCCCCTCCAGGTTAACCCCTTCATTGCCAATGGCATTTACACAGTAATCCGTGCATTTTCATAGCACTGATCGCTGTATAAATGCCAATGGTCCCAAAAGAGTGTCAAAATAGTCCGACAAGTCTGCCGCAATATCGTAGTACCGCTAAAAATCGCATATCGCCGTCATTACTAGTAAAAAAATAAACAAAAACCCCATAAATTAATTCTCATCATTCGTAAACGTGGCAACTTTTGCGCAAACCAATCAATATACGCCGATTCCGATTTTTTTTTTTTTGGCAAAAATATGAGGAAGAAAATAAATTGGCCACAACCGATATAAAAAATGTTTTTTTATATATTTTTTTTGGATTTGTATTTACGCAAAAAGTAAGAAATATTGTTTTTTTTTGCAAAATTGTCACTCTTCTTTTGTTTATAGCGGTGATCAGAAATGACGCAGAGGTGATCAAATACCACCAAAAGAAAGCTATATTTGTGGGAAAAAAAGGACGCAAATTTTGTTTGGGTACAACGTCGCACGACCGCACAATTGTCAGTTAAAGCGACGCAGTGCCGAATCGCAAAAAGTGCTCTGGTACTAAACTGGGAAATCCTTCCGGGGCTGAAGTGGTTAAGCCTGTTTCACACGGGCTTCAGCTTGTATAAGAGCAGTGTGAACAGCAAACTTTGATAAAGCATTTGCAAAGCTTTCAGCTAGGTTTGTTGAAGCTTTTAAAGTACAGTTCAGCTCCAGACTGTAAATGTTGAAGACAGATCCTGATTGCCACTTTAAACAAGCTGCTAGCAAGCTTCAGTCAGGGCCAGATTAACATAGGGGCTGATAAAGCTGCAGCTCCAGGCCCCTTCCTTAAGATAGGCCCAGCCCAATGATGTGAGCGAGTCACTAATGCTGCCTAGCCCTGCTCTGTATACAGTGTACATATGATTGATATGTAAATTGCAGCGGCATATTTAATTTGTTTTAACAAATAATTGTTTGCATTTTCATGTTATTTATTTCCATAAAAAGGCCTACCAAAATCTTCAGCACCAGGCCCGTGATGCTTGTAATCCGGCCCAGGCTTCAGTACTTCTTGAAGCTTGTTGAAATAATGTAAGGAACTAATTACACAATGTTGTAAAGCATGCTTATTGCACCAGAAAGACATTTTATCATTTTTCTTTTAACAGATACACAAACACAAGCAATAACTTCCAGCGCTATAAGGTCCTCTGTGGTTAGATGCAAGATGAACAACAGCAATCACAAATGCTAGATTACACAAATGCTAGAAATCACACATACAGCCCTCCTCAAACGGGGTAATCCAAAGTAATACTACAAAAACAAATGAACAAGAAGGCGCACACACCTAGTGCATTACCGAAAGCATTTATTTAATAGTAAAAATTGCTAAAAATGAATACTCACAAAGTAGCAACTGATATTAGCCAATGATCCACAAGATGCCGTGCAGTGCGAATGCACGTACTCCAATTACATCATAGGGGTGTATACTGACGCGTTTCGGGGTGCATCCCCTTCCTCAGAGCTAGGCTTATATCAGCTCATTGGCTTATATCAGTTGCTACTTTCTGAGTATTCATTTTTATCATTTATTTTTCTGTTTTTGTAGTATTTTTTGTTTTAATGCAACAGACCACAATAAAAAACATGGGTGGGCAATGTAAATGTAAGTAAGAATAGTGTCAAAACTTTGGTCAATCATTAGCCAGTTCACACCAATCTTTCCCTGGCAGACCAAGTGGCACCTGCAGGCTGTGGAGTGTGGGCCAGTCTATCAGCCTATCAATGAACCCAGTGTGAGATTGTGCTGAAGGTGTAAATCCACGTGCTCATTGCCCACTGACTGCAAATTACTAAAATGATCATAACACCGAAATAACATAATAGAAAAAAACAATATATGTAAAAGAATTGCAGTTCAGGTCACCAGTCCTCAGGAAACAATGCACATATTTCCCAGCACACTGTGGATCACCAGATGTCATCCAAAACTTTTATTGCAGAAAGATCACATCACAAAGGACCAAGTGCAACGTTTCAGAGCTGCACAGACCCCTTCATCAGGCATCCTCAGGAAAGACTTTGTTTAACTAGAGTTCAGTAAAGGGAAATGCAATTAATAATGGAGGATGGAGCACCTAACCTATGAGGATCAATTACATTGATTGAAGTTATTCACTCTAAAGAGTGATTTTACTACTGAAAATTATACATAGGTTAAGTCTTAAAATCCCTAAGGGCTAGTTTACAGTTGCTTCAAAACATGGCTTCGGACACGCTTTGGTAAAGCTTCCTGAACGCCAGTCAAAGCCTCAGTCACTAAATAAAATGGTTAGCTTACAGTCCTGTTTATAGCTTGCTTTTGCTTGGTGCTTCAATGAGGCTTTGGTGGAGCTTTGATGGGGCTTTGTGGGGCTTCGATGAGGCTTTGGTGGGACTTCAGTGGAGCTTCAAGTGAGCTTTGCCATAGACTTCTAAGGAGGCTTTGGAGACGCTTTGAAGTATCACTAAAGCTATATGGGGTAAAATTTTTGATGCAAAGGAAAGCAAGGTGTGCACAGGACTGTAAACTAACCATTTTATTTAGTGACATGAGCTTTGGCTGGCGTTCAGAGAGCTTTAACAAAGCCTGTCCGAAGCCCTGTTTTGAAGCAAGTGTAAACTAGCCTTTAATGTGCGTTGAAGCCAAGTATAAATGAGCCCTTAAAAAGAGAATTTAAAAAAAAAAATGAGCCCTTAAAGAAGAAGTAAACTTCCTCTGCAGACATTTTCCTATAGGTAAGCCTATAATAAGGCTTACCTATAGGTAGTGTAAATATCTCCTAAACGTGCACTGTTTAGGAGAAATTTACATTACATGCAGCCAGTGACATCACTGGCGCATGCCCTCTGAAGGGACGGCCACAGGTGCTGGTCCTTCCGAGCCCTGTGGCATGAATAGCGGCTCCCGCACGCATGTGACGTCAGTCACACTCACATTCACGCCGGAGGAAAACTCTGGGGAAAATGTCAGCTAGCTCCGCGGTGTGCAGGTGCCGCTGGAAGGCTTTGTTCTAAGGTAAGTATTTCATAATGAGCTAGTATGCAATGCATACTAGCTCATTATGCCTTTGTCTTACAGGTTTTTTTTTAAAGAGTTTACAACCACTTGACCACTGGGCACTTAAACCCCCTTCCTAACCAGACCAATTTTCAGCTTTCAGTGCTCTCACATTTTGAATGACAATTACTTAGATTTTTTGTCTTTTTTTTCACACAAGAGTTTTCTTTTGGTGATATTTAATCACTGCTGGGTTTTTTATTTTTTGCGCTATAAATGAAAACAGAACCAAATTTTGGAAAAAATTGCATTTTTCTTCTTTTCTGTTATAAAATTTTGCAAATGAGTAATTTTTCTTCATAAATTTTGGCCAAAATTTATATTGCTACTTATCTTTGGTAAAATTAACCCAAATGAGTGTATATTATTTGGTCTTTGTGAAAGTTAGAGAGTCATTCACTGAAAATTGATCACACCTGATGTATTGACGGCCTATCTCATTTCTTGAGACCCTAAAAAGCCAGGAAAGTACAAATACCCCCCAAATGACCCATTTTTAGAAAGTAGACATTCCAAGGTATTTAGTAAAGAGGCATGGTGAGTTTTCTGAAGTTGTAATTTTTTCCCACAATTCTTTGCAAAATTAAGATTTTTATTTTTTCATAAAATTATCATAATAACAGGTTATTTCTCACACACAGCATATGCATACCACAAATTACACCCCAAAACACATTCTGCTACTCCTCCTGAGTATGGACCACATGTGTGAGACTTTTTTACAGCCTGGTCACATACAGAGGCCCAACATGCAGGGAGCACCATCAGGTGTTCTAGGAGGACAAATTACGCATAAAATTTCTTGACTACCTATCACCCTATTGAAGGCCCTGGAGCACCAGGACAATAGAAACATTCAAAAAATGACCCCATTTTGGAAAGTAAACACCCCAACATATATTCTAGAAGGCGTAATGAGTTTTATGAGCATGTCATATTTTTTCACAAGTTTTGGGAACATGTGGAAAGAAAATGAAAACATACTTTTTCTAACACAAAGTTGTCCATTTATAAGATATTTCTAACACATAGCATGTACATAGCAAAAATTACACCCCAAAATATATTCTGCTACTTATCCCAAGTATAGCGGTACCACATGTGTGAGGCTTTTCCACAGCCTGGCCACATACAGAATTCTCAAAATGCAGGGAGCACCATCAGGCATTCTAGGGACACACATTTCAAATCTAATTTGACTACCTATCACACTTTTGTGAGGCACTGATGGCAACTGTAGTGGTATGGATGTGGACAGATGAGCCAGGGATGGAACATGGATGTGGACGGGTGAGCCAGGGATGGAGCATGGATGTGGACGGGTGAGCCAGGGATGGAGCATGGATGTGGATGGATGAGCCAGGGATGGAGCATGGATGAGCATGAATCCTGATGGATGAGCCAGGGATGGATGAATGAGCCAGGGATGGAGCATGGATGAGCCATGGAGGGGTGAGCCAGGGACTGGGTGGGCCAGGGACGGGTGAGCCAGGGACTGGGTGAAACAGGAATGGGTGAGCCAGGGACTGGGTGTGCCATGGATGGGTGAGCCATGGACAGGTGAGCTGGGGAAGGGTGAGCCAGGGACTGGGTGAGCCAGGGACGGGTGAGCCAGGGAATGGGTGAGCCAGGGATGGATGGGTGAGCCATGGATGGATGGATGAGCCAGGTATTGGTGAGCCAGGGATGGATGGATGAGCCAGATATGGATGACCCAGGGATGGATGGATGGATGAGCTAGAGATGTATGGATGAGCCAGGGATGTATGGATGAGCCATGATGGATGGATGAGCCAGGGATGCATGAATGGATGAGCCAGGGATGCATGAATGAATGAGCCAGGGATGCATGGATGGATGGGCCAGGGATGCATGGATGGATGGGCCAGGGATGCATGGATGGATGAGCCAGGGATAAAGAGCCAGGGATGTATTGGTGTGCAGTTCAGAGCTGTGGGCACTTCACATCCAGCCCACCGCGCTGCTGCACCCACTCCCTCCTCTCCTCACACACTGTGCGATTGGTGTGAGGAGAGGGGAGGAGCCGAACCGGACATGCTTCAGTGTGTTTACAAGTGATCACTCCGTCCATTGGACGGAGTGATCACGTGGTAAAGGGCCACTGTCATTGGCCCTTTACCCCGATCCGTGACACGCCGGGTCTGGGAGACCCGACAGTCACGAACAGTGCTGGGTGTGCGCCCCAGGGGGCGCACGGGAGCGCGATTCCGGGAGGACGTTCATGGACGCCCTCCCAGAATAAGCCGACCGCGCTGTAGACGTCTTTCGACAGTTTTCGTCTTTCATCAGTTTACAATTAACTGTAAGTTATGGCACTCACATTATTCCTCTTACTCCGCTGTGAGCAGCAATACCTAATATGTGTTGTGAAAGCAGCATTTTCTTATATACATGTGTAAAAAATGAAAGGAGTTCCAGCCCTTTCCTACTCAACACAAAATAGAGGTGAAAAGCAAACAGTTTTGGCTTTATATATACTTTAATGACTGTTGAGTTGTGGAATAATATTTGAAAAAACAAAATTATTATTTTTCAAGGGTGACTGTGCGTCCAATCAACATATGCTTTTGCTGAAGTCAGTCCAGTATAAGGTGTATTCTGCTGTGGGTTACTGGATAATTTTCTTTGTTGAATAAAAAGAATAGTACTTGATTTAGTGAATTGCTCTAAAGTCTAAACTAATCAATCATCCACCAATGTCCCTAAGGAAGTCGCAAATAATACAAAAAAAATGGGACTTAGAAGGTGCCAATATGGTACATCATGACTTCAAAAACTAGTAAAAGATCACAGTAAATGTAAACCACTTCAATACTGGGCACTTAAACCCCCTTCCTTCCCGGACCAATTTTCAGCTTTCAGCGCTGCTGCAGTTTGAATGACAATTGCGCGGTCATGCAACACTGTACCCATATGAAATTGTTATAATTTTTTTCACACAAATAGAGCTTTCTTTTGGTGGTATTTAATCACCCCTGGGTTTTTTATTTTTTGCGTTATAAATTAAAAAAAGACTGAAAATTTGCAAAAACAATGCATTTTTCTTCGTTTCTGTTATAAAATTTTGCAAATAAGTAATTTTTCTTCATACATTTTGACCAAAAATGATACTGCTATATTTCTTTGGTAAAAATAACCCAAATCGGGGTTTATTTGGTGTTGGCGGACAGACAGATATTTTGAGGACTGTGACAGATGTGACGGGGACAGATAGATGTTTTGTGTATGGTGACAGATGTGACGGGGACATACAGATGTTTGGGGACTGTGACAGATGGTTTGTGTATGGTGACAGATGTGATGGGGGACATACAGATGTTTAGGGGACTGTTTTATGGGGACACTGATGTGTATGGGGACAGGGGTATCAGTGTGCTTGGTGCACTGTGTGGAGGGCAATCTGTGACAGCTTTCTGCATGAAATCATCATCAGGCAGAGAGCTGTCATATTGCTGCAGGTCCCCCCCCGCACTGAGCTCTCACTGAGCTTGGCAGAGGGAGAACTGTCACAGAGACGTTCGTCTCTGTTTACAATGTGATGGCTATGAATGGACACAGCCGTCACATGATCGGGAGGGCCAGTCACTGCGCCCGTATCCCGATCTCTGCTCAGCTGGAGCCTGTGATCATAATGATCACAGGATCCAGCCGCAGCGCGCTGCGTGGCCGCGCTACGAGCTCCCGTCCTGCCGGAAGTGTATACATGTCCTATCAGAACGGGGAAGCTCCCACCCAGCCGTATATGTACAGTGGCCGGGTGGGAAGTGGTTAAATACATAAAAAAAAATAAAAAATGAATTCATTAAAAAGATATTCATATCACGAGCCGCACAAACTTTAATGGCATCCCAGTCTTAGTCCGTAGGGTTCAAAATTGAGTTGGCCCACCCTTTGCAGCTATAACAGCTTCAACTCTTCTGGGAAGGCTGTCAACAAGGTTTAGGAGTGTCTATGGGAATGTTTGACCATTCTTCCAGAAGCGCACTTGTGAGGTCAGGCACTGATGTTGGATGAGAAGGCCTGGCACGCAGTCTCCGCTCTAATTCATCTCAAAGGTGTTCTATCAGGTTGAGTTCAGGACTCTGTGCAGGCCAGTCAAGTTCCACCACCCCAAATTCACTTATCCATGTCTTTATGGACCTGCTACAGTACAACTGCAGTGGCTGGTTGGCAAGCAGTTAATGTGGAAGTAAAATGTTTGTTCTATGAAAATCATGACATTGACCTAGTCCCAGCACTAGCACGAAAAGCTGTTCAAAATTAGATGAGTCCATGGAGGCACCATTGAATGGCTGGACG
>BLSH010282969.1:653072-682981 GCA_018402905.1 Glandirana rugosa
GGAAACTCTACTTAATCAACCTTGTTGACAGCTTCAACTCTTCTGGGAAGGCTGTCAACAAGGTTTAGGAGTGTCTATGGGAATGTTTGACCATTCTTCCAGAAGCGCACTTGTGAGGTCAGGCACTGATGTTGGATGAGAAGGCCTGGCACGCAGTCTCCGCTCTAATTCATCTCAAAGGTGTTCTATCAGGTTGAGTTCAGGACTCTGTGCAGGCCAGTCAAGTTCCACCACCCCAAATTCACTTATCCATGTCTTTATGGACCTGCTACAGTACAACTGCAGTGGCTGGTTGGCAAGCAGTTAATGTGGAAGTAAAATGTTTGTTCTATGAAAATCATGACATTGACCTAGTCCCAGCACTAGCACGAAAAGCTGTTCAAAATTAGATGAGTCCATGGAGGCACCATTGAATGGCTGGACGAGTCATTTTTCAGCTTTTTTGTCCAAATGTTCACACACACATGAACTTTAATGGCATCCCAGTCTTAGTCCGTAGGTTTCAATATTGAGTTGGCCCACCCTTTGCAGCTATAACAGCTTCAACTCTTCTGGAAAGGCTGTCCACAAGGTTTAGGAGTGTCTATGGGAATGTTTGACCATTCTTCCAGAAACGCATTTGTGAGGTCAGGCACTGATGTTGGATGAGAAGACCTTGCTCGCAGTCTCCACTCTAATTCATCCCAAAGGTGTTCTATCGGGTTGAGGTCAGGACTCTGTGCAGGCCAGTTAAGTTCCTCCACCCTAAACATACTCATCCATGTCCTTATGGACCTTGCTTTGTGCTTTGGCGGCCCCGATGTCCACTGGCTACCCGCGATTGCTCCTCAGAGAGGCAGAAAGGAGATTTGTCAATGTAAACAGACACATCTCCGTTCTGTCAGGGAAGTAGAGAGAGATCTGCTGTTCCAAGTAATCTAGAACAGGCCCATACATATGATCAGAAAATCTTACAAAAAAATACAGCTTTGGAAGTGATCGAATGATAATCTGATCGTTAGTACACAGCTTTCATCCAAAATTTTCCAAATGGACAAACACAAAAAAATTTCTTGTACAATTTTCGTTTTCGTTTAATTGGTACAGTTTTTGTCCGGAAATACAATAAAAATAAAATACAATACATTAAATCACTTCCAAATTTTATTCTGTCGTACGAGAATTTTCGTACTTGGGTAACTTCTTCTTTTTCAATCTGGAGACTAGCATGCAAAAAAAAAATGGATGATCATTGTCCGATAATCTCATTGTGTGTACTAGGCTTAACTGTCACAAGTGCATGAGCATAAAAAGAGTTATGATTTTTTTCAGCTAGGAGCAGATTCAACTCAAAATTTGTACATTAACCTTAAGCCTCGTACACGCGGTTCAATTTTTGGACGACAGAACGTCTGTTTTTTGTTGGATTCTTGTCTCATGTCGAAAGTGAAGAGCGTACTAACGAAAGGAAAATTGTCGTACGACCGAATTCAGCGTCAAAAGCGACGTAATGTGTTGAATAGCTTTGTATGTATTTTTTCATTTCTGAGCATGCGTAGTCGCGATCGTACAATTTTTTTCGTACGAAAACCGTACTAATGATACGAAAATCGTACGTGGAGTTGCCGTACAAAAAAAATCTTTTCTAGTCTACGCATTCAGCTTTTGTCTTATGAAAAATAAGAATTTTGGACGGTCGGCTGTCGAACGAAAATCCCTGCCGAAATTCGCATTGTGTGTACTGGGCTTGAGATGCAATAAAATCCTTCTTTTGTTTGCCTTATTTGCCTATACAAAACCGATTGTTGAATTTTGCCTTTTAGCTCTTAGATAATTGAATTAACATTCTGAAAACAACTCTACAGGTGTGAGGCCAGTATAAATCTCAGGCCGCACACACAGAAGATTGAGTCTGAAAATGAAGCCGCTGTTCACACCTAATGCGGCTTTGAAATTGTGTTACTATAGCATGATTTCAAAGCCACACATCAGTCCGATTTGAATTGCCATTTTCATTGCGGCTTGCAACTTCATACAACTAAAGTCTATGCAAGCCCCAATGAAATCGGCAAAAAGTAGTGAAGGAATTATTTTTCAAATAGCATGACTACAAATCGCACCTGTTGAGACAGTGCCATTAGGTGCGACTTCAGGTGTGATTTGTAAATCGCATGTCCCACCTGAACTCGCACCAGTGAAAAGGGGGGCTAACACCTGATCTCTCTGATCTGCTGCTGCTGTGCGCTCTCTTTATAAGTCATTCATCTTTTTGAATGCATAAATAACACTGCATCAAACTTTATTTCCAAAACAAAAATTGATATTAACTGAAAAAAATAAGAAAAATAAAATGTATAACACATTCAATAACAAGGTATGAATAGTTTATAGATTGCCTTTTCTGCCCATCACTTAGTCAATAACCACTTCACACCTCTCATTTCCCCTGGCAGACTGACTGGCACCTGAAGACTGTGGAGAGTGTGCCCTGCTATCAGCATATCAATGGACTCGGTGTTTAGCCAGGTAGGAGGTGTGAAAATGAACACCCATGCCCACTAACTTATAAAAAGGGCATAGGCGTGCGCACAGGGTGTGTCGGGTGTGCCTTCACCTGCCTCCTGCCTCTCCCTTGCAGTGCTGCCAGCTTTCCATGTCTCCTCTCCTGCCCTCTGCGGGGAATGTTTCAGGATGGATGCATGAATGAACACAGTGAGTGATCTGTACTGATTGACCCTGTGTTTATTCTTTGTGAACAAACAGGAAGCCACTCAACACAGAGCACTTCCCATTTGTTCACTGTCCAGTGCAGCTGAGGCTGCAGAGAAAGGGTCTGTGGAAGCTCTGTCCTCAGTCCCATTCTCTCTGTCTAGACCAGTGGCGGCCCGTCCATAGAGGGAGCACGGGCGCCGCCCCCCCCCATCCGCGCGTCAGGCCCCCTGATCTACATATCAGGGTGCCGGACTATAGATTCCAATGGGGGGTAGTGTTTTTTTTTTAAGCATGTGATTTGAGCCAGAGGCTCTAATAAGCTTCAAAAAAGGGTGGGCTCGGGGCGCAGTGTGATCCCACCCAGTTGTGTGACGATAGCAAATTCATTTTTGCTATTTTCACACCAAAGTTCCTCCCCGCCGATCAGGAGGCAGGTTGTGAGACCTGTTTCCCAATTGGCCAAAGCGTCAGGCGATCCTATTGGATGTCTGGTGCTTAAAAGGAACAGAGAGGATACACGCGGCGGAGGAAGCCACGGGAGGAGCAGACACCAGAACCACTGCCCACACCCCGGGAGAGGAGGAGAGGACACCACAGCCTGCCAGCCCTAAATCAGGTAGTTGTCAGCGCTGCGCCGCCGGCCTCCCGGAGGGTGCGGTGTGCCAGTGCCTAGCCGTGGGCCGCCGGGGGTTCTGCCAGCACCTTTGGGATGAATTAGAGTGGAGACTGTGAGCCAGGCCTTCTCGTCCAACATCAGTGGGGGCCATGTTTTTATTTATAGACAACATTGTCTTTTTATAAGGGCTATGTGTGGTGGTGCATTTCTGTTTTTGTTTTTGAATATTAATTGCCAAAATCAATAAATTTCTTCTTTTTTCACTGGCCGTTGTGACCCAGCATGAGCTCTTTGGTGCTTTCACCTTATTTTTTGGTCGTCCAACATCAGCGCCTGACCTCACAAATGTCCTTCTGGAAGAATGGTCAAACATTCCCATAGACACTCCTAAACCTTGTGGTAAGCCTTCCCAGAAGAGTTGAAGCTGTTATAGCTGCAAAGGGTGGGCCAACTCAATATTGAACCCTACGGACTAAGACTGGGATTCCTTTAAAGTTCATGTGTGTGTAAAGGCAGGCGTCCCAATGCGTTTGGCAATATAGTGGATATCATAAGAAAACCATATGGACTACCATTACTGACCTCCTTCTAATTGCTTGGCTGCTTTGCTGACCCTTGGCTTCAGTACTTTTGAGTCACTGGCCTGGAGAAAGTTTTCAGGTCAGGAAGATGAAAGGCCATTACCTGCACATACAGTATGTTTTGGGGCAGTGATTCAAAGTATTGAGACCAGTGGATTAACATGACGGTCCAGCAGCTAGTTTTCTCAGAAGGAAAAGTCAGTAAATCAATGGGAGCCTAGATGTATCAAGAAAGCATTCCTTTCAGTGTCTATTTGTAAAATAAAAATGTTATATAAATACTAAAAAATATATTAATACATTATAATATATTAAAAAGTGGAATTTAAGCCAAACCTCTATAGGGCTTTTGGGCTTATTGAGAATGAAGTAAAAAAACATGTTCTGTTAAGGGCCCTGAGGACCAGATTTGGGCAACTAAACAAAATGACTTTTCCCAAATGTTATCAGGTCACTAATCCTCATCAGGTGACTATGAGGTTTCATGCACACAGGACTCAGAGATTTTTTCAGCTTTTACCAGCCGTTATATTACTGGCGTTTTTGCACTTTTTTAAAGGGCCAGCGGGGTTTTTTTTGGTTTTATTCCAATTGATCTAAAACGTCCAAAAACTTTGGAGATCAACGTTTTTGAGCGTTTGAACGTTTTTACAGCTGAAAAACGTCTCTCGGAACCCTCTGGTCTTGGGTTTTTTTACAGCTCAAAAACGTCACTGCTAAAAACAGCTGATAACAGCCTATGTGTGCATGAACACATAGGATAACATGATGGAGGGTTTATTGACTGTAGAAAAAAACACCTGCAGCTAAAAACAGCTGCTGTGAAACAGTCAAAAAACATCCAGTGTGCATGAGGTCTTAAAGGCCAAAAATCCTGGACCATTGTGCATGACTGCTGCTGAACTTCGGCAAGGTCATTGCGCTTAGTTACAGAACTTTGAATGGGGTAGAGGAATTTTGCATTTAGTAGCATTCAGTAGTATAGATTTGTTTACCTTGGTGGCTTGGAGCTTACTGGAGCCGAACATGTATGGTCTAAGTCACATACATAAAGAAAGATGGGAATACTTTCCTCTTGCTATTGTCCACCATGCTGCTGATCATATTAAAAAAAAATATAACTTCCACAGGCAACACAAATACATCGTCATCTTGTAGTTTTTTTCAATTTTACATTGAGGAACATTATTTTGAAATGGTTCAACAATTTTTAGATGCATTTTTTCACAACTTGGTGAACCTCTGCTCATCTTTACTTCTGAAACACTGACTCTCTAAGATGCTCTGTTTATACCCAGTCACATTACTGACTTGTTGCCAATTAACCAAAATAGTTGCAAAGTGTTCTTCCAGCTTTCTTTTTAGTACCACTTTGTCAGCTTTTTGTTGCCCTGTCCTAACTTTTTTACTTTTTTGAGAAATGTTGCTGTCAATTTCAAAATTACCTTATGTTCTTAAAATGATACATTTTCTCGGTTTAAAATTTCAATTTTTTTTTTCTATTTTCTAATATGAATTAAGTATGGATTTATGAGATTTGCAAATCATTTCAATCTGTTTTTATGCAGATTTTACCAAACATTTTGGGATTGGGTTTGTAAAATGGTTCAGATTAATATGTTAATAATAAAGAAGACCCTGGGTAGACTACAGAAACCAATCAGAATTAATCTCTCAGCTGTAAAGAACACAACCACTAAAGAAATGTAATTTTTGATTGGCTGCTATGGCCTGCTGTACAAAGTTGTTCATTGTAACATAACAATCAGAAATCTGTGCAGCAAAAATATGCTAAAAGTACTGTGTTTTAAATGCTTTATTGAAAAGAAAACTCATATATACAAACCCAATTATGTAAATGAAAAATATTATAATATATCTGTATAACAAAAAGTAAAATTAAGTTGTATAAACAAAGTTATTGCACTGGTTTACCCAGTAAAAAAAATATAACCATAAGGCAAAATGTTAACGTATGTTATTTTTGTGTTTTTTTTTTTTTGTTTTTTGCATAAGCATAAAGTACAATTGTGCATGATTTAAAGTTACTTGTAGCTCAAAGATAACTTTCTAAGCTTGTTATCTGAAACTTCAGCCAAGCAAAAGCTTTATACCAGAAACAGATGGGTTTATTTACTAAAGCTAGAGAGTGCAAAATCAGGCTTACAATCAACTTCTGGGTTTTATTGCCAGAGCTTAATTGAACAAGCTGATTGGTTTCTACGCAGAAGTGAGCCTGATTTTGCAGTCTCCTGCTTTAGTAAATAAACCCCTTCTCCCTACTTAAACAAAGAAGTTTAATTGGAAGTTTTTATGCTGTGGCAGAGTGGCATCAGATATTTCCTAACAGCAGTATCAACAAAAATTGTTCTCTCCAGGTCTTTCAGCTATTGGCGTTGTTCACCAGTTTACATGCTAGAGGGGACAGAAGAGATGCTTTCTTTAGAGTCGGAGACAGAATCTGGAGACCTCTCACTGACACCGGAATCAGATTCAGAACCTTCCTCGTAGTAGTCATCATGCATGGTTGACATTGAATATGCTGTTTGCCTGGTAAAAGGATTGACTTCACCATGGTTCCTTGTAGCTGTAGATGGTGGGATTGGTGGGATGTTGACACTCATCTCTGGTGTGATGGTCTTGTTGGGTGGGTAGCTATCAAAGTCCATCATATAGTCAGACTCTGTAGACAGCCTACAGGGTCTTCTGCTTAAGTCCATTGCCTTGGGACTCATGATGGGGGCCATGTTTTTGTACAAGTGCTGTTGGTTGTTGGAGTGTGAACTTTGTTGCTGATACATGTTGGGTGGGGCCTGGTGCATCATAAACCTGTCTCGGGGAACAGAACAAGAATAATGGGGGTAGGAGGTAGACTCAGGAGCTTGGTTATAAAAATCTTGTGATAAATTCATCATAGGCTGTTGGTGGGGATCCATGACCTGGGGTTGTTCTGAGGCAATCCTTGGATGCTTCAGTGTTGATGTTGTAGAATATATATTCTCTGGTTGCCGGATGTTAGAATAGCTCATGTTTGCATTTGTGAAATACGTGGATTTGCCTTTTTCACGTCTGGCCTTTCCTCTCCTGTTTTGGAACCAAACCTGTCAAAAACAAAAAAATAATTTGAGTTACACAAAATAAAATTGGTAAATAAAAAGTAATTATGCAAAGTAGCACAACAAGCCAGAGAGCTAGCCTTTTTGGATTGCAGTTACTTTCCTAAGACAATAAAGTCACATATTCCTTTATTTAAGTCTTTCACTTCAACGGTGATGTGTCCTTGACAAGGGGGTGCTAAAGCCCTAGAGGTTTCCTAATAACTTAATACAGAGCTTTTGCATATGACACATGACAAAACACCACCAATGTATGGAGGTGACACTAGACTAATACTGCCACCAATGGGAGAGAGACAATTGTAGGTAGACCACAATAAAAAAGACAGCAATAGGACCACAAAAATGGTAGATCTGCAGAACAGGTGAAAATGTATTACACTAAATGAAGGACCACTAGAAAAGATGAAGGTAAGAAGAATATGGACAAGCAAATAAATATTAGAACAGTTAAAAGGGAGAATAATCAAGAAAGAAATGTGAAAGGACAATGGGGCAGGTAAAGCTGTGGTAGACCAAATCACTTTGGGAAGTGCATCAGGCTATGAAACTATGAAGTAGAACAGGTAAAGGAGGGGAGCATAAGGTTATAATTGAACAATTAAATGATAGGAGTATCAGTAAAAAGAAGGAGCATATGGAACAGGAGGTGCATGAGGTAAGGAAATTGAGGTTTGGAAGAAGAGACAAGATAAGATAAGATAAGAGACACATGAAAAAAACTTTAATACACTGTGGGAAATGAAATGGACTTGTGTGTCTGTGCAAGAAATATCCACAATGATGATTGTCATTTATCCACATACCTGGATCCTGGACTCAGGGATATAAATTAGTTTGGCCAGTTCTTCTCTGTGATGGATATCTGGGTACATGTTTCTCTGGAAGAACTCCTCCAAGACATCCAACTGCTCCTGGCTGTACACCGTCCTCTTCCTGCGCTGTGATATAGCTGCTTGTTCCATAGCTGACGGTGGAGTAACTGCCACCTGCTTATTACGCTTCACATTCTTTTTTGATGCTGAGGACAGGGTGGAAGTTTGGTTGCTGATCGATTGTTCCGTTATCTCTTCTGTTAAAAAAATAATTATGCTTTTATTAACTCATCACTAGGAGTATATACAGATATTAAGCATAGCATAGCAAAATACAAACTGATACCCACAGACAAGGATGATGGGTGCCCAGAGTTAACAACACTGGAATAAATAGTGAGCAACCACAACAAACAATTTTGGAGCACTAATTATGAAAAAAAAAATGTTGACACGCTATGTATGAAATATTTCAGGAAATTGCACACTGAATGAGAGCAGCTGACCAAGTTGATCTAATAGCTTCAGTACTTTCTGGCCTGAACAAGTGTACAAATCAGAGCTTCTAACTTCACTGTCTGCATGTCTGGGTGAGTGGCTTAGAAGGCACTGAAGCCAGAGATCTCTAGTGCATTCAGAAAGAGGTCTCCTTTACCAGTTTCTCCTATCTCTCAGGAACTCTGGTTGTAAGGTTGACACCCGCTACAGCAATTAAGATGGACAACTGCTCTCCCTGTTGCATTATATGTGAAGGAACATGTGGCAGAAAAATGCCAACAGAGCAATGACAACACATTTTAAGAAGGGTAGGAACAATGGAACTATAATGGACACAAAGCATGCCAATAGAATCTCCAAGCAATGTGAGGTAGACTAGACTCTATTACTATTATTAGTATTATGGGTATAACCTTTAAATGTAAGCTGATAAATAAACATAAGACAGAAAAACCTCCTTCAGTGATTATTAAGCACAATGCTATTATCATTGTAACATTTCCACAAATATATACATATATATATATATATAAAATATATATACAGGCGGTCCCCTAGTTACAAACGACTCCTACTTACAAACGGAGGGAGACAACAGGAAGTGAGAGGAAATCTCCCCCTAGGAAGGGAAATTCACTCCTGTAAGAGTTATTATGGGAAAAAGATGTCTCCACTGATGCTTTATCACCAAGGTTTGTTTCCACAACAACCCAAAATTTTCAAAATCCAATTATCATTGGGACAGGAAGTGAGGTGAAATCTTCTGAACAGAAACATAGACAGCAAAACAAACATTACAGGGGTGTTACCCCTTCCCTGTGCTATCCAGAAAGCTTAAAAATAGTTATTTTGGCTGAAGCTAAGCTTAAAAAATGTACCTGTTCCAACTTACAAACAAATTCAACTTAAGAACAAACCTACAGACCCTATCTTGTTTGTAACTGCCTGAGGTGGTCCCCTAGTTACAAACATCCAACTTACAAACAACTCCTACTTACAAACGGAGGGAGACAACAGGAAGTGAGAGGAAATCTCCCCCTAGGAAGAGAAATTCATTCCTGTAAGAGTTATTATGGAAAAAGGTGTCTCCTCTAATCTTTTATCACCAAGGTTTGTTTCCACAACAACCCAAATTTTTCAAAATCCAATTATCATTGGGGCAAGAAGTGAGGTGAAATCTTCTGAACAGAAACATAGACAGCAAATTAAACGTTACAGAGGTGTTACCCCTTCCCTATGCAATCCAAAAAGCTTAAATAGTTTTTTTGGCTGAAGCTACAGTTAAAAAATGTACCTGTTCCGACTTACAAACAAATTAAACTGCCTGTATTAGGGAACAATTACCTAATTACAAACCCCAGTCATTTTTTGTTGTTTTTTGCTGCCATGTTCAACTGGGGAGATAACTCTTCTATTTTGTCCCAGAGACACAACAGGAAGTGAGAGGAAACCTCTTTAAAGTGAGGGAATTCACGATAGACAGTTGTAAGGGGAACAGGTGTCCCCATTGGAAGATTGCCCCTCTATCCCTCTTCTAGTAATAACTGTAAATGTTTGGATTATCCATAGCCTTCTGTCATCACTAGGACAAACAAAGAGGACAAAGACAGCATTAAAAATCTGGCAGAGGTTCTAACCCTTCCCTGCTCTATGTACAACTTTTAAAAAATTGGCCTTTTAAACACACAAATCTGAATAATAATAATAATAATTTGGTACTCGGAATCAGTTTCACTACATCTTAAACTCAGATTTAGTGTGGCTTACAGGTATCTTATAAACTAGAAGTCCCACAAGTTCCACCATCCACAACTATTAATTAATCTATAAACTTTTTGTGGACTGACTCAAAACGTACAGCGTATTTTCTTCTACCAAACCAGCATCTGAAATGGTAATGCTAAGACTTGTAGCCTTAAAGCTCATAGAAAAACATACTATGTCCAACACAGGTATACGCATTATTTAAAAATAATAAAACTGTAATAGCCACCTGAGACCTAGTTCCACCTATTCCAGATACCCAGAGACCTCCATCATTGTGCATTGGCTGAATAGTGAAAATACTTACCCTTCACACAGGATGACTGAAAGTCCTTATGTTGCAAGGAGACTAGATTGAGATCACCATAATGGGTCTGGGGATCAGTGAAGGTCATGTGGTTGGGGCTGGATGAGAAGCAATCTGGGAAGTAGTCCTCATTGTCCTGAGTGTATCCAGCCATCTTCCAACTGGCTCTATCCTTCCCTCCCTGCTTTCTTCTGAACCGTACTATGCTTTCCTGTGGACTGGGCACTGTGTCTGCTCCTTGGCACTCTGCTCTCTTTTAAATACACTGAGGGCCAACCAGAATGATCAAAGTAATGAGGTGTGAAATACGCCTTGAGGGGTGTGAAGATTGGTGGCAAGCAGGTAGACACTATTGTTCGCAGGTTAGAGAAGCCAGTCATTATTTCCTGCAGGGTGGTGGACACAATAGGATGGAATACACATCTCTGGGGTGAAGGCACACTTCATGAGCCCAGCACATCCTCCAAGAACACTCAGAAACTTGACCTATACGCACCGTATAAACTGTATACAGCTTACATCAATTAGAAGCAAATCTAGGACCATTAAAATACTAAACCACGCATTAGAGACTATTAGAGTGCAATAAGGTGGAGAATGGTATAGTATAAAGTGCAATTATTAGGTATCTATGATATTTATTACGTATATATTAAATATTACATATTTATATAGCATCAACAATTCATGCAGCTCTTTACATATATTGTACTTTCACATCAGCCCCTGCCTTTAAGGAGCTTACAATCTTAGGTCCCTATTTCACACACTTACATACTGTATATACACGTATTAGGGCTAATTTAGATAGAAGCTAATTAACCTACTAGCATGTCTTTGCAGTGTGGGAGAAAACCCCTGTGTCTATCCATCTATCTATCTATCTGTCTATCTATCTATTGCTTTCCTGTCTATTTATCTAATACCTATCTATTTGTCCTTCAGTATGTTGGGTAAACCCAGTGGTGGCTGGTGCTCCATTTTTTTTGGCGGGGGGGGGGGGCAAATGAAAAAAAAAAACCCATAGAAATTTATGCCTCTGGCACCCCGCATGGGGATTAGGGGCCGGGCACATACAGATTAGGGGGGGCGCCTCTTATGGACGGGCCGCCGCTGGGTAAACCTCTTGCAGTAAATCTGACCATACATAGAGGGAAAATCGAAAATTGAGTCAGTAGACCAAACGTTCAGTTTTCATATGATAAGTGTGCTTACTGCGACAATCAATTTTTCCATTTCACTTTCAATAGTTTTTAATAATATTTTTACAAAATACAAAGTGTAACCCATTAACCCATGTTAGTGCATAGGTAAATACAATGCATTGATAAATTCTCAAATAGTAACCATCAAATGTTAAGAAGGAAGAACAACTGCAGTAGAAAACAACAGACAGCAAGTGAAATAGTGAGCAAATTGGAAATGTTTTTGATCGATCGAACAATTCTTTAATCGCTTGTAGGTCAGTTGTTCTAAAAAAATTGCGCATGAACAGTAGGAGTAGTAGTAGTAATCGATCATGTTTAATGTTGAACATGATCTGAAAATGTTTGATATTTGCAGGAACAATCCCAATACAATGATTGGGCCATCAAATGTTAGATTCAAAAGAACATTTCAATTTTTGTAAGAATTTCCATTTCTTTTTCTATCCAGCTTTATAGTATATAGCCCCTAAGGGTGTATTGTACCAGGCTGAGTACTGTCTATGGCAGAGGGCTGGATACATCAGTTATCTTCTATTAACCATATATTGAATTCCTTACTACTGTGGTAATTGACTGCAGCTCCTGAGTACTGATACTGTATGTAAAGATATAAAGATTTATTTACAATTCAAATCATAATCCCTTTAAATGTCCAGTCTGTCTCCCTCCCCCTCTATGTACCATGCTCTGTCCATGTCTTCTATGGAGCAGGAAGAGTCTCAACCCTGGCTGTGTCCCAGTATTTACCGTAAAACCTGATACATGCAATGAGAATATCTAACAAATGATTGTCCGTTTTTTTGGGGGGGGTTTTTCGCATGCATCGAAAATGAAGAGGTTACTAAAGTTAAGAAAATTCTCCTACAACAGAATACAACTTGGGAAGTGATGTAATATGTTGTATTGTATGTGTTCTTTAGTTTCCGAGCATGCGTGGTCTTGCTCCTCTGATTTTTTTCAGATGAATACTGTACTAATTAAAATGTAAATGTACGTTCTGGTATCGTACGAGAAAAATGTTTGTGTTTGTCCCTTTGGATAATTTCTGATGAACTGTCGTGATCGGCTCTTGAAAACTGTGTACTAACGATCAGATATCGCACGATCGCTTCAAAAGCGGTATTTTTCGTCTGATTTTCTGGTCGTGTGTACTAGGCATTAAACTACAAGTCTTATCATACCACAGCTGACCTGCTTCTGAAAATGCTAGTTTACTATCTGTTTCTGGATTCAATACTTTCTAAGGCACTGACCCTGAACATTAAGCATGCAGTAAGTGAAGTCACTAAAATGTTGGAACTCCTGCATTCTTCTAGTCAACTCTGAGAGTTGTAAATAACTTAAAGTATAACAAAAGGCAAAACTTTTTTTTAGTTTTGGAAAGAGTGGAGGGGGATTAAAATTGTCAGTTTTTATTGCCGTCTGTGCCCCTCGTTAGGGGCATTCACGCTCTCTATTTGTCCTGTTTATCATTATCATTGAAAATGAAAGTAAAAGAAAAATCCAAAATTTTGGGTTGTCCCCCAAAAAGTAATAGATGGGGAATCTTCCGAAGGGGACACTAGTTCTGGTGACGTGCGGGTCCTCAATGAATTCCCTTAATTTACATGGATTTCCTCTCACTTCCTGTTTAGTTATGGGACAGGAAATGGAGGGAAATCTCAGCAATGGGACAAAGATGGATAAAAACTATCTGATGGGTTATAACCTTCCCTTACTCCAGTGGTTCTCAACTCCGGTCCTCAGGACCCACCAACAGGCCAGATTTTCAGTATTACCTTGGGGAGATGCAGACTAGCATACTGCAATCACTGAGCAGCAAATGATATCACCTGTGATGTATTTCAGTTATCCTGCAAACCTGGCCTGTTTGTGGGTCCCGAGGACAGGAGTTGAGAACCACTGCCTTACTCTATCCATAATGAAAAAAAGTTCTACTTTAAATAATTTAATCGCTGAGAGAGACAGGTAGTATTTACACTACTTTACTCTACTCTAGTTACTCTTAAAGGGCTGGTCCACCTAAATGTAATAGTTATAGGTATGGTCGACCTCTGTCGTCTTGTATGTCTTGGATACTCCAACATTAAGATCCCTCAGCCATAAATGCCCCCTAAGATGGCTCACATTTTGGCCGATTCAGTTAATTTGAGTCATGGGTGGCACTGCAAGCACCGGCTGGCTTGACAAAAGTCGATTTAAGAATGACTGAGCCAGGTGGAAAGTTATCGGCCAAAAGTGACTGCATCCTGTCAGCAGTACCATTGTATTCAGTTATCCTGTTAGACTGTATGGTGGAACCGATTGATATTCACTTGTTTAGCCCACGGACTGAACAAGTCAAAATTGAAACGTGTAGTGGCCTCAATTCACCAGGTATGGTGGGAACCTCTTATAATGGACACAGCAGGTATGGTGGGAACCTCTTATAATGGACACAGCAGGTATGGTGGGAACCTCTTATAATGGACACAGCAGGTATGGTGGGAACCTCTTATAATGGACACAGCAGTCCACAAGGGATAGAAGACACTGTTTGGAGTTTTACTCTGCAGCGTCTACCACAATTTACAAATATTAGTTTTGGGTACATTGACCTTCTAAAAAATATAATGTCCAAACTGTAACAAGCCAAAATATCCAATCAGAATTTGTCTTTCGTTGCTATAGCCTCCCTTTTGCTATACTTTGCCTGTCACTTTCACTGACAGTTTGCATCATGTCATTAGATAAACTTGAATTTAATATTATTCATTAGTACCATATTCATTAGTGTCATAGTTGCCACCAGATGTCCATTTACAGTAGAAGCAACTAAGATAATAGAAAATATGGGTCATCAGACACTGCTCAAGGGTGGGTCCCTGTCTCCAACACATCCATACATTGTTATGAGGTGTGAAGGCAGCTGAGGGGACCCACCTATTGTCACCATTCACCTCACCTCACACCATACAATACATAATCCTACAGTTTTGTCTGGCTGACCAGAATAGATTGGGATAACGCCCATGGTCCTGTCTGCTGCTTCTAAATGAGTTTACAGAGGATAATGAGATTTGGAATTTGTCTTTAAAACATGATATTAGTTAAGTTTTTCTGGGAAGCTCTGAACGTGTATATAGTATCTATACATTTATATAAAGATAGGCAAAGATAATACTCTATTTATATAGTATCTTGTAAAATATTGTATATTATGTAGTGTCCTGTATCTAGTATAATGCAGCATATTATATAGTATCTTGTATTTAGTGCAATGCTGTATATTTTATAGTATCTTGTATCTAGTATAATACTGTATAGTATATAATATCTTGTATCTAGTATAATACTGTATAGTATATAATATCTTGTATCTAGTATAATACTGTATAGTATATAATATCTTGTATCTAGTATAGTACTGTATAGTATATAATATTTTGTATCTAGTATAGTACTGTATAGTATATAATATTTTGTATCTAGTATAATACTGTATAGTATATAATATCTTGTATCTAGTATAGTACTGTATAGTGTATCCCCTCAAATGTAATTCTTACCTACAGGTAAGTCTATAATAAGGTTTACCTGTAGGTAAAATGAATATCTCCTAAACCTACATGGTTTAGGAGATATTCACCCTGTATGCAGCCGCTGACGTCAGCGGCACATTTGCTCTGATGATCCGGCGGATGCTGCCAGAAAATCAGAGCTCCCTGCCAGAACGAAGATCTCCCGCGCGCTGTGAGTGGCCAGAGCCGCGAACCCGGAAAAAACATTATGGACATCATGTCGGCTCCCTCAACGCTGACCGAGTCCGGCTGCGGGGGCTTCGTTCCAAGGTAAGCATTTCATAATGTGCTAGTATGCGATGCATACTAGGACATTGTGTTATTATCTTGCAGGGGGTTTTTTTGTGGGTTTACTACCGCTTTAAAACACGGAAAAACCTAAAAGACTCTTCATGTAGCAATACTTTACAAAAACGTTATCATGTCCAAACTTGTCCAGAAGATACACTAATATCATTAAATAAAGTGATATAGCCAAGTCTGCAACTTGAAATTGAATAGAAAAAAATATATAGTATGTGATTATAACATCCCCACCATAAACTGAAGCTGGCTATAGATGGATCGAAATTCAGCCACTTCTGCAGGGACTTTCCGAATTTCGATCCATCTATGGTAAGGTAACCAGATTTTTTAAATGAAATCCAGGGACATTTTTTATTTTACAAATCCAAAAAAAAATATAATCCAAAAAAAAAATATAAAAAAACATTTTTTTTTCATCGGTTTTGGCCGATTTATATTCTTCCTCATATTTGTGATGAAAAAAATCGCAATCGGCGTTTATTGATTGGTTTGCGCAAAAGTGGTTTCCTTTACGGATGATGAGAATTAATTTTTGGGGTTTTTATTTTTTTTTTATTTTTTACTAGTAATGGCGGCGATCTGTGATTTTTAGCGGTACTGCGATATTGGGTTGAACATGTCGGAACATTTTGACACTTTTGTGGGACCATTGGCATTTATACAGCGATCAGTGCTATAAAAATGCACTGATTACTGTGTAAATGCCATTGGCAGTGAATGGGTTAACCTGCAGGGGGCGCTCTAAGGGTTAACTGTGTTCCCTGGGCGTGTTCTTACTGTGGGGGGACTGCCCTAACAGGAGAAGGGAAGCGATCACAGCCCTTCCCCCTCACACAGAACGGAGGTCCGTGTTTACTTACACGGACCTCCGTTCTTTCACTCCGGGGGGGGGGCATCGCGGGTGGCTGGCGGAGATCGACTATGCTGCACCCGCTCCCTGGCCCTCCCCGGACACAGTGAGCGCGCGGGCGCGCCTCCGCCGGCGCGCGCTCACTGTGCGCGATCTGGCAGCCGCCGTCAGATGACGGCGATTTGCCTTACAGAGCCACTTTGCCGCCATCAAATGCCGATCGGCGGTCGGCAAGTGGTTAAAGCATTAAACTCCCTGGCAGTTTTCCTGAGTGTGGCTCGGGGTGAATTTCCATTACAAATAGCTGTAACCCCGAGCCACACTTGGGATCGCATCGCTGGATCCAGGCAATGTTACTTACCTTGTCTCCTGGATCCAGCGATATCCCCCCGCTGTGTCCGCGGGCTGTGTCTTCCACCCGATGCCTTTGTGTATCGGGCTCCGTTCCCTACGAGCGTCGCATGGGGAGGAGCCTGGCGGAAAATTCAGATAGTGAGACCACACTTTTATATTATATATGTCATTCTTTCTGCCTGGAAACTTGAGAATGTCCATGGCATCCAAAAAGCGTCCCTTTACGTCAAAATCGGTTTTTGATCAGCTAGAAAACAGCGATAGTAAATAAGAATCATTTGCAGAATGAGTGATACTGATTTTTGGGGAAATTTATCATCAGACACTGAAAGTGACGACAGCGACAATTCTGCAACTGAGCAAATTTCAGTGTTTTTGACTTAATTACATTATTGAATAAATGTTGTTATTATTATTTTTGATAATTATTTATAGTTATTTATTATATTATTTTTTTTCATATATATTATAATTTATGATTTTGTTATTTCAAACTTTATCGGGATGTTTACTAGACTCTTGTTTGGACAGATTTAAGTGAGTTATTCCTAAGAATTACAGGCCTACAATATAAAACGCCAAATTTCTATGCAGAAAAAATGGACCGATTTAAGACGCAAAAATCTGACATAATCATTCCGCCAGGGAGGTTAAATCCATAAACAAAATGTATTATAATGCGGCATAACAATTATTAGATGTGGCTACATTCGTTCTCTTTGTTTTTAGGCATTTTAACCCATATTTTCACTAGGTAATCCAGCAAGTAAGTCTGTTATTTTTCAACTCCCAACCAAGCTGTCCACCAAAAGTTGTAGTTAGAGGTTTGAGACAAACCATTTATCACTGACAAGGGTGCTTACAATGACCAGCTTTCATTCATTTATGTAAAACTTTTATCCTAAGGGCTCTTTCACACTAGCGGAGCCTGTTTTGACGGGCTCCGCTGCTCAGCGGGGATCCATCCGTTGATCCCAGTTGAGCCGGCGGATAACAGGACTGTCCTCCATTCTCCTCTATGGGGGATCGGATGAACACGGACCGTCTGTCCGCGTTCATCCGATCCGATCCGCCAGACGGATGGATAATAGGGTTTCCATCCGTCTGTTTTTGGCGGATCGGAGCGAATCGGGTGTCAGCGGACATTTGCTCTGATGATCCGGCGGATGCTCCCAGAAAATCAGAGCTACCTGCCAGAACGAAGATCTCCCGCGCGCTGTGAGTGGCCAGAGCCGCGAACCCGGAAAAAACATTATGGACATCATGTCGGCTCCCTCAACGCTGACCGAGTCGGGCTGCGGGGGCTTCGTTCCAAGGTAAGCGTTTCATAATGTGCTAGTATGCGATGCATACTAGCACATTGTGTTATTATCTTGCAGGGGTTTTTTTTGTGGGTTTACTACCGCTTTAAAACACGGAAAAACCTAAAAGACTCTTCATGTAGCAATGCTTTACAAAAACGTTATCATGTCCAAACTTGTCCAGAAGATGCGCTAATATCATTAAATAAAGTGATATAGCCAAGTCTGCAACTTGAAATTGAATAGAAAAAAATATATAGTATGTGATTATAACATCCCCACCATAAACTGAAGCTGGCTATAGATGGATCGAAATTCTTCTGCAGGGACTTTCCGAATTTCGATCCATCTATGGTAAGGTAACCAGATTTTTTAAATGAAATCCAGGGACATTTTTTATTTTATTAGCAAATGGTAAACTATTTTATGAGCATATTTTCCGCAAATTATACATGCAGTGTATGTGTTTATGGAATTATTGTATGATATACCTTATTTCTCACATTTCGTCCATGAGATAAAAAAAAGATACTTCTTAGAATTTTTTGAGATATGACTACCAAATGTTATGAAGATAAGATAGAGAAAAAACAGAATGCAGAGTTCAGGAGTGCGTTACATAAAGAATGCATGGCTAAGGAGTGCGCTACATAAAGAATGCAGGCTAAGTAGTGCTCAGGAGCGTGCTCACATAAGGAATGCAGGGCTCAGGAGTGCACTACATACAAAAATTTAGGGCTCAGGAGTGCACTACATAAAGAATGCAGGGCTTAGGCATGCACTACATAAAGAACGCAGGGCTCAGTAGTGCGCTACATAAAGAATGCAGGGCTCAGGAGTACGCTACATAAAAAATGCAGGGCTCAGCTGTGCCCATCTATGCAGCCTCACCAGTGCCCATCGATGCAGCCTGACCAGTTGCCATCAATGCAGCCCCACCAGTGCCCAGCAATGTAGCCTCATCAGTGCCCAGCAGTGCAGCCGCACCAGTGTCCATCAATGCAGCCTGACCAGTGCCCAGCAATGCAGCCTGACCAGTGCCCAGCAATGCAGCCTGACCAGTGCCCATCAATGCAACCTGACCAGTGGCCAGCAATGCAGTCTGACCAGTGTCCATCTATGCGGCCTCATCAGTGCCCATCTATGCAGCCTCGCCAGTGCCCATCTATGCAGCCTCACCAGTACCCATCAATGCAGCCTGACCAGTGCCCATCATGCAGCCTGACCAATGCCCATCTATGCAGCCTGACCAGTGCCCATCATGCAGCCTGACCAATGCCCATCTATGCAGCCTGACCAGTGCTCATCAAAGCAGCCTGACCAGTGCCCATCTATGCAGCCTCACCACTGCCCGTCAATGCAGCCTCCTGTCGAACATTGGAAAACTTTTGTCAATCAGTGGCTGCAGCTGCTGATCAGTGTATTTTGACAGTGGAGGAGTCCCGCTGCCAGAATACAATGGCACAGCAGGGAGGATTCCTCCATCTATCTTGCTTCTGTGGATGGGGAAATCCATTTGTTTCTGTTTTTTTTTTGTTCAGCCTTCTGGCTGATCGAAAAAAATGATTAATTTATGGGCAACTTAACATTCAGCCAGTTTGTCCACAAATTGCTCTAAGAAGGTTCAGCCCACAATGTATCACATATAGATTTCCAGAGTCATTCTCCAAAGTGGAACGGTTGTAAATACAAAATGTTTTTACCAGATAGTTAGTCACCCCAGACCGGAAAGAACGATCTATATGTCCAAAAGAACTAATCCTTATGAAACTGGATTTTGTTTTTTTTAGTTTTTTTTTTTTCAGTTGATACACTCATGAGGGTTATTTACTACAGAATATTTACTATTGTCCATTATTGAGTCCAATCCTCAGTTTTTTCACCCTTTGTAATGGTGAGAGAGCACAGATCTCTGGATCCCTGCTACTTTGCCCGTTTAGCTCGGAATCAGGAGAGAAGGGAGGACACGTGGCAGCTACTGAAAACGAAAAAAAAAAGCAAATGACTGGTACATGAAATCACAAAAATAAATAGAATTGCTTTGATCCTACAATTTTCCACAGCTGGAAAGACCCTTGGAAAAATGAATCTATGACACTTTATAAGGAGGATCGGGATGTCCCTTGGAAACCTCAGTACACACAGGGAGATGTTCGTCAGATACCTTCTGTGAAAGAGCTCTACTACCTAATCCCACACACAGGCTCATTGGACCTCTGTAATAGGGGTCATTGTTGGAGGGTAAGAGGCAGTATGTGTGGGTGTCGGTGAAGGTTTTTCTTTGGGATCACTTTTCTCAATGCCATCTCTCACCAGTTTTATAAGGATTGGTTCTTGGACTATGCGTTATGTCTTTTTCAGTGCTGCACCAGTAGTTTATGTTTGCTTTTGTGGGTGGTTCAACCTTTAGTGCTGGCAGCTGAACACCATATATTCAAGTTACAATTTAGCGCTGTTGATTTTATTTATTTATTTTTTTGCTCTATATGTATGTTACTACAAATATTTTTCTGGTAACATTACCACAGATGTTTGAGATGTGATTCATTGCAAGAGATCTGATGCAATATCACACAACCATCAGATATATGCTGCATACGTATCATAATTTACAAGGCCAGGTTTGGACTGTAAAGGCCCGTACACACGGTACAATAATTGGCCAACAACGATCGTCCAACAGCCTGTTGGCCGATAATCCGATCGTTAGTATGCACGATCCAACAGCCAATTTCCAATTATTGTCTAACAGAAGTTGGCTGACAAGACTAGAAAACTTTTGTTGGCCAACAAGGTGTTGGCCAATTGTTGGCTCGTGTGTACAGAAGTTGGCCCAACAAAAAGTTGGAAGTGCAAACACGCATGCTCGGAATCCAGGAAGTGTTCGGTCGTGTAAACCTGTATTCATAATTCACAAATCACATTCACCTGAACTTCCTTGTTATAGGTTCGTAACATGTCCCTATGTTCGGCTTTGTTGGCCGATTACTTGACTATCGTCAGTACCCTAGACAAAACCGCCAACAGCCAATTTGGACAAAAGTTGGACGTTCAGTTGTCCAACAATCGGCAAGTGTGTACGAGGTTTTACCGTGTGAGTTATGCAGCAACAAATCAATGGGATTTGAAATTGCATGCTACCTTTATTTTCAAAATTTGATCTATACCTGCCCTTGGATTTCTATATCTTATATATTGTGGACTGAGCCTTCCTAGTGAAATTTGTGGATGAAGTGTCTGAATATAAGTTTCTGGCAGTGACATAATATAATATATAGCTCCCAACTGTCCCTGATTTCCAGGAACTGACCCAGATTTGGACCATCTCTCTGTCCCTCTTTCCTCCTCATTTGTCACTCGTTTTGGTCTGATCTATATAGTTGTATATAAAATGCACATTTTACCTTCCAAAAAAAGTATTTCCCAGTGCTAAACCTAAATATATATTCTATTTATCCAAAGTGAACACGGATAGAAGTCCAAATCTATACTTTTACACGAAACCCTTTAAAAGTAAGCAACAGATTTCCCCAACAAATGGATATCTCCCCATGGGTTATATAACTACATTTCTAACATTTATATAATCAGTATAAAATGGTATTTAGTTTAATTTCTTTACACTTCAACAAAAAGCATGCATTGCAATCTCTGAAAACCACCGAATAGACTGAAGGACAGTCTGCATGGCCATGTGTTGCCACAATCCTATTATGTCCATAACTTAATTAATACTGAATAAAGTCATACAGTGACAGACCATCGCCAATCCATCTTTTTCATATATAAATATTGATGTAGCAAGTTGAAATTTTGTATTTATAGTAATAATTATTTATGCAAAAGACAGATTTCCTTAGATCTTCCAAGCCAACGTCCTGTGATCAAATCAAATGTATATGTCTTGTTTCTTGACTTATTAGTAAGTTATAATCACACATTCCAAGTGTTCATTGACAAAGGTGACAAGACATACATTTTTCCAAATCTACAGCTTGAACTTGAACAGAAACATTGTATCTAGCATTATCTTTTATATGATATGGTATCTTGTTTCTAGTATAAGTTTGAGTATAATAAACACCATAATTGTATGCAGTATAATACTGTATATTATATAGTACAATGCATCTGGTATAATGCTGTATATTATACAGTATTTTGTATTCACTATAGTGTTGTGTATTATGTGATATATTGCATCTAGTATAATACCACTGTATATTATATATATTGTATCTCATGAATGGACATATGTACCTGTATCTAATGCTGGATTTATGCACTAAAATGATAGATTCTGACTTTTACCCCTGTATACTTTAGTTTAGACAAATGTCTGATATAATCTTGTATATTATATAGTATCTTGTATCTAGTATACTACTATATTTTATATACTACCATGCATCTAGTATAATGCTGTAGATTACCTGGTATCTTCTATCTAGCATAATTATGTATTTTATATAGTATCTTGTGATTAAATATACACTATATTGTCAAAAGTTTTGGGATACCTGCCTTTACACACACACACAAACTTTAATGACACCCCAGTCTTAGTCCATAGGGTTCAATATTGAGTTGGCCCACCCTTTGCAGCTATAACAGCTTCAACTCTTCTGGGAAGGCTGTGCACAAGGTTTAGAAGTGTGCATTTCATGCTCTCAACTTTGTGGGAACAGTTTGGGGATGGCCCCTTCCTGTTCCAACATGACTTCACACCAGTGCGCACAGCAAGGTCCATAAAGACATGGATGAGCGAGTTTGGGGTGGGGAACTTGACTGGCCTGCACAGAGTCATGACCAGGCTCATCCCGATTGAACACCTTTGGGATGAATTAGAGCGGAGACTGTGAGCCAGGCCTTCTCATCCACATCAGTGCCTGACCTCACAAATGTGCTTCTGGAAGACTAGCCAAACATTCTCATAGACACTCCTAAACCTTGTGGACAGCCTTCCCAGAAGAGTTGAAGCTGTTATAGCTGCAAAGGGTGGGCCAACTCAGTATTGAACCCTAAGGACTAAGACTGGGATGCCATTAAAGTGCATGTGTGTGTAAAGGCAGGTGTCACAATACTTTTGATAATATAGTGTATGTAACTGTATCTAATGCTGGATTTATACACTTAAAGCATTAACCTCCCTGGCAGTTTTCCTGAGTGTGGCTCGGGGTGAATTTCCATTACAAATAGCTGTAACCCCGAGCCACACTTGGGATCGCATCGCTGGATCCAGGCAATGTTACTTACCTTGTCTCCTGGATCCAGCGATATCCCCCTGCAGTGTCTGTGGGCTGTGTCTTCCACCTGATGCCTCTGTGTATCGGGCTCCTTTCCCTATGAGCCTCGCACGGGGAGGAGCCTGGCGGAAAATTCAAATAGTGAGACCACACAGTAAACCTACAGTACACTGTAATCTGTAAGATTACATTACTGTATGAAATCATTTCACATCCCTTTTGTCCCTAGTGGTTTGCCCAGTGCCCTGCATGAACTTTTATATTATATTTGTCATTCTTTCTGCCTGGAAACTTGAGAATGTCCATGGCATCCAAAAAGCGTCCCTTTACGTCAAAAGCGGTTTTTGATCAGCTAGAAAACACCGATAGTAAATAAGAATCATTTGCAGAATTGAGTGATACTGATTTTTGGGGAAATTTATCATCAGACACTGAAAGTGACGACAGCGACAATTCTGCAACTGAGCAAATTTCAGTGTTTTTGACTTGATTACATTATTGAATAAATGTTATTATTATTTTTGATAATTATTTATAGTTATTTATTATATATTTTTTTCATATATATTATAATTTATGATTTTGTTATTTCAAACTTTATCGGGATGTTTACTAGACTCTTGTTTGGACAGATTTAAGTAAGTTATTCCTAAGAATTACAGGCCTACAATATAAAACGCCAAATTTCCATGCATAAAAAATGGACTGATTTGAGACGCAAAAATCTGACATAATCATTCCGCCAGGGAGGTTAAATCCATAAACAAAATTTATTATAATGCAGCATAACAATTATTAGATGTTGTGGCTACATTCGTTCTCTTTGTTTTTAGGCATTTTAACCCATATTTTCACTTGGCAATCCAGCAAGTAAGTCTGTTATTTTTTCAACTCCCAACCAAGCTGTCCACTAAAAGTTGTAATTAGAGGTTTGAGACAAACCATTTATCACTGACAAGGGTGCTTACAATGACCAGCTTTCATTCATTTATGTAAAACTTTTATCCTAAGGGCTCTTTCACACATGCGGAGCCTGTTTTGATGGGCTCCGCTGCTCAGCGGGGATCCATCCGTTGATCCCAGCTGAGCCGGCGGATAACAGGACTGTCCTGTCACAGCTCCATTCTCCTCTATGGGGGATCGGATGAACACGGACCGTCTGTCCGTGTTCATCCAATCCGCCAGACGGATGGACAATAGGGTTTCCATCTGTCTGTTTTTGGTGGATCGGAGCGGATCGGGTGTCAGCGGACATGTCACCGCTGACATCCGTCGCTCCATAGACAGCAATGGAGCGTCTGTTCGGGTCCGCCTTAAAAACTGGCAGGCGGACTCGAATGATCCACCCGTGTGAAAGAGGCCTAAAAGGAAAAAAAAATTGCTGTAACTGGATCCCTTCTTCTCTATAGCTACAAAATCTATTTTACTCCTTTCTTCCTTGTGTACAGAACACACCTTTACCTTGGATGTCATCTCTTGTCATGTCTTTTTTCTATGTCCTGATCTACTTGTCTGTAGACTGTCATGTTTTACTGTATAATTTCTTTTTGCAAAAAGTGACCTTATTGTACACATGACTTTGTCCTTTCTGTAATAATACTTTTTGCTCAAAATATGAAAATCGATAAAAGCTTATTGAACTAAGGAATATTAGCTGGAGTTCAGCTTTAATTGACTACCAGCCATCTAAATCTGCTAGTGATCGAAAGATTGCCATAGATGATTCGATTTTTTTTTTTTTGACCAGAGGGCTGAATTAACCACTTGTGGATCTCCCACTTGCATTGAACTGCGGATGGCCGCTTGCATTGGCAAAGCGATGTACCCATATGTTGCTGCCTACATCCGGGTCTAGGGCGTGCCCATGTACGCAAAGCAGAGAGCAGGGATGAGAAATTAGGAGATCTATTGGTAAAAGCAGCACACTGGATTAATGACACTGGTGATGTCAGTAGCAGTTAGTCAGTTCCCCCTAGCATCAGTTAGCATCAGATTGCCCGCCACACTATCGCAGTCCCATTACAGGTCGCCGATCAACTCCACTAATAGTATAAAAAATAAATAAATAATTCAAAATTCCAGTATCCGTACCAACCTTTCTCATCCTTTTCAGCACAGGGGAACCCTTGGAATAACCTTCCGGTCTCAGGGAACCCCTGTTAAAAATGACTATATCTACAACTCATGATACATTAGTGTGATGATCAGAGGGAGGAATGCTTTGGGTTGGATTCACACCAGTCCAGTGCGAATTCCAGCCTTATTGTCGGTGAGAAGGATAGGCGCCGCTGTTAAGCGGCTTCTGTCCATTCTCACTGTGGATCAGCTGATCGGCTCACCAGGGGGGGGGGGTGCAGTGAAGAGGGGGAAAGAATCCCCGTTCAATGTGGAACACATCTGCAAGTCAGATGCATTCCCATTGAACATAATGGGTTGGGAATTCGCACCGCACTGCACAGAAAACGCACACGATTTCTGTGCAATGCGGACTGCGAATGCACCGCACCAGTTAAAGTAGCGCAGTGTTAAATAGCAAAAAATGGCCTGGTCATGAAGGGGGTAAAACCTTGCAGAGCTCAGAAGGTTAGACAACACAAAAACCCCCCCAGATTTCTCCATCCGCACAAACGAGGTGGATGGAGGAATCCTTCCCACTGGGGCACTGAGGGAGATTTACTAAAACTGGAGTACTCATAATCTGGTGCAGCTGTGCATGGTAACCAATCAGCTTCTAACCTCAGCTTGTTCAATTAAGCTTTGACAGTAAAAACTGGTTTCTATGCAGAGCTGCACCAGGTTTTACATGCTCCAGTTTTAGCAAATCTCCCCCATTGTATTCTAAGGCTGGCCATACATTATACAATTTTCTTCTACAGCTTTCCTTTAGATTTACCAAAACCATATAATATGATGTCACACCTGTAGCGGTACCCTGAAAGAGCTGCTGATTTATATGACCTCCCTCTGATTATCCTGCAGCCAGTCACAATGGATTTCCACACTGTCAGGTGCACACACACAATCCTGCTCGCTATTCCAATGACCAGTCTAGGGGATGAGTTTTGATGTTTTATTATAGAACTTGGATAGGAGAAGGTAATGGATGGGATACTCCAAGATAACTGACTCCAAGTGAGGACAACTTCTCTCTATCTCTGTACAGCAGACTATCAGTGGCACTACATGGCAGACTGATCTCAGTGATGCAGGTAGCAGACTGATCCCAGCGAAGCAAGTAGCAGTGGCGGCTGGTGAAGTTTTAGGATAGGGGGATGCCCTTCCTTTTTGACCCATCCTACTTCTAATAAGCCCTTATCCACCCACTCCGTCCCCTGTATTCCACATATTGTGTCAGGAGTACATAGCTCAGCATCATAGGACATACTATACAGCTCATCATCACATCACAGGACACAGTATACAGCTCAGCATCACAAGGCTGTCACGTACCTGGTGGTGGAGTCTGCAGTAGCCGAGGACAGCCTCTCTTACAATCCTGACTCAGGAACCCCTGATATGGAGAACAGGAAGCTCAAGAGTGCAGAATGGCACAAGTGCTTAGCTGGAACACAGGTGCGATGGTCACAGGCAGGGCTGGAGATGCAGCGAGCTGGAGCCGAAGGAAACTCCGGGGAATAGCTGACAGCAGTGCAGTAAGGCTGGACCAAGCTGGTGATGCTGGATGAGAAGGCTGGAAGCAGACTGGAGCAGACAGCAGCCAAGTGGATCAGGAGCCGAGGAGCAGGCAGAAGAATGGTCGGGCACAGGCCGGGTCGTCAACGGGCGGACAGCGAGGTACCAAGGAGCAGGCAGAAGAATGGTCAGGAATAGCCAAAAGGTCAGGGCAGGCAGATGGCAGCGGAGTCAGGAACAAGCCGGTGAATCAAGGAACAGGCAAAGCTGATGAACAGGTAACAGGATACTCAGGAAACGCTGTAGACCAAACGGCATTAGTTTCCTGTCACTGCTCTGTTTAAATAGTCCCTTTGGTGCCAAGAATGGTCACGAACGGGAGTGCGCGCTGCCTGGTCGTGCGTGCGCACGAACGCTCGTGTCGTCCGTTCTTTTGTGCACGCGCCTGCGCACCGCGTTCCTTCGTATCGAAATACGGGTTCTTCTCCTTTCCTGACATTGCCCCCACTCAATGGGCAGCCTCTGGATGCCCAAACGGGCCAGTTTTTCAGGGTGTGTTCTCTGGAAAGCCTGTATCAGCCTTGGGGCGTGGATATTGGTTTCAGGCTCCCACAAACTTTCTTCCGGACCATACCCTTTCCATTTAATGAGGTACTGCACCTGGTTACCCCTTCTCCTGCAGTCCAAGATGGTTTCAACTTCAAATTCCTCCTCTCCATCAATAATCACAGGTTCGGGTGGTTCGGTGCTTCGTCCTGGAAAGGGATTAGAGGTTGCCGGTTTTAACAGGGTTACGTGAAAAACTGGATGGATTCGCATAGAATCTGGTAATTCAAGTTCATAGGCCACATCATTAATTCTTTTCTTTACCGGGAATGGTCCGATGAACCGAGGTCCCCGTTTTTTGGATGGACAAGCCAGTTTCAAATTTGTGGTAGATAACCAAACTTGCTCGCCTGGCTCCAGGTTCAGCTCACCTCATCTCTTTTTATCAAATGCCTTCTTGTAATCCTCCTGGGCTTTAGACATCATTTCTTGTAATAACTTGTTATTGGTACAGAAGAAGTCCATAGTGTCTTGTACGGCAGGAACTGTACTCTCGGGGATGGAGCTGGACAAAAAGGATGGATGAAAACCATAATTGGCAAAGAACGGAGATTGCTTGATGGGGGAGTGCACAGAATTGTTATAAGCGAATTCAGCCATTGGTAGTAAGGATACCCAATCATCTTGGGAAAAAGAGGAAAAACATCTTAGGTATTGTTCTAAAGTTTGATTAGTCCTTTCAGTTTGCCCGTTGGACTGTGGATGATAGGCTGATGAAAATGAAAGTTCAATCTTCAATGCTTCGCATAACGCTTTCCAAAATCTGGAAGTAAACTGTACTCCTCTATCTGAAACAATGTTGACAGGTGTTCCGTGGAGCCTAATGACTTCTTTAATAAAGGCTTTGGCAGTTTCAGGGGCAGAGGGTGTGCCTTTCATGGGTATGAAGTGAGCCATCTTAGACAATCTGTCTACTACTACAAAAATGGAGGAAAATCCTTCTGACAGGGGCAATTCGACAATGAAGTCTATTGAAATCATTCTCCAAGGTCTTTCTGGAACTGGTAGAGGTCTCAATAGTCCCCAGGCGTTGTTCTTACTACTCTTGTTTTGGGCACACGTGGTACAAGAATCCACATATCGCTTACAGTCCTCTTTAGCTTGGGGCCACCAAAAGGTGCGTTGGAGTAACTCAGCAGTTTTAAAGGCACCGAAATGCCCTGCGAGTTGGTGATCATGGCACAACCCCAAAACCGCGGTACGCACTTCCTCAGGTACGAAAATTCTGTTATCATGCCACAATAGCCCATCTCTGTACTGGAACTTGTTCCCAAGGGAAGTAACACATTCAGCAGACAGATGTTTGATTCGTGACAACAGATCTTCTTGGAGCAAGAAAAAATTCCCAGAGGATAGAATGGTGTCAGAAGATGGAGGATTCCCTGACTCATTGAACATGCGTGAAAGTGCGTCTGGTTTGGTGTTCTTGGATCCCGGTCTGTAGGTTATGTGGAAGGAAAATCTGGAAAAGAACAGGGCCCATCTGGCCTGGCGTGGCTTTAGTCTTTTTGCAGTCCTTAAATATTCCAGATTTTTGTGGTCAGTATAGATTAAGATCGGATGTGCCGCTCCTTCCAGTAAGTAACGCCATTCTTCTAATGCTGCCTTAATTGCCAATAATTCCCGGTCACCCACATCATAATTTCTCTCAGGTGTGGATAGTTTGTGAGAGAAGAATGCGACTGGATGTAATAGCGATTTGGCACCTTGTCGCTGAGAGAGTACAGCCCCAACTGCCATCTCAGATGCATCCACCTCGAGGACATATGGAAGGGCCGGGTCAGGATGCTTTAGGATAGGGGCTGACGTAAACAGATTCTTGAGGGTTTCAAAAACAGATTGTGCCTCCAAGGACCAACGAAATCGAACGCCTTGCCTGGTCAACTGGGTAATGGGTAGAATAATGGCAGAGAATCCCTTAATAAATTTTCGATAAAAGTTAGGGAATCCCACAAAACGTTGGATTCCCTTCTTATCACTGGGTGCAGGCCAATCCAAAATGGCTGAAACCTTCTGAGGATCCATCTTGATGCCTTCAACAGAAATAACCAGTCCCAAAAATTGGATGCTTTGTTGCTCAAACATACATTTTTCAGGCTTGGCATACAGTCCATGTTGTCTCAATCGTTCCAGGACACGTAAAACATGATGGCGATGTTCCTTCAAAGATGACGAGAAAATCAAGATGTCGTCCAGATAAATGATGACAAAAAGATCAAGATAGTCTCTGAAAATGTCATTTACAAAATGCTGGAACGTGGCAGGTGCGTTACAGAGTCCGAATGGCATTACTAAGTATTCAAAATGCCCAAAGCGGGTGCGAAAGGCAGTTTTCCATTCGTCACCCTCTCGGATGCGAACAAGATTGTATGCACCGCGGAGATCCAGCTTGGTAAAGATGACCGCCGTTCCAAGTCTTTGGAATAGTTCAGGTACCAATGGAAGCGGGTAGCGGTT
>BLSH010282969.1:686256-727294 GCA_018402905.1 Glandirana rugosa
CGGGGTGGACACAATGATCGACGTATTGACGGGGTGGACACAATGACCGACGTATTGACGGGGGTGGACACAATGACCGACGTATTGACGGGGGTGGACACAATGACCGACGATTGCAGCCAATATCACAGGTGGAGTAAATTGCAGTCAATATCACAGGTGGGGGTAAATTGCAGCCAATATCACAGGAGGGGGTAAATTGCAGCCAATATCCCAGGTAGGGTAAATTGCAGCCAGTATCACAGGTGGGGGCACTTATGCAGCCAGTATCACAGGTGGGGGCAGTTATGCAGCCAGTAACACAGGTGGGGCAGTTATGCAGCCAGTAACACAGGTGGGGGCAGTTATGCAGCCAGTAACACAGGTGGGGGCAGTTATGCAGCCAGTAACACAGGTGGGGCAGTTATGCAGCTAGTAACACAGGTGGGGCAGTTATGCCACCAGTAACACAGGTGGGGGCAGTTATGCAGCCAGCAACACGGGTGGGGGCAGTTATGCAGCCAGTAACACAGGTGGGGCAGTTATGCAGCCAGTATCACAGGTGGGGTACATTGCAAAGACCCCCCCCCCGCACTTACTCCATCCAATAGGCAGGCAGGATTGTTGCAGAGATTCGGCATGTGGAGAAACGGGCCGAGTCTGCAGAGATTTGGCATGCATAGAAGCTGGCTGAGTCTGCAGAGAATCGGCATGCGGAGAGTGGCTGTCCCCCCCTCGTCGTTCACTGGGCGTACATGGTCTCTGTGGGAGCGGGAGTCACGTCCGCTGCCACAGTGACCTGCCCCAGGCCACCGCATCCAATCACACTGAGCCACAGGCTCAGGGCAGCCTATCAGCCTATGTGCGTGCGCCTGTTCAAGCGCACCCACATAGGCTTTAACGGCCGACCAATAGGCTCGCTACTTGGCTGTCAGGTGACAGCCAAGGAGCCGAAAAAAAAAAGTAAATGTACCGGTGCCACCTCCACCGGCTGACTTTTTATTTTTCTTTCTTCTTTAGCTGGCGGGGAGGCGGCGCCCTCATACACCAGCCACCACTGGCAAGTAGCAAGCTGATCCCAGTGACACAAGTAACAAACTGATCCCAGTGAAACAAGTCCCTTTTTAAGCAGTAGAGGATAGGCCTGACCCTGTTTCTTCAAGACACTCGCCAGTGTCTCATTTCTAGCTCACACACCCAGTTAGCTGACTATGAGCAGCAGGAGGGCAATTCTAGCAACTCAGTCTCAGGGATCCCTTCACGTACTCACACCATGTCCCGGGACAGCCGGTAGCCTCCTTCCACTTCCAAGCGACACTTTGCCACTGTGATACCAGACAGGATCCAAGGAAATCCCCCTCTGTCAGGTTTAAAGGAACTCTGGGCTGTAGCTTCAGCAACTTCAGCTAGGCCTCGACCAGGCCCAGCATCTGGCAGCCTCCTGAATAGGCCTCAAGCCTAGCAGCCAGGAGCTGAGCACACACCTCCACCCCTCAGGTCTGAGTGGGCAGGAACTCCTGACCTTGAGCCCATGTGCTCCTTTTTTATATGAATGTGTTCACCCAAAATGCAGGGGGGCACCTCCCCTGCTAGTTGGTCAGAACCACATACACCTGCTGTCACTGGCTGGGTTTTCCTCCCACTGGAGGAACCCATACTACTGGACAGTGTAAAACTTTCCAGACCACATGAATCAGCACCAGAGCACACTGAGCAGACCTTACTCAAATCAAGACTCTCTGATAAGCAGACAGCATCTAAATTTACCTATCTGCACTCCTGTTAAACAGAGAGAGCCAAAAAACGATATACACTCACTAACACCCAAACTAGGAGGGCGCTACACACCTAAACACTTTCAATTTTGTATGCAATCAGGCAGGCCTTTCTACTACATAGTTGAAGGTAAATCTAAAGGAAATTTAACAAGAAAATTGTATAATGTATGGCCAGCTTAACAGTGGGACTTGGCACTGTCATTACATTGATCAGAGGCTTACAACTTGTTTATTTAGATCTAATTCTGTTAAACAGGGACAGTCAAACTTTGATTGAAATTTGATCTATCGATGGTCACTATCCTCTCCCCAGACTGTCAAAAAGTGCCGCTGTTCCTCCTCCATCTAGGGTGAAGACATCCCAAGACAAGAAGTGTGTTACTGGCCAGATCACCAGTTGAAAAGAAAAGAAAAAAGCCTAAAGAAAACGAATACAGCCACCACATCTAGTGACTGGTAAGCTGCAATATATTACATTTTTTTGTGTATATGTACTGTTCTGTAAATCAGTTGGTGTCTTTTCATCTAAAAGTACCTTATGCGATACATATCTATTCTACAGGGTGGGCCATTTATATGGATACACCTTAATAAAATGGGAATGGTTGGTGATATTAACTTCCTGTTTGTGGCACATTAGTATATGTGAGGGGGAAAATTTTTCAAGATGGGTGGTGACCATGGCGGCCATTTTGAATCCAACTTTGGTTTTTTCAATAGGAAGAGGGTCATGTGACACATCAAACTTATTGGGAATTTCACAAGAAAAACAATGGTGTGCTTGGTTTTAACGTAACTTTATTATTTCATGAGTTATTTACAAGTTTCTGACCACTTATAAAATGTGTTCAATGTGCTGCCCATTGTGTTGGATTGTCAATGCAACTCTCTTCTCCCACTCTTCACACACTGATAGCAACACCGCAGGAGAAATGCTAGCACAGGCTTCAAGTATCCGTAGTTTCAGGTGCTGCACATCTCGTATCTTCACAGCATAGACAATTGCCTTCAGATGATCAGATGACCCCAAAGATAAAAGTCTAAGGTGGTCAGATCGGGAGACCTTGGGGGCGATTCAACTGGCCCACGACGACCAATCCACTTTCCAGGAAACTGTTTATCTAGGAATGCTCGGACCTGACACCCATAATGTGGTGGTGCCACATGACCCTCTTCCTATTGAAAAAACAAAAGTTGGATTCAAAATGGCCAACTTCAAAATGGCCGCCATGGTCACCACCCATCTTGAAAAGTTTACCCCCTCACATATACTAATGTGCCACAAACAGGAAGTTAATATCACCAATCATTCCCATTTTATTAAGGTGTATCCATATAAATGGCCCACCCTGTATATTAGCTTACATAATATAGTTGTTACGTGAGAACCAAAACATACATTTTGCCCATGGAACTTTTATGAGCTGTTCCAAATAAAGTTGATAACACTATGTAAAATGTATTTCATATTAAAGTTAAAATCAGACATATTAGACATTGTATGTGTTATGATAAAATATCTAGTTGCATACCCCTTGGTTTGGACTTTTAGGGCACTGCAAGCATATCAAAATATGTAGTAAAAATATAAACTTTATTGAAATAGTATAGATAAAAACGTGTTCGTGGAATCAACATCATTTGTGCATTATTACATGAACAAAGGAAAATGGTAGGTATGATTCTCTACCCGACGCGTTTCAGAGTGTAAGCCTCTCTTTCTTCAGGGGTGTTTGGAGGTTAATCATACATCTATAATATAAATATAAAAAGTCATCATCCAACGATAACATGGTTGTAATATAAAGTACCAATAAGTGCAATAATTCCATAAACTTACATATGTTCCAAAAGTGTAAGTGTTAACATTCAGAATTGGTTTAAAATCAGCAAGAAAGACATAAAACCTAGCTTTTGCCTGAATTATGATCTTGATAAATTTGAATTATACAAAGACCTCCAAATCTTTGTTCAGAAAATATTTTTGAAAAGCCTATATCAAAAACAAGGAACTGATAGCAGCTTCTCCCCAGAAGAAACCTTAGCAATAGATCAGCTCATCTCCTTGTTAAAGGAACATGACACAACCAATCTGATTGATCGGGTTGATCTCCCACGATTGTTGGATCTCGTGGAGGAGCAGTTTGAGCCGGGCAAAGATAATCGTGATAGGTCGACATTGAAGAAAACAATCAGACAAATGGCCAGCTCCCAGCACCAATTCTAATGCAGCTGCATTTTTAAAACTAGTGAATAAAGAATTAGAAATACTTAAAATATTTGCCAGAGTAGATACAAACATGGATGCAAGGGAATCACAAGCTCTAAGACAACTATCTGATAACAATCTCATTACTATAAAACCAGCTGACAAAGGAGGCAACATTGTCCTGATGGACAATGACAAATATGTAGCTATGTATAAAAAAAATTCTTACAAATAAGCATTGGTATCATCGGATCACGATGGATATTGGAGAAATATAACAGGGAATACTATGACCTGGTAGATGCAGCATATTTTAAGGGTACTGTCACAAAAAAGACTTGGGACTTTATTAGAACTGAATTCCCCATTGTGCCGACCTTTTACGCACTCCCAAAAATCCATAAAGATGCATCAAATCCTTCAGGAAGGCCAATTATTTTGGGGAGGGGGGCCATTAGTGAGAACGCCAGCAAACTTGTAGATGAACATCTTAGACCACATGTAACATCACTACCATCCCATGTTCGGGACACAATCCATTTCCTTCAGATCTTGGATTAAAGGGTACTTTATTAAACAACTTACATGTACAGCACATACAACTGCAATGTATAAGATATAATTTCAAGAGAAGAATAGTATGAGAACAGAATTTTTTTTTTTTTCCCCATACAAACAAAACATTAACTGCGTCTACATCTACAGCATAGCGTCCTTCAGATCTTGGATAATCAACACATTCCAGAATATGCACAATTAGTCACGATTGACCTAGAGGCCCTGTACAGCTTAATTCCTCACGAGAAAGGTGTGGCAGCTATTAAATATATTTTACACCAAAGAGAAGACAAAGAGTGGGCCTACAACTAATTAATTCTTTCCTTACTAGAGTTCATTCTCAAACACAATATTTTTACTATCAATGGCTCCCACTACCTCCAGGTACAGGGGGGTAGCGATGGGAACTTGCTGTGCCCCGTCTTATGCCAACCTGTATCTGAGGGAGCTGGAGCAAATGTTCCTGTCTGACGAAGCACTGTTACTTTACACGGACCATATTAAATTATGGTACCGATACATTGATGATGTATTTGTTATATGGGATGGGCCTATTGACCTACTTGAGAAGTGTGTGGAAAGTATGAATAAGAAGGAATTTAACCTTAATTTCACTATGGCCTATGACAGGGACCGTATAGTATTTTTGGATGTTGAGATATATAGAGGGGAGGATATTGCCCTCTGCAGCAGCCTGTTTAGGAAGCTAACAGCAGGAAACACCATCCTGCATGCCTTAAGTTTCCACCCCAAAGCACTTGTTAATTCCATACCGTACAGTTAGTACTTAGGAATAAGACGCAACTGTTCAGAGGACAATACATTCAAAAAGGAGGCCAATATGCTCTGTGACAGGCTGCTGCAGAGGGGATATTCCCATGCCTCCTTAAAGAAGGCATATAAACGAGCCTCTTTGCAAACTAGAGTCAAATTACTCTATTCACAGAAATCTCAAACTGAAACAAATCCACTTAGAATCATTACTAAATACATTAACCAACAAGATCAGATCAATAAAATCATGAAAAAATATTGGCATGTTTTGTCAATGGATCCATCTTTGGGACAGTTTGTCCCCGAGTTTCCACTGTTTACATTTAAAAGAGCACCATCATTAAAGGATAAACTAGTGATTAGTGAATTAAAAGGTGAAGCCCGCAAGGATCCGTTCAAGGGCACATACATGTGCAAATCATGTAATTATTGTAGATACATGTACACTGCAAAAAATCCCACCTTACCAGTAGGAATGGTCTTTCGACCAAGATACTTTGCAAATTATAAAACGATTGGAGTCATCTGCATGTTACTTTGTGACTGTGGATGCTTCTATTTTGTGAAATCTAAATTAGAGTTTTGGAAAAGAGCATAAAAGCACATTAGGAGGATGCAGGTATGCAACCCTGACCTGCCTTTGGGCCGACATACTAAGTCGGTCCATAATGGTAAGTTTCCTAAAATCAAATTTCTTATCTTGGACCGTGTACATCCCAGCTCCAGGGGCGGGGACTAGAACAAAGTCCTGTTCCAGATGGAGCTTCGATGGATACACAATCTCAATGCCACACTACCCCCAGGATTAAATGAAGCTATATGCTTAAAAAACTTTTTGGAGGGATTTTCCTTGGCAGGCATGGAAAAATAGCTGATATGACATTTTCACCAATAGATGGGTTGCTCCCCACTGTCAGAGAACAATCCAGCAGCAGTGGTATTCTCCGCTGGCATGAAGGAATGTGCCAGTGCGCATGCGCAGAAGATCGGGAACGAACGGGAAGTTCAGAACGTTAGTGTGCACACGCGCACGTCCGTTCGTATGCAATGCGTGACAGATGTTGGCGCCCAATGCGCTATTTAAACCTGTGCAGAAGAGCCATTAGTTGCTGGATTATCTTCGGCTTCCTAGTGTTCCCTGTGTTCTTGTTCCTGACTGATCTTGATCCTTGGCTTCCGACCCGGCTTGTCCTGACCATTCTGATCCTGATCCCTGGCTTTGACCTCTGGCTTGTCTCACTACTCTGTACTCCGGCTCCTGACCAGTGTTTGACCCTCGGCCTGGCTTTTGACTTCATTCCCGGCTATTCCCGATTCAAGGCTACAGACTTTGCTTGTTATTCCATGTATGACCTCCAGCTTGACTTCCTCTCTGCTCCTGCCACGTGTGTGTTCCAGTGTACCAAAGGGGACTCCAGCTCAGCAGCACGTCCTGGTTCCAGCGGAGCCATCCTGGGAGACTACGCACCTGGCCTGCACCAACCGGTAACCCCTGCCTCTCCGGGCATAGCACTCCCTGTTCCACCTTCAGGGGGCGCTCTGCACCTAGCTGCAAGGGAAGTCCTCTCTGCACCTTGGCCTCCAACCAGGTAACTGACACCCGCATTTGTCTTGAGCTGCACATCTACACTTTAATTTTGTGCTATTGCATTTACAGGATAGTTGAGTGATTTGATGCAATTGTCCCCCATAAATATTTGGGAATTTGTAATGCTACTTTTGGACTGTTGTCTTTCGTATTGATAAGAAAAGAGCATTTAAAAAATATAAAAAGGAGGGAACACTATCATCTTCTAAATGTTACAAAGAATATAACAGAATATGTAAAAAGGAAATCAAGGATGCAAAAATTCACAACGAAAGAAAGGTCTGGGCATGTAGGCCCTTCACAAAATAATCTGGAGTGGGTGACTGGGGACAAAGAGAAGGCAAACTTATTAAATACATTCTTCAGCTCTGTGTATACAAAGGAGCATGGGGGAGCTCATGTCCACGATGGCGGTGGTAGTGACACAGCCCCAAATGATCCACAATGGCTCAAAAGTGAAATGGTCCAGAAGTATTTAGACAGAATAAAGGTAGATAAAGCACCTGGACCAGATGGCATCCATCCACGAATCCTAAAGGAATTGAGCGCTGTCATTTCAAAGCCATTGTATCTAATTTTTAAGGACTCCTTAATGACTGGAATAGTACCACTGGATTGGCATAGGGCCAATGTGGTGCCCATATTTAAAAATGGGTCAAAGTCTTTACCAAGTAACTATAGACCTGTTAGTTTAACTTCTATAGCTGGGAAGATACTGGAGGGTTTAATAAAAGACCACATAGATCAGTTCTTGTTGGAAAAAAATGTTTTAAGCAACAAACAGCACGGATTCATGAAAGACAGAAGGTGTCCAACAAACCTGATTTCTTTTTATGAGGAGGTAAGTAAAACCTTGGACAGAGGGGTGGCTGTGGACGTGGTATACTTTGATATTGTTTCCCACACATGGCTAATGTGTAAGGTAAAGTCTACAGGCTTGGAAAGATCAGTTTGTAAATGGATAGAAAACTGGCTAAAAGACCAAATTCAGAGAGTAGTGGTTAATGATTCTTATTCTGAATGGTCTAAGGTTATCAGTGGTGTACCCCAGGGTTCAGTGTTGGGACCCTTACTTTTCAATATATTAATAAATGATATAGGGTCTGGGATTAAAAGTACCATTTCAGTGTTTGCAGATGACACCAAGCTATGCAGTAGAATAACATCCTTGCAGGATGTCTCCAACTTACAAGCAGACCTCAATGCACTGTCTAATTGGGCAACTATGTGGCAAATGGGGTTTAATGTTGATAAATGTAAAGTTATGCACTTGGGGGCTAAGAATATGCATGCATTGTACAAACTAGGGGGAGTACAACTGGGGGAATCCATACTGGAGAAGGATGTGTGGGTTTTGGTAGATCATAAGCTTAATAATGACATGCAATGCCAAGCTGCAGTTTCCAAAGCAAGCAAAATCCTTTGTATTAAGAGAGGTATGGACTCCAGAGATAGAGACATTATTTTGCCCCTGTACAAATCATTAGTAAAACCTCATCTGGAATATGCAGTTCAGTTTTTGGCACCAGTTCTCAAAAAGGATATTGGGGAACTGGAGAAAGTGCAGAGAAGGGCAACCAAACTAATAAAGGCATGGAGGAGCTTAGCTATGAGGAAAGATTAGAGGAACTGAATTTATTCTCTCTTGAGAAGAGGAGGTTAAGAGGGGATATGATCAACATCTACAAATATATAAGTGGTCCATATAGTGAACTTGGTGTTGAGTTATTTACTTTAAGGTCATCACAAAGGACAAGGGGGCACTCTTTACGTCTAGAGGAAAAAAGATTTAATCTGCAAATACGGAAAGGTTTCTTCACAGTAAGAGCTGTAAAAATGTGGAATAGACTCCCTCCAGAGGTGGTTTTGGCCAGCACGGTTGATTGCTTTAAAAGAGGCCTGGATTCTTTATCTTAATGTAAATAATATAACTGGGTACTAACATTTTTAGGTAAAGTTTATCCAGGGTGTATCTGACTGCCTCTCGGGGGATCAGGAAGGAATTTTTTGCCCCGCTATAGCAAATTGGATCATGCTTTGCAGGGGTTTTTTGCCTTCCTCTGGATCAACTGTGGGTGAAGGATTGTATATGGTATTGTTTGGTTATATATAGGTTTTTTTTTTTTTTGGTTGAACTATATGGACTTGTGTCTTTTTGCAACCTGGCTAACTATGTAACTCTGTATTGAATAATTGTATATGACATTTCTGTACACCATGTCTTAGATCTTCCTGCCAATGCCTAAGAATGCCTTGTCATCTAATTTGGCCAAGACACTCTGCAGAGTACAAGTGATTCTTTTGTAACTGTAGAATTCAGCTTCACTACAATGCCTGTTTTGCCCTGTAGAGTGTAGAGGGAGCATAGCGAGCATTGTTCAGCAATTTCAGGATTTATGTTCAGGGCCGCATTTATTTTGCTGCCCTGAAGGTCCTTTTAGGGATTTGGCAACAGATAACGTGGCACGGTAAGCCACCCGGGTGTATCCCCATGGTGGCTTAGAGGCTGTGGATGGTCCTTTTGAAATATTCCAGCTCGCCCAGCCTCAACCTTGTTACTCCTTCAGTACGATTTCCGGCCATTGGGGAGCGTCCGCGTGGGTGGGGCGTGTATGCGTGACGTCACTCCGACATGCGTGCGCAGCATTTCAGAAGTCGCATGCGTGCCGGGGAGGGGTTGCACGCACACGGCCCGGGAGGCCAGTTAGGATGAATTCCCCTGTTTCCCCCTTCCCTCTCAGGCACAGCTGCTGCCTGATTGATGGCGTCTCTGAGTGGGTGGGGAGTTGCATCTATATTGCCAGGGCAAGACAAACCAAGCCAGGCATTTCCTTGTGGCTATGCTCTGCGAGAGGACCTACTTACACGCCCTGTCTTTCAACTACAAGGTAAAACGCAATTATGCTAAGCTTGCAGCAAATCCTTCCCAGCAAAGAGACAGAGGCGTAAATAGTACCTTCAGGGCCCCGGTGCAAGAAATTATGAGGGACCCCTGGCCAGGGCCCTTCCCTCATTTCACTGATCCCTGGGCCCTTTACTCCTATCGTGGGTCCCTTTATTACGGTACCCAAGAGGGGCCCTTTCACAAGTTCTGCAGCAGGCCCCCTTTCTGCCATCTTCAGGCCTTCCCATGATGGTGAAATGCCAGGGTCTGGTCACAATTGCAACCTTTGCAATCCTGATAGTTCCCTCACTGGTGTCAGTAGTTTTTAATTTTTATTTTATTATTTTTTTACCATTTAATTTTATTTATTTTACAATTTTGATTTTACCATTTTTTTACATTTTTTAGGAGCTCTGTTGGGGGGCTTTGATGAGATATCAGGGGTCTAAACAAACCTCAGCCCTCAATTTCCATCTGTGTAGCCTCAGCTTCACAGAATGAATGGACAGGAATAGCTGTGCACCAAGCCTCCCATTCAATAAGAAACAGAAATATAGTAAAAACAGTTTACTATGCTTCAGTTACAAATGAACCAATTGGTACCAATCACTGACTCTGTCAATTCAGAAAAAGAAGGAGCCGGTAAATGACATTTACCGACCCATTCCCATCTCTCCATCATGACACATCTTCTACAGTAGCTGGCAGGAGAGAGGAGGAGGGAAGGCAGCAGCTTGGTGGGGGGGACCAGAGCAGCACACAGGGACCCTGGGAACAGCAGAAGACAAGTAAACTGGATAGAGGAAAATGGAGGAGATTGGTTCCTCTAAATGCCACCCCTGCCATCTCCCCTATCCAGGTGTACAAGGGAGGCACATGGGCCCCCTGGACCATGGGGCCCGGTTGCAATTGCAACCCTTGCAAACCCTATTGTTACGCCCTTGACCATTTGGGTCCTCGGGAATAGGATAGTCTGCCAGCTAGAAAGTGTGGATTATGTATTTCCAATCATTTGTATAACAATCGTTATATTGTGGCTCTATCATTTGAAATGGGGCGTATAATACTATGCAAACTTTCAAACTGCCATCTATATTATATAGACGGCAGGATACTACTAGTTACGCCAGGTTTTGGCATACTTAACTTATATGGAAATCGTAACCACTCTCCCTACAAAGTTATTGCAGCACTTTAAACTCCAGGCTGTGATAGAGAAAACAGATTTTTTTGTGTTTATCTTTCAGCCAATGCCATAACTATTACTAGCGGCAAAGTGGCTTCCTCTTCCCTGCTGCTCCTCTCAGTCAATGCCAAGGACTACAGCTAGGACATACATGACGCACTTGAGTGAAAGTGTAGTTATGTTACATTGGTTCATTTATTTACCTTTTTGAGATTTTATACAATATAGTACTATTCCTTTTGCATTTACAAGTCCCCATCTAGCTGCTGTCCATTATCTTGGAGGCTTTCTATGAAAGGCTATTTTATAGCTAGCATTGAAACTATATCATGCAATCACAGGCTTGCTAAGTTTAATATTCAAGACATGGTCCCGCTTTTATGTCCTTCTAGTTGATTTTAAACCAATATAGAATGTTAACACTTTTGGAATATATGTAAGTTTATGGAATTATTGCAGCTATTGGTACTTTATATTACAACTATGTTATCGTTGGGTGCTGACTTTTGATATTTTTTATTATAGATGTATGATCAACCTCCAAACACCCCTGAGGAAAGAGAGACTTACACTCTAAAACGCGTCGGTTGGAGGAGTATCATACCTACCATTTTCCTTTGTTGCACAAATGATGTAGATTCCGTAAACTCGTTTTTATCTATACTATTTCAATAGCATTTATATTTTTTTACTACATATTTTGATATGCTTGCAGTGCCATAAAAGTGCAAACCAAATGGTATGCAACCGAATATAGTAAACTAGGATGTGGCACAGCTTGAGGAAACAATCACTGATATATTAATTTATGTTATGATAAAAGAACATTTATAATACATATATTTATGTTATATTACACATATACAAAATTGCAAGAACACTTGAATTGGTGCATTTTTGGACTTTAGTCTTTGCGCGTTTTGTGGAACAGCGCCCACTTCCTCAGGAGACAGTCAGAATTTAGTTTGTGTATGTGTGTGGAAAGACCATGTCATGAACAAAACAAACAAATATACAGTATATAAAGTGAACTTCTGTATATATAGAAAATGTATTACAATTGGGGCAGACAAAAACTAAAGCAGCTGTGGATGGTAACCAATCAGCTTGTATCTTTAATTTATAAAACTTAACTGAACAAGCTGAAGATAAGCCAGTCCAACTCCATCTTTCTCAGGTCCTTGCTTCCCCCTGCTGCTTTGTCCAGGAATAGCAAGACCATGTGGCTCTCGCCCCTTAAGCCAGGTACACATGAAAAAAAACTGACAGCTCTGGTCAGGAGCCACTGTACCAACCATGCGAGGTTAGTACAGTGATCTCCCCGCTGTTTTGTTCTGACAGGAGGATGGCCCCCAGAACACTCCAATCAGCGCTCGCTGCCATTGGCTGAGAGCACTGAATGGGAGCCCGTTGGCTGCTGGCTTTCCAGCATGCACGTCCGACCGAAGCTGGCCGAACAGCTGGCCCCTTGTCGGACAGACCAACATACACACGGGCCGAATTTTGGCCGGTATTTTTTGTACAGGCAAATGTCTCCCAACATTCTGCCTGTGTGTGCTGGGCTTTAAAAGGTCTGCCTTTCAGGGTTGCAGACACATAAATACTACAGTATATACAAACAAAAGAGAAGGTCACAAATGCTAAGACAATGGCAGAGCTCTAATCCCTGAAACATGTATGAATCAAAAAAGAAATTTTGGACTTTTAGGAGCTGATAAAGTTGATAACAATATGTAAAAAAGATACAAAATTGATTTCAATACTTATGTGTCCTCTATGGGAGGCAGAGCATCCATCAATCAAGATGTGACATCCCACCCATTGTGTTCTTTTTTAGTTACTGGGCATGGAGGATAAGGGAGGGACTGGGCTGTTGTTTAGGATCTGTATACACGCCCACATGTGTGATGTCAATATAATGTGTCCTGGCTAGCTCAGCTCAAACAGGAACTGTTCTCTCCAGCAATAGAGACCAAACTGAGCATGTGTAGCAGTACTACCCTCACTGTGTCTTATCTAGCCTTGCCAAGAGAGACCCTGCAGGTGGGGAGGATCTGTCCATTCAGGGTCAAAGAACCTTTTTACACAATACAGAGGATTAACCCCTTAAGTTCCACAGTGAGTATAACAAGCATGCTAGTCTGCATATACAGACAGAGTTTACTGTTGTGGGTTTTGGTCTGAACTTCACTGATATGTTATGATCCACTCTTTGTACACCTCCATTATCTTCTCATTTTTATTGTTTCTTGTGATTTTCATTATGCCTACTTACACTTTTCAGGATCTTTTTCCTTTGGGCCGTGTTGTGCGTCTTGGCCCCGGGCTTGCTCCTCTTTCACCTCCCAGACAGAGCTTACCCTGTGGATCTATTTCCATTCTGCTGGGATCCCTGACATACTTACCTTGTTGATGGTGTATTTTTGTGCATTTATTCTTGTGTTTCAATTGTTGTGTAAGTATGCCTTTTGATAGGTGAACCATCACTACCCCTGCTGGTTCTGTTTACATATATACAGAAGTTCATTTTATGTATAATATATATGTGTTTTGCTTATGACATGGTCTTCCCCAGGGCTTTTTTTCAGTGGAAACGTAGGGAAACGCAGTTCCAGCACTGAATGTATGTAATTGCAAGGGGTGTGGGGTGTGTTGAAGGGTCTATTGATGCTGGCTGCTGGGGGATCTATTGTCACTGGTAGGGATCTGTTTTTGTGTGAGGGGCTATTGTTGCTGGTAGATAATCTATTGTTGCTGGTGGGTCTTATGTTGCTGGTAGGGATCTATTGTTGAGGGAGAGGTCTATGGTTGCTGCCTGCTGGAGGGTTTATTGATGTTGGCTGCTGGGAGATCTGTGGTTGCTGCTGTGGGGGTATAATTTTGCTGGGATGGATCTTTTGATGGGTGTGGTACTTTGTTGTGGATGGTCTATTGTTGCTGTGTGGGGGGTCTATCGTTGTTTGGTAGATCTATTGCTGCTGGGTTGGGGTCTATTGCTGTGTGGGGTCTATTGTTGCTGGGGTGGGATTATTGTTGCTGCAGGTGTCCATTGTTGCTGGGGGAATCTCTTGCTGTGTGGGGGATCTATTGTTGCTGGTTGCAGAGGATCTATTTTACTGCTTTTCTTGTTAGTGGGCAGAGACAGTGGGTGACTCAGAAGAGGGGGGGTACCTGCACCTATTCTCTGAGAAAAAAGCCCTGGTCTTCCCACATATCCAAAACCAACCAAATTCTGGCTGTCTCCTGGAGAAGTGGGCACTGTTCCACAAAACGCGTAGAGAATACAGTCCAAGAATGCACCAATTCAAGTGTTCTTGCAATTTTGTCAATATGTAATCTAACAGGAATATATGTATACTGTGTTCAACACATACAATGTCTAATATGTCTTATTTTAACATGAAATACATTTTATATCTTTTTTACATATTGTTATTAACTTTATTTCGCACAACTCATAAAAGTTCCATGGGCAAAATTTATTTTTTGGTTCTTACATGTTACAGGAACTGAGTTCTGCCATTGTATTAGCATTTGTGGCCTTCTCTTTTGTTTGTATACAGTGTTTATGTGTCTGTAGCTCTGAAAGGTGGACCTTTAAAGCGGTAGTATTCTGCTGTATGCATTTTTTCCCCACCAGCAAGGTAAAGCCATAATGTGCTAGTATGCATTGCATACTAGCACATTATGAGAAACTTACCTCAGAACGAAGCTCTCAAGCGCCACGCTGTCATCACTGAGAGGGCTTCCATCTTCACTCGGTCTGCATTCCGGGTTCGCGGACTCTGGCTTTGTGAGTGGCCGGAGCTGTGATGACATCACTCCTGCGAATGCGCATGGGAGCCGCTGCTTGCGCCACAGGACTCTGAAGGAACAGCCCGGGTGGCCATTCCTTCAGAGCACGTGCGCCAGTGTTGTCAACCTCCCACAGCGTTTTTTACTGGCAAATCATGGAAAATCTTACTGGCAGAGCACATTTTTTACTGGCAACCTGAAAAATAACTGAACTCCTATTAAAAACTAAGACAATTGATAATTAAACACAACATGGAAACACTAACAATACCCATATCAAGTAGTTTGCCCAGTTTACACTTAAAAAGTCAGCACATCATGATTAATTACCAGACCCTGGTATTTATAGGCAGTTCTAAAAATCACTGATTTTTACAAACTGTCAGTAAATTTACTGGCAGTTGGCAACACTGACGTGTGCCTGTGATGTCACTGGCTGCATTGACAGTAAATATCTCCTGAACTGTGCACATATAGGAGATATTTACAGTACCTATAGGTAAGCCTTATTATAGTCTTACCTATAGCCCAAAGTCAGAGATGGGACTTTACTCCCACTTTAATGGGCGGGGGCCACATGGTCCGGCCATTCCTGGACAGAGCAGCAGGGGGAAGCAGAGACCTGAGAAAGATGGATTTGGACTGGCCTATCTTTAGCTTGTTCAGTTAAGTTTTAAATGAAATTAAATGAATCATAGAAATGAAAGATAGAAGCTGATTGGTTGCCATGCACAGCTTCTTCAGCTTTTGGATGCCCCAGTTTTAATACATTTCCTCTGGGAATTTTTTATGGCGGCCATGGCCAGGCAATTAGAAATTTGAAAGGAGCTAAGCAATGGAATGCCATGCCATATTTTTCTAGTGCAAAGGAATGGTGTTATATTTATGTTCTTACCTGTGCACATAATCCCTGTGTAAAACCACTATACAAATACATAAATAAATATGAAAGGCCTTTTGGACCAACATCAGGTGTGTATTAGGGAATAATAATAATGATTCGAATGATTATTGCTGTTATTAATATGCTGAGTATTGCTGTTTGCCATTTATAGTACACAGTTCATGGCCTGTCATTGACATAATGTTACTATTTTATGCATTTCTTCCTCCATTGTACTATTGTATATAAAGTACATTGTTTGGAGGTTTCTATTAGGTGATAGTACATTGCATAGTTGTCTCTTTCACCGTTCCTTCAATGCAGAGCTATTAGGACAAGAAGGAGATTTTAAACAATACAAAGACCTCTGGAGAGTCTTGTAGAGGATGTTACTCATCATTGTAAAGGGAAAAGACAACAGGGACTGAAATGAAGATGAACTGGTTTTAACAAATTTGGTAATATGCTTTAATTAGTCAGTTTGTAATGACAACAATGATAGACCTATATAGCTAAATCAGCTACATGCAATTTTTTTTTTTTCAAAACTATGGCCTCCCTTTAAAAGATATGTCCTGCAGCACCGTAGTTTGGTCACCCCTGACTTAGAGTATAACTAAAGGCAAAACTTTTATTCGTTTTGGATAGAGTGGAGAGGGATTGGAATGCTTGTCAGTTTTTTATTGCTGTCTGTGCCCCCCATCAAGGAGATTAGTGATCTCTATTTGTCCTGTTTACTATTTATAATTGAAAGTGAAAGTAAAAGAAAATTCAACATTTTGGGTTGTCCCCAGAAAAATAATAGGGGGAAATTTTCCAAATAGGGACACTAGTTTTGGTGACCTGGGGGTCCCCAAGGAATTCCCTTAATTTGCAGGGATTTCCTCTCACTTTCTGTTTGGCTATGGGACAGGAAGTAAAGGAAAATCTTGACAATGGGACACAGATGGCAAAAAAAAAAATTGACGGGTTATAGCCCTCCCTTGCTTTATCCAAAACGAAAAAAAAAGTTTTGCCTATAGTTCTACTTTAAATAAAAGTGCATCTGTACCTACAGTTGCAAAGCCCCACAGATACCTGTTGATCCTGCCAATGAAATCCACCTCATCCAGCTTCCTACAATGATGTGGCAATGATGCTGCACTGCTCCTGATGTCAGAGCAGAGTTTCCACGCTCATGTAGACCATGCATGCCTCCTTGCACTACAGCTGAATGAAAGAGTGTTGCAGGGAGTGTTGCTATCAGCATTTTCACTGCTGATTCTCTAACCTGTGGCTTGTCAATCAGCTGTTGCTGAACCCCCCCCCCCCCAATGTGAACTACAGGAAATGTTAGTGGATGAAAAGACCGTCTAAAGTGGACCTTCACTCATACACACAGGCGTTATAAAAAACGAGCTGTAAAGCTAGTTCTGACGCCAAGAAAAAGTGTCACTGCCCCCATCATGACTCGGGCGGTGATGTCACAAGGGGACGGGGCCTCCAGATGACATAAGCGGGTGGCCCCGTCCCATGGCATTATAGGTCACGGCAGAATCAGCATTACACCGGGAGATCGCGTAGAATCAACATCGGAAGAAGAACAGAGGGAGAAGGCAGTGGAGAGAGAAGACCCGGCAGAAGACAGCGCAGAGAGGAGGAGAACCGGAGAGGGGAGAAGAACCGGCAGAGGGAGTAGATATCGCCAGAGGAGGGAGAAGAGCCGGAGAGGGGAGGAAAAATCGGAAGAGATGCCGGAGCTGCATTAATAAAATACTTTAAAAACCTGTGTACTGTGTTTATTTTTTACACTATTTTTATATGAATGGGTAGGCTCATCCACATAGGGTGGGGGTCGGGATCTTGAGGCCCCCTTGTTAAAGGGGGCTTCCAGATTCCGATAAGCCCCCCGCCCGCAGACCCCGACAACCATCTGCCAGGGTTGTCAGAAAGAGGCCCTTGTCCCCATTAACATGCATGGGGACAAGGTGCTTTGGAGTGGGGGGCGCAGGCCGCTCCCTGCCCCAAAGCACCCACCCCCCCTTGTTGAGGGCATGTGGCCTGGTATGGTCCAGGAGTGGGGGCACTCGCTCGCCCACCCTTTCCTGACCAGCCAGGCTGCATGCTCAGATAAGGGTCTGGTATGGATTTTGGGGGGACCCCATGCCATTTTTTTTGGCATGGGGTTCCCCTTAAAATGCATACCAGACTGAAGGGTCTGGTACCTCTTGAGGGGGAACCCCATGCAAACTTTTTTTTGCATTTTGGTGGGGGGTTCCCTTTCAAGATCCTCAGCACACAAGTCGCACTGCAAGTCAGATCAGCATGATCCGAATTCTGGTGCGACTTCTATTCAAATCAATGGGCTTCCATAGGTAATGCTCTGTATACAGCGTTAAGTCAAGTTTAACAGCTTTTACCGGCGCCTGGCGTTTATACAGCTCTAGCGCCGGAACTTCAGAACGCGCTGGTCCTGGTATTTTTTTGAAGCTTAAAAACACTTATGCCACTTACAGTTCAAAAACGCCTGTGTGTGTGTATGAGGCCATTGAATAACATTGAGAAGCATTTTTAAGCTGTAAAAAAAGCTCCTAAAAGCGGCTGTAAAAACGTCCCTGTGTATGAGTTTTTTTTCGTTTTTTTTATTTCTGGGAGCGAGTATCTTTTTCTTAGAGGTACCTAATCCCTCTTCCGCAACAAAGACTTGGCCTGCTCAATCACACATCCCAGGAGGCTGTGGGATCAGTCTGAAAGCGCCGTGTGATCTCGTGTATGCGCAGTGCGGAGCTGGCTGTCACAGCATAGTGAATACGTGATACAGAATTCAAAGACATAGGTGTGTTGGGATTTTTCCAAATACGTTTACTAAACTTCTGTATCGTTCAGATTAATAGTTGTAGGCTACAAATAATTGAGATAGAATGTGTAAATGGATATATAATTCTACATTTTGACCATAGTTTTAGGTAATACATATAGATCTAATCTCTGTGTTACTCTGCTGTTTCCTATCACAATGTTTCACGTAAGCTTACGAGCACTGCAGCACAACTAGAGCCGGCCATAGATGGTTCAAATCTCGGCAGACTTAGCAGGAACTGGCTGGGATTCGAACCATCTATGGGCAGGCTGAATGTACCCAAGTTGATCGATCAATCTACTTGAGTACAACCAGGCTGGTGGATTTTACATGCCATTATCGCTAGCGGCTGTTATAGCCGCTAGCAATAATCACTGTGTCCTTGCAGCAGGGATTGCTCTCCCACGCCGAGAGAACACAATGGCTCTGTGGGAGGGATTCCCCCATCAACACTGTCCGTAGTTGCAGGAAAGAAGCTTACTCTGTCTGTGGCCAGCTTTATTGTCTCTTTGTCCTGCTTCACCCTCTCCCAGTCTGAGTCCTGCTGTACAGAGACTGCAAGAGGCCGATACCAGGTCAAATTCAGGTACTTAGCTGCTTGTATGTGAAAGAATAACATCTTATGTCCCCCATATTATCAGTCCGCACAGTCGAAAGGTCTCACTTCCTAAGCAGAACGCTCAGGCCTTTGGAGAATTTTTTTCCTTGTTGTACAATCTTTTGATGTTGCCTCCCTCCATGTCCCAATTTGATGAATGTCTCCCCTTAGCCCATCTACCCCGTCTCTCCTCTCCTACGTGACTTGAAAGCACCCTTTACTATTGAAGAGCTGCAAGCGGCAGTGGGCTCAACCAAACCGGGTAAGTCTACAATATTATAAAGTTGTGTTACTGATCCTGCATATGGTGAAGACGTTCAATGCACTGGGGCAATCTTCCTCCTTTTCTCCAGCAGCCCTCCTGGCACATTTTTCCATCATTCCTAAAGAGTATAAGGACCCCACCTCCTGTGGCAGTTATGGGACAATTTTGCTGCTTAACTTGAACCTTAAACTCCTTACTAATCTCCTGGCCTGTCGCCTTCAACAACACCTTCCCCAGTTGATCCACTTAGACCAAGTGGGATTGATCCGGACGCATGAAACTCGAGAGAACACAAAAAAAGTACTCCACTTGGTTAACTTGGCCAATCATAATAAGACCCCTAGTGTTTTCCTGGGTACCGATGCTGAAAAAGCTTTTGACCGAGTGAACTGGGGCTTTAAGTTTGCAGTTCTGCAGTGTGTGAGTTTTGGGGAGGAGATGCTTCAGTGGATTTCAAGTGTGTATACAACCCCACAGGCCACAGTTAAATTTAATGGTGTATTTTCAGAACCTTTCTGTATTTCCAATGGCAACCGCCAAGGCTGCCCCCTTTCCTCGCTCCTATTTGCCCTCCCGTTGGAATCGTTTTTGCGTTGGGTCGAGTTAAACAAGAATATTTCTGGCCTACAGGTGGGAGCCTCACAATATATGGTATCCGCTTACGTGGATGATATGCTCTTTTCTCTGAATAACCCTCATATCTACTTTCCTAACCTTATGGAGTTTGAACAATGCAGCGCCCTATCGAATCTGAAAATCAACCTCACTAAGTCAGAAGCTATGGGAGTAGCAGTATCTCCCTCTCAACTGCATATTTTGCAGCTTAATTTTAAAGTCAAGTGGACCACAACCACGTATACCTCTGGCCTTGGTCAACGCCTTTGCGCTGAATTTCCCGTCCCTACTCAGTAAAGTTCATGCCCTTCTGGACAAGTGGCATCTGGGCCTTCACTCTTGGTTTGGGCGATGCAATATTATTAAGATGAGCATCTTACCTCAGTTTTTGTACCTCTTTTAAGCTTTACCCATTAAGATCCCCTCTTCCTACTTCAAACAAATCATCGGTCAGTTCACTAAGTTCACCTGGTCTCATAAATGGCCCAGACCCCTTAACCCTTCCCAAACTTCATGGCGTTTTGGCAGCCCCGGATGTCCTGAAATATTATCAGGCTGTCCAGTTGGGAAGGGTAATTGACTGGTGTAGACATGGTGATTTTAAGCTCTTGAACAAGTTACACAACTTGAACAACAGTACTATACCGTCCTTCTCAGTAGAGCACCTTGGTGCTATGCCGCCCTTCCTATGGCTCTCAAGACACACCCAATCATTGGTACTATGCTTCACATCTGCTATCTAGTGTGTCATAACCCTGCTGTGTCTTCTGAGCAGTCTCCATTATATCCTATTCTGGGTAATCCAGATTTCCTTCAGGCTTAGAGGATGGAGTGTTTCACAGAATGTTAACCACCGGTTGATTTCAGGCCTCTCATTTCCTTACCACAGATGCTTGGCCCTTGATCTCAGCTATGATGCCCTGGATTTCAGGAAAGTGTTACAATTGCATAATTTCCTCCACACATTAGGTCCTCCTGTGCGGTTTTGACGTCCGCTGACATAGTTTGAGGCATATTGCATGGGCAGTACTGTCCTGCCCAACTCTCTTTCCAAGATGTACTCATTCCTGATTGCCTCGTCAGCAGGCTTCATGCTGCCTTGCATTCGTAAATAGGAGGCCGATCTTGGAAGGTCCTTTACGCCTGATCAGAGTCAGATCATTATCCAATTTGCCCTGAAACATCCATATGCACCTGCCTTCAGGAGAGCAACTTCAAGTTGCTTACTTGATGGTATCGTGCACCTTCAGGTTATCAATTACATAATTTCCCCGAAGTTTCAGATTGTTTCTGAAGATGACGAGAGACACGGGGGACATTCCTACATATTTTCTGGTCTTTCCCGAAATTAGAACATTTCTGGAAAGAGGTGTGAAGAATTACCCAAACGTTTACAGACTATCTGGTTCCAGAAGACCCTGCCTCCTTCCTTCTCCACTGCTCAGATATCCCTGTCAAAGATTATAAGGAGTTGGCCCTTCTTTACTTACTTAATGCTGCCAAAGCCTGCACCGCCTTGCGATGGAGGGACCCTAGCCCCCCCTCCATCTCACTGGGACTTAAGGTGGATGACGTCAACAGGATGGAGGACCTGATACTGACTGCTCAGAATAGACAATGATTAGGGCAAGGCTCTAATAGACACCTGCTCTGGGGATTGACTTTTCCCTGGCCTTTAAATGGTCTTGCGCATGCTGGCTTAGCAAGTGTGTTGGGCGAATTGTTCGGGCCGAGCAAAAGTTCCTGTGCGTTCGGCGGAATTTTCGCCCACCGAGCGCACCGAGTGCACAGTGAATATTTTTGTAAAGGAGCAGGGCCGAGAAGTCGGCCGCTGCATCCTTAACAACGAATGAGTTATCAGCTGTCAGTGGGCTTCCCTGCTGACAGCTGAAAGAAAAATAAAATATTGCCGGAAATGCAAAAAAAAATCAGCATGGGGTCCTACTAAGTCCTTGGGTCTGGTATGGATTTTAAGGGGAACCCCACCCCAAGATTAAAAAAACCCAAAGGGCCTTGTATGGACTTGGTGAGGGAACCCCACACTGTTTTTTTTTAAACAGCTGGGTGCTGGAAATTGCAACCGCAAGTCAATTCAAATGTGATCTGTTTTTTTTCTTTAGAAATGTCATTTTTGCTGCAGCAGGTTCTATACATGCTACAGATGCGCCAATTTACAGGGAGACTAAGGGGACCCCCTTCCCGGCACTATATTTAAAGGAAGTTTTCGTTTTTATTATTTCACTTTAAGCATCATTAAAATCACTTGCACTTTAAAAACAATATTTAAAAAAAAAAAAATTTGCATTGATACCTGAAGTCCCCCAGGGCAGTACCCAGACCCCCATACCCTTTTTATGGCCAATTGCTTGCATATAAGCCTTCAAAATGATTGAAGTTCGTGGTTTGGGGATGAAATTTCCCCCTGTTCGGCAGTTCTGCTGCAAACCGAACAGCCAGGTGGTCGGCCCATCTCTATTAGCAACCCTTCCCCCTCCTTTTTTTTTCTCTCACCCCCTCTCCTCTCTTTTTCCCTATATTCACTCTCTCTTCCTATTCTTAAGACCCCATACACACTGTTAGATTTCCTTCACATTTACTAAAACCATATCATATGAGGTCAAACCTTTAGAGTTTCAATTTGTATGCAATCAGGCAGGCCCTTGCACTACATGGTTTTGGTAAATCTGAAGGAAAAAATCTTCTGAAAATCTAGTAGTGTGTATGGGGCAGTGGCGGCCCATTCATCATGGCGCATGGGCGCCGCCCCCTCTCTCCAGCCACCCCCTCTATGTCATGGATAGATTCATGCATAGCATGAATCTATCCATGGCTGCCCGTGACCACCCCCCCATTCATGCAGCCGGCCCCTAAATAAATTACCGCGGCGGGGGGGGGTGTCCATGAAGGATCTCATTAGAGCCGTAGGCAAATGAACATTTGCCTTTCTAACTGGGAACTGCTCTCAGTCAATTAGGAAGCCCCGGTATGTTACTGGTTTCGTGATTGGTGGAGAAGACAGGCGATCCTATTGCACACCTATCTTGGAGGAGAAGGAGGATGTCACCGGAGCACGGAGAGCACGCTCCCCACTTGCCGGACTCTGCACAATCCAGCATGCTCCCCGCTCGCCAGACTCTGCACACTGCCAGCATGCTAATAGATGGGGTAAGTGCGGGACCTTGTCCCAACTTTGGGGGGGGGGGGCGGTCAGTGCCGCGAGCCCCGCGGCGGCGGGGGTGCCTGCAATTTACCCCTACCTGTAATCTGGTGACTCTGTATACCATCTGGGGCTCTGTATACCGCTATATGGTGAGTGTATGCTTCTATCTGGTGACTCTGTATACTGCTATCTGGTGACTCTGTATACTGCTATCTGGGGCTCCGTATACTGCTATCTGGTGGCTCTGTATACTCCTATCTGGGGCTCTGTATATTGCTATCTGGTGACTGTATACTCCTATCTGGGGCTCTGTATACTGCTATCTGGTGGCTCTGTATACTGCTATCTGGGGCTCTGTATACTCCTATCTGGTGGCTCTGTGTACCCTATATAGGGCTCTGTATACTCTTATCTGATGACTCTGTATACTCCTATCTGGTGGCTCTGTATACCCCTATCTGGTGATGAAGTATACCCTATCTGTGATGCTGTATACCCTATCTGGTGATGCTGGGCTGTATACTCCTGACACAATGGGTGGAAACTATAAGGGGTGGGGCTTATGAGAAGTGGGAGGGGCCAAAAAGGAAGAGCGAGGACTGGTGCCCCCCCATCCTAAAATTTCACCAGCCGCAACTGGTATAGGGTCTAACTCTCTCTAAAGCTGGATAACCCATATATATGTGCACCCCCCCATATGTATTTGTGATCCGGCGCAGAGGTGCCGTCCTGTGATACTAAAACTGCTATACACATGGCTATCCGGCGGCCCGCCCTCCTCCCGTGGTTCCCAGGCTGTCCAGTGCTTACCGTCACCCAGGAACACATCTGCTGGCGGGGAAGAGAGATTGCAGTGAGACCGAGGCAAATCCATGCCTCCATCTCACCTGCAATCACTGGAATTGGAAGCGATGTCACTTCAGGTTTCATATACACATTTCCTGGCCAGCACAGCCAGGAGACACATCTAACCAAGCCGATTTGTGCCTTGGTTAGATGGGCAGGGGGGATATTGGGGTCTATTAGACCCCACATGTCTCCATAAAGAGTACCTGTCACCTGCCTAATGCTATCAAATAGGGGCTTATTGACCCCTTGTGACAGCAATCACGTAACAATAAATAAAAAGAAAAAAAAGAAAAAAGTTAAAAAAAAAAAGAAAATTATCATAAACTATATTAAAATGTAAAAAATATTCCCCAAACCCCTGATGCCCCGCACACCTGTGCAAATGCAAACGCAAGCCTAGGATGCGTACGTGTATGTAAACAGCGGTCGCATCACACATGTGACACATCACTGTTAATATCAGAGTGAGAACAATAATTCCAGCACAAGAGCTCCTAGTTAACTCTAAACTGACGAGCTATAACGGCTTTTAAAGCGCCGCCTATGATGATTTTTGGACATCATCGTTTTTGTTGATATCGCGGGCGTACGCACTTTTAAAACATGGAATGTTAAGTATCTATTTACTCGCTGCAACCTCGTCTTTTATACTTTAACCAAAAATGGGTATTATATGGTGTGATTGTGAACTAAAATAAATTTTATTAATTATATTTACATTTAAAAAACAGTTGCGCAAGTATCACGTAAAAAAAAAAATGCAACTATCACCTTTTTATTCTACAGGACCTCTGCTTTTAGAAAATATATAATATTCTGCGGGTTTATGTAATTTTATTGCCAAAAATTTGGATTTATACACGATAAAGAGAAAAAATTGCTCTGGGGCTGAATTGGTTAAGTAGTTAAAGTGGAGATGTCTCTGGAACTACACATATTTATCAGCTGTAGTGGTGGCAAAAAGAAAACAGACTTACTAAAAAGTAATGATTTAGATACACAGTATACACTTTCCGACCGCGTGACAACTATAAGCGGCGACAGTGTGGCTCTGTCCCGCGAAATCGCCGCTTATAGTCCTCGCTCGCGGGCACGCCTGTGACAGAGCGAGATAGGGGAACCGCCGTTATAAACACGTTGGTTCTCCGTTCTGACAGGCGGCATGTCAGAGATCTATTGATCCATGTACTCGGGATCAGTTAGATCTCTGGTACCCCTGCCAGCCCAGCCCCCGCACAGTTAGAACACGCCCAGGGAACACAGTTAACCCCTTCACTGCCCCCTGCAGGTTAACCCCTTCACTGCCAATGACATTTATACAGTAATCAGTGGACATTTAAATTTCTGATCACTGTATAAATGTCATTGGTTCCATAAAAGTGTCAAAAATGTCTGACATGTCCGTCACAATGTCGCAGTCCCAATAAAAATTGCAGATCGCCACCATCACTAGTAAAAAAAAAATTGTGTATAAAACGCCAGAAATGAATTCTCATGGTTTGTAAATGCGGCAATTTTTATGCAAACCAATCAATAAACGCTGATTGTGTTTTTTTTTACTCAAAAATATGAGGAAGAATATAAATCGGCCAAAGTGCGGTGAAAAAAATTTGTTTTTTTATATATATTTTTTGGATTTGTATTTTAGCAAAAAGTAAGAAATATTGGTTTTTTTGCAAAATCCTCTCTCTTTTTTTGTTTATAGTGGTGATCAGAAATGATGCAGAGGTGATTAAATACCACCAAAAGACAGCTCTATTTGTGGGAAAAAAGACGCAAATTTAGTTTGGGTACAATGATGCAAGACCGCGCGATTGTCAGTTAAAGCGATGCAGTGCCGAATCGCAAAAAGTGCTCTGGTCCTAACATGGGAAATCCTTCCGGGGTTCAGGGGCTGAAGTGGGTATACAGTGTTCCATTAAGCAGTTACAGTTAAAAGGCTGATCGTTCATTGTTATGGTCATCCCCATTGCTCTTAAAGAGACATGCAGGGCAAAGTGAGAGTGCCTCTGCAAAAGGTCCTCCAGACCCCCTTATACTCACCTTACTGGTCATTATTAGGTATTTAGTGACCCACTCCTCTGTGACTGCGCAGTGTCACAAAACCAAGAAAGTGACATCTTTACTCCGCTAAGTCGCTGACACAGCAGATTTCAGCGCGCGTTGCGGAGGAGGAAGGAGAGAGGGTTAAACAGTGCAGGTAAGGGGAGTTTAAGGGGCCGGGGGATACTCTTTGGGGATACTCTTTGCAGGGACAATGTAATTTTGAATTGCGTGGACAAGGTGACAATATCTACTTAATCCTGCCTTAAAGCAGTATTAAACCTTTGCCTAAAACCAAAAATTGAATATATTGGAGTTTACTATCATTAGTTGTGGTAGCTGCATTCGTTTTATTCATTTTTAGTCTTTTTTCTCTGTTTTCAACTGGTGATCTGGCCAGTAACACACCTCCTATATTATAGTAACCCCAACTCTGGATGAAGGAGAACAGGGGGCACCTTTGGACAGCAGCATTATAATCTGGGGGGGGGGGTGTTAGAAGTACTAGCAGATTTAAATACACTAAAGAGTTAAAGCCAAACTCCAGCTAATGCTTTATAGGCAGTAATATATAGTTATAGAAGGTTTTTTTTCCTTTTGGGATAAAGGTTTTGCATAAATAAATAAAAGCTGACCGCTGTAAGCATCCTGTCAGTGGTAAATGGTTTCTAGCTGCTACATCTGTAGGATAGCTTGTTCAGTTGAAATACCAACAGACTTGCTGGTCAGATCACAAGGTAAAAATTAAAGAAAGCCTAAAAAAGAAAACTAACACAGCCACCACATTTAAGAATAGGTAAGCTGCAATTTAATAAATGTTTGCTGCTGGGTTCTATACCGCTTTAAGTTGGCCATACACTTGGTAGTTTGATTGAGCTGCCATATGTTCAATTAGATTTTTTTCTTTGAAATTGCAAAATACTCACTAAGGTGTTTTCAGTCAGCTGCAGGGAGAAGGGGTCAAATCTTGTCAATCATGTCTTGGTTGAACCCAGTGGGAAAAAAAAAAATTAACTTTCAATAAATTGACAGAGGTTTTTCTGGGTTTGATTTTGACTCTTATTAACCCATATCAAAGCATCAACTTATGGCCCAGTTTGAGCGATTGGATGCAGGCGAACAATTGAACTCATGGGTAGTAGATTGCTACCCCTTTCAGGCAACCCACCAATGATTAGAAGATCGAACAAATGTTCTTAGCCAGATTAAGGCCACACACAGGTGTAATAAAGATCCTCCAAACCTGTCATTTAAATGCTGAATCGGTTTTTCTTTTTGCATTAGCATAGATGTGGGGAGGTATCTGATGCAATTTGGATGACAATATATATACCAGTGGTCTCCACACTGCCCTTTGCATGCCTTTATCCAACCCTTCGGAATTCCTCCCAAAGATATGAAGCTCTATTCCTTCAACTGACACCAATGATGGGAAACTATTCCTCCACTGACACCAATGATGGTGCACTATTCCTCCCACTGATACAGACAATGGGGCACTATTCCTTCCAGTGACACCAATGCTGGAGCACTGTTCCTCCACTGACACCAAGGATGGGGCACTATTCCTCCCACTGACACCAATGATGGGGCACTATTCCTTCCCACTGACACCAATGATGGGGCACTACAACAATGAGGCACTATTCCTTCCACTGACACCAACAATGGGGCACTATTTCTCCATTGACACCAACGATGGGGCACTGTTCTTTCCACTGACACCAATGATGTGGCACTATTACTGCCATCAATACCAACAATGGAACACTATTCCTTCCACTGATACCAATGATAGGGCACTATTCCTCCCACTGACACCAACAATGGGGCACTATTCCTCCACTGACACCAACAATGGGGCACTATTCCTTCCACTGACACAAACGATTGGGCACTATTTCCCCCACTGATTCCAACAATGGGGCACTATTCCTTCCAGTGATATCATAGATGGGGCACTTTTCCTCCACTAATACCAATGATGGGGCGCTATTCTTCCACTGACACCAATGATGGGGCACTATCCCCACTGACACCAATGATGGGGCACTATTCCTTCCACTGATACCAATGATGGGACACTATTCCTCCACTGACACCAATGATGGGGCACTAATCCTCCCACTGACACCAATGATGGGTCACTATTCCTCCACCTCCACTGACACCAATGATGGGGCACTATTCCTCCCACTGATACCAATGATGGGGCACTATTCCTCCCACTGACACCAACGATGGGGCACTATTCCTCCACTGACACCAATGATGAGTCACTATTCCTCCACTGACACCAATGATGGGGCACTATTCCTTCCACTGACCCCAATGATAGAAACATAGAAAAATAGAAAAGTGACGGCAGAAAAAGTAGTACATCGAGTCTGCCCCTTTTTATTTATTTATTTATTTTTAATTTTTTTTTACATTAACCTTGTTGTTTGACTATAGATGTATGTTTATCCCAAGCGTGTTTGAAGCCATTTACTGTTGACTGTCTCACAACCTCTGTTGGTAGTTTATTCCAATCATCAACCAACCTTTCAGTAAAATAATACTTTCTAAGATTAGTTTTGAACTTCCCTCCAGTTAGTTTGAGGTCATGTCCCCGTCTTCTTGATTTTGGTTTCATATTGAAAAGACTGCCATTCTGAACCTTATTCACCCCCTTGATGTATTTAAAGGTTTCAATCATGTCTCCCCTCTCCCTTCTTTCCTCCAGACTGTACATATTAAGTTCCTGAAGTCGCTCTTGATATTTTTTATCCCCAGACCTTTCACCATTTTTGTTACCCGTCTCTGAACTCGTTCTATTTTATCAATATCTTTTTGTAAGTGAGGTCTCCAGAACTGGACACAGTATTCTAAGTGAGGCCTCACTAAAGATCTATATAGAGGAATCAGAACCTCCTTCCTCCTGCTGGTGATCCCTCTACTGATACATCCCAGAATTCTATTTGCTTTTCCCACTGCCTGGTTACACTGTTTGCTCATTTTGCAATCATCTGAAATAAGCACCCCCAAATCTTTTTCTTCTGTAGTGCTGGCTAACACTGTGCCCCCAATGCTGTACTCTCTAAGGGGATTCTTTTTCCCTAGATGCATTATTTTACATTTAGAAATATTGAACTGCAGTCTCCACTGCTTTGACCAATCTTCCAGCAATGCCAAATCATGTTCCATGTTACAGACACCTCCAGGGATATCAACCCTACTACACACCTTTGTATCATCAGCAAAGAGACATACATTGCCCAGCAAACCTTTGGTTATATCACTTACATATAGGTTAAATAGAACAGGGGCACTATTCCTCCCAGTGATACCAACGATGGGGCACTATTCTTCACTGACACCAATGATGGGGCACTATTCCTTCCACTGACCCCAATTATGGGGCACTATTCCTCCCAGTGATACCAACGATGGGGCACTATTCCTCCACTGACACCAATGATGGGGCACTATTCCTTCCACTGACACCAATGATGGGGCAATACTCCTTCCACTGACACCAATGATGGGGCACTATTCCTTCCACTGACACCAATGATGGGGCAATACTCCTTCCACTGACACCAATGATGGGGCACTATTCCCACTGACACCAATGATGGGGTACTACAACAATGGAGCACTATTCCTTCCACTGACACCAACGATGGGGCACTATTCCTCCCACTGACACCAATCATAGGGTGTTACTATCACTAATACCTATTATGGGGTGCAATTTAGCCTCCTACTGACCACTGCCCCCCCCCCTAAAGTCTGAAGAACAGTAAACTGGGCCTTTGTTTAAAAAGTTTGGAGACCCTTGATAACATACTCGCCTCCAAGACTTCTCCCGAGCCTCTCCCATCCTCTGGAACTCCCTACCCCAATCGGTCAGAATGTCCCCAAATCTATCCACCTTCAAGCGATCCCTGAAAACTTTTCTCTTCAGGGAAGCCTATCCTGCCACCACCTAATAATAACTACACTCATTTTTTCTCAATCAGCTCATCCCCCGCAGTTTACTGCCCTTTTGTATCATTTAACTCTCCCTCCTAGATTGTAAGCTCTAACGAGCAGGGTCCTCTGATTCCTCCTGTATTGAATTGTATTGTAATTGTACTGTCTGCCCTAATATTGTAAAGCGCTGCGCAAACTGTCGGCGCTATATAAATCCTGAATAATAATAATATACTATACTATAAATACTAATTAAAAAATAATAAAATAAAGTATATATATATGTTGGAACTTTGGGGCTACTATGAGCTACACCAGAGATTTGGTCTACCTGTCTGTGGCTGGGTTTTTATCTACCTGTTTGGTGAATACTCCTTCAAATAGGTAATGAGGGCATCGTTGGGGACTGATGGGCTCTGAGCATTGATCTGTACAGATCAGTACACTCTTAATGCCCTGAGCTAAGTGAGTGGTTGGGTTATATTAGACTGTGTTCATTCTGATGACCATGCCTATGGGCCTTTTAGCAGTCCAGCAAAGAATGGGTTACAATATATCAGACTGAGTGACATCATCAGGTCCCAGACAATGACCACTGGATGTGGATTGCACCACTGTTGTGTATTATGGGAGAGTTTCCATTAAGGCTCTTTGATCTGGATGAATTTATTTCACACCTTTACAGTGAAGACTGAACCTGTCCCAGACATCTCCTGAGCGCAGACAGCCACCCTCCCAGCCCCATCAGGAGTACACAAGACAGATCTGTATACATAAAGGTGTTTATGTCACCTGAAAGCAGAACATTCACAAGTATTGTATCTGCAAAAGGATTTGTAATTCTGTTCTTATGATTTAGTGGTGGGGTCACTTCCCCTTCCACAACATGATGACCAGACAATGAATCAGCAGCAGCCCCCTGATAAGTCCTGCACCCTGCTCACTCTGCCCTCTCCTCCTCTCTGCATGTTCCCTGGCAGCACATGTGAAGGCCGCAGAGATCTGATTGGCTCCTAGTGCTGTTCCTCCCACCCAGTAACAAAAAGTTTATATACCCTAACATCTTCGTGCAACTTCAAATGTCATTAAAGGTGCTTGTTCAGGTGATTCCGGTTATAGGTGGACAACACTCTCTTTCAGTTGTGCTCCTGCACTGTCATCCTGTTACACAGGCCTCCGATAGAGACTACAAGTGGCTTTTTAAACACCCATTATGCAAGCAAAGTGTATTGTTGTCACCATCCTGAGAAATGCCATGCAGCGTATGCTGGGGTGCATATAGGGAGGAAATGGCTGCAAAGAGGCTGCAGGAGATCCCCAACACTAAAATGCAACAAATTAAAAAAAGGCTAAACAAGAATTTTATTTTAAAAATGCATTTTTTTAAATACACAATGCTTAGGCTTCATACATATATGTCATTCATATAGGCCCAGACTGTTACACTAACAATTTGCATAAACAGATCAGCTTTATCTAATGTAGTCCTTCTCATACTTTACTCCAGAGGAAATTTTCAGGTCTCAGGGATCCTCTGTTAAAATGATTATATCTGCAGCTTATGGCACATGAGCTGGTGTACCTGGAGTACTTGACTCCCAAAGTGGAATATTTTTAGCCCCCTCCACCCTTGCCCTATGCCAGGGCCAAGGTCAGCAAACCTTCTAAGTAAAGGGCCATTTTACTCTCTATTACACTTTGGGTGGGGTGGAAGACTGTGGCCAGCAGGAATAGGAATTTTTCTAGGCATCAGTGGGAGTAAACCGTGTCCCATCTTTGGTATAAGGCTCTGTTTCCACTAGTGCGACTTGTCATGCGACTTTGGACACATAAAGTCGCATGACAAGTCACAGCCCATTGATTTCGATGGCATCCGTTTCCCATCTATCCAACCTTGAAAATTAGTGACTTTGAAAAGGTACCTGCACTGCTTTGATGCAACTTTGATCCAGAGAGTGTAAAGTTGGATCAAAGCTGCACTCAAAGTCACGCTCTAAATCATCAGTGGCAGGAATTATGCCCCATTGTTGGTGTCAGTGGCAGGAATTATGTCCCATTGTTGGTGTCAGTGGCAGGAATAATGCCCCATTGTTGGTGTCAGAGGCAGGAATTGTGCCCCATTGTTGGTGTCAGTGGGCATAGTAGTGTGTCATATCAGTGAGATGAACAGTGCCCCAAGGGCTGGATAAAAGCAAGCAAAGGGCCACATCTGGCCCCTGGGCCCCGGTTCGGAAGACCACTCCTCTACGTGATAAACATAATTCGCAGTAATAATCACAAATTAAAATAAAAGAAAATTAATGAGCAGAAAAGAAATGTAGGCAGACTTCATTACATTGATAGTCATTGGAGAAATCAGATCTATGGGGAATATCACCTGCGTTGGGATGGAAAGGTAACCTTGTATATGTGTTTTCACTAGGAGAAGCTGCTGTCACACTAGTGCCCCCTAGTGGCACAGAAATACCACTACAGTTAAAACAAATACTTTTACTTGTTCATTGGGGAAATGCCTCTCTGCACTGATGTTTAGTAAAGGGTCCTCTTACATTGCTGTCAGGAGGAGAGGTGACCTTTACATGGTGAGTGGAGAAACTACCACTTACATTTTAAATACATCTATGGGAAGAATGCATCATTTAAATTAGGTTGGGGGAAGAATGCCCCTTTCAGTGGGTGTCAGTGGGATAAAAAACACTTTCAGTGGGGGCCAGTGATAAGACTGCAGCTTTTAGACAGACAGCTAAAAAGATGCCACTGGCTCTGGCTATGCAGACATCATCAGTTTGAGGGGGGGGGGGGGGGGTTGGTCACTCCTTAAACCCCTATATACCTTTGGAGCACAGGTGCGCACAGGGGGTGTGCCAGATGTGCCTGGGCACACCCTAATTACTATGTGCGATGCCAATTCCCCCTACTGTCCGGGCTTCCCCCTGTGTTGCCCCCCACACGCTTCGCAGTGCTGGCTTCCCTCCTCTCTTCTCCCCCCAGCTGCTGAGGGGGGATGTTTCAGGATGGAGAGCAGGGTAAGGGGCTAGCAAATATTTCATTTACAGGTGTTTTCTTTTCTAAATGAACACAGTGAACACACTCGATGTGTTCATTCATAACTGAAGGATAGTAAACTGTGTTTACTATCCTTCAGTTTGTGAATGAACAGGAAGCCACTCAGCACAAAGAGCTTCCCATTGATTTACTGTCCCGTGCAGCTGAGGCTGCAGAGAATGGCATTTGGGATGCACACCCTAATACAATAGGCTGCCCACACCTATGCTCTGGAGAAGTCCTAGGGTTCTATGGAAACCTGGTTGCGAATGGTAGTCCTAATGTCCTAATATGCCAAATGCCTCAAGGGGCAAAAAGCTCTCCTAAAATAAAGATTTGTCCCCTTGTCACATATCCAATCAGAGAAAGAGCTGGGGGAGAGAACTAATTTAGAAGCAGAATTTTAGAAGAGCGCTGGTTTGTCAAAAATAAAGCTAAAGCAATTAATATGAATATGTCATTAATACCATTCTAATAAAAAAAATATCAAACTTACAAAACTGAACTACTATGTGGCTTGCCAGACATGGCAAGGGTCCCTGTATTAAAGTGTATGTGCAGCCAGAGATTATTTTGTTCATTTTGGGTAGAACAGGAAAGTGCCTGTTAGCTTTTATTGTTATCTGTGCCCTGGATAGGCAGATTCACCCTATTTGGCCTGGTGACATTGTCAGTAAGAGTTAAATTCAAATTGTTTGGCTGGCATCGATCATGGAGGGGTTCGGGGTCGGGAGGGTTTAGTTCAGGGGGATTTTTAGGGGCAGTACAGGAAAATACGTGTTGTCCTGCCAGAAATGTGTTCAGTGCCTAAGTCCTGTTAAAGATTGACAACACGCAGCATTTTTGCGGACCGTGTGGTGTCAGCGATGCTCAGTGTCTTTTGATAAACTACTCCACTACATGGGCATCCTCAGAACTTTTCTCAGGGGGAGGCATCATCCTGTGGAGTGCGGGCATGGTACAAGAGGTGGTTGGAGGCTGCAGAGTACGGGCATGGTACAAGAGGTGGTTGGAGGCTGTGGAGTGCGGGCATGGTACAAGAGGTGGTTGGAGGCTGTGGAGTGCGGGCATGGTACAAGAGGTGGTTGGAGGCTGTGGAGTGCGGGCACGGTACAAGAGGTGGTTGGAGGCTGTGGAGTGCGGGCATGGTACAAGAGGTGGTTGGAGGCTGTGGACATGATACAGGAGGTGGTTGGAGGATGAGGACATCACATACTGTAGATATAGCAGCCATGGATGGATGGATGGATGGATGGTGGGATGGTGAAGGGATCCGGGACACAGGATCGATCCATGGCTGCTGGAGAGAGTCTCCCACCACTCTAATGTGAGCACAGCCACACTGAGATCTGTATGGGCTTGCAGGCTTGAGCAGTTCCAATGTTGGCCTGCAGCCATATTTTTCACGGGCAGCCGCCGTCTGTAACGGGCATTTACAGGCAGCTCGAAAATGGATTGAAATTTATGGGCTGCATGTAAATTTACGGGTGGTTGGCAACACCATACAGACACCTTGTTCGGGGGGGTGGTCACTTTCCCCCCATGCGGATGCCCATGCCCCCCATGCAGATGCCCATGCTCCACTACTCCCTCTCTTAGATCTATTGCATAAAGAATAATCATTCTGTAGTCTAAGATAAGAACAAGGGGAGCTCTATGAAATCATACAAGAAGAGTACAGAGGACACAGGACGGATTTAAATTTAAATTTCTGATCAGATCAACAGAGGTTTTTTTGTGCTCTTAGCAAACAGATATAAAATGCTTCCAATGGTAAAATAAACAGAACAAAATGAGCAAATACGAGAAGTTCATTATTAGTGTTTCATACACTTTAAAGTGGTATTAAACCCCAAACCAAAAATGTAATATATTGAAGCTTACTAATCATTAGATGTGGTGGCTGCATTCGTTTTCTTTTTAGGCCTTGTTTTCACCTGTGATCTGGCCAGTAACGCACTTCATGTATTAGAGTGCCCCCATTCTGGATGAAGGAGCACATGGGAGCAGATTTTGACAGCAGCATGGTCAGTTTGGGGGGTAGGGAGTTTAGATGCACTAGCAGATTTAAATACACTAACCAATTGAAGACAAACTCCAGCTAACACTTTGTAAGCAGTCACAGTAAACTGTTTTTTTTTTTTTTACCTTTTGGGATAAAGATTTTGCATAAATGAATAAAAGTTGATCATTGTAAGCACCCCTGCTAGTGGTAAATGGTTTGTCTCGTCCCTGTAAACTGATACATCTGGAAGAGAGCTTGTTCTTTTGAAAAACAACAGAATTACTGGCTTGATCACCAGATGAAAATAAAGGAAAGAAAGCCTAAAAAAATAAAACAAATGCAGCCATCACATCTAAGAATTGGCAAGCTGCAAAATAATACCGCTTTTGGGTTTAATATTGCTTTAAAGCTGAACTTCATTTATAGTTTTTAGTGCACAATTACATTGGTTCAGTGTGATGCAATGACAGTATGACTATTCCATACCTGTTACACCAGTCACAAGGGCAGCTGCTTGCCACGGGATCTGGAAGACTATGGTGATAACTGCAGTAGCACCGACTACTACAGTGATTCTCCGCTTCCACAGCGGTCTCATGGATATGGAGTATGCATACTAACATTGGTTAACACTGGACCTATGTAACTATGCAATAACAACCCTAGCTAGAAGCTGGCTTTAACTAAAGGTAAAGTGTCATTTGATCACCACTGCATTGGAAGTTTTGTTTGGTCAGGCAGCTGAAAGTGATGCTATAACCTATGGTGCTTTGCCTCCCTCTGCTGGTGTCCATTGGTACTGACACGAATTTAACTGCTATCTGAACAGGATTAAAAAAAAGGATTTATTGCAACCTGCCTGCCCATTAGATGAATAGCTGTGTTCATTTCTTTTTTTTTTTTTTTCTTTTTTTTACATTTTTTGCAGGTGCAGAAAAATTCCTGTTGATCCTCCATCCTTAAAGGAGATGAGGAGATGGTATTTGTATGTACATTAGAAGAGAAACCTAGTGTGACAACGCAGCTCTTCTGTAGGTACAGTAAATGAGTGCGCACTCTCCCTCAAGGACAGGAAGTGTATTAATGGCAGAATCACCACGTGAAAATTTAGGGGAAAACTATGAAAGAAAAAGGAAACTACACCTAGGTTCCCACTACTGTGACCTGAAAGTCGCTCGATTTAGAGTGCAACTTTCAGTGCAGCTTTGATCAAACTTTATAGTCTCTGGATCAAAGTCACACCAAATGTCGGAACAAAGTAGTGCAGGAAACTTTTCAATGTTGTTGATTTTCAAAGCCGCACAGATGGGAACGGGTGCCATTGAAAACAATGGGCTGTGACTTGTCATGCGACTTTATGTGTCTAAAGTCGCACTAGTGGTAACAGAGCCTAATGCAGCCACCACATCTAAGGACTGTGAAGCTGCAATATATTACATTTTTTGTTCTTGGGTTTATAGACAATTTGAAGTAAATTTAACCCCTTCAGATCCGCGCTATAGCCGAAAGACGGCTCCAGCGCGGATCTGAATTGCCGGGTGGACGTTACGCCCTTGTTCGCGCTCCTGGCGCACGCGTGTGGCCGACGCATGCTGCGTGGGCGTGCCCGTGGGCCGGGCGGACTCGATGTCCGCTCGTGACCTGCAATCGCCTGTCAGAGATGCAGAATGGGGAACCGCTGATGTAAACACGGCGGTTCTCCGTTCTGTGAATGGGGACATGACAGATCTACTGATCCCTGTCACTGGGATCAGTTAGATCTGTTATGTCCTGGCCAGCCCCGCCCCCACACAGTTAGAACACATGCAGGGAATACAGTTAACCCCTTCACTGCCCCCTGCAGGTTAACCCCTTCACTGCCAATGACATTTATACAATAATCAGTGAGTAAATTTCTGATCGCTGTATAAATGTCATTGGTCCCAAAAAAGTGTCAAAAATGTCCGACATGTCCGCCCCAATATCGCAGCCCCGATAAAAATCACAGAATGCCACCATTACCAGTAAAAAAAAATAATAATAAAAACGCCATAAATGAATTGCCATAGTTTGTAGACGCGATAACCTTTGCGCAAACCAATCAATAAATGCCGATTGCGATTTTTTTTTTACCAAAAATATGTAGAATATAAATCGGCCAAACACAATGAATATATATATTTTTTTTTTGGGATATTTATTATAGCAAAAAGTAAAAAATATTGTTATTTTTTCAAACTTGTCGCTCTTTGTTTATAGCGCAAAAAATAAAAACTGCAGAGGTGATCAAATACCATCAAAAGAAAGCTCTATTTGTGGGGAAAAAGGATAAAAATTTGGTTTCGGTACAACGTCGCACGACCGCGCAATTTTCATTCAAAATGCGATAGCGCTGAAAGCCAAAAATTGGTCTGGGCAGGAGGGGGTTTTAAGTGCCCAGTAAGCAAGTGGTTAATTTTGAAGAAAAATTGGATGGACAAATGACACATTATAAATACAGTGGAACCTTGGGTTGCGAATAACCCGGTTAACAAGCGTTTCGCAATACGAGTAATTTTTTTTCTTTTAATTCTGACTCGGTTTGTGAGTGGTGTCTCGCATTACGAGCAGAATTTAGCCTTTTTGCCTGCAATACCGCATGTGGCCAGAGAAGTGGTGGCGCTGGTGAGCCTCAGAGGCGGCCGGAAATACTCGGAATTCCTCGGAAATACCTAAAGTGTAAACACTTTCCGAGCATTTCCGAGTGATTCTGATGTCTTAGGAGCTCACCAGCGCCACACCAGGTACCTCCGGACATGTGGCTACATACAGTAACTGCATAGAAAAGCAGTGACTGTGGAACAAATTAACTGAGTTTATATTGTTTCCTATGGGGAAACATGCTTTGATATACGAGTGCTTTGGATTACAAGCCTTATCCTGGAACGGATTATGCTCGTAATCCAAGGTTCCACTATAAAGCTAAAATGCCAATTGGCATAAACCCATTAGAGTTTTAGGAAAACAACATCCTTCTCAACATACACTATATTACCAAAATATTGGGACGCCTGCCTTTACACGCACATGAACTTGGCATCCCAGTCTTAGTCTGTAGGGTTCAATATTGAGTTGGCTCACCCTTTGCAGCTATAACAGCTTCAACTCTTCTGGGAAGGCTGTCCGCAAGGTTTAGGAGGTGTCTATGGGAATGTTTGACCATTCTTCCAGAAGTGCATTTGTGAGGTCAGGCACTGATGTTGGATGAGAAGGTCTGGCTCGCAGTCTCTTCTCTAAGATGTTCTATCGGGTTGAGGTCAGGACTCTGTCTTATGGACCTTGCTTTGTGCACTGGTGCGCAGTCATGTGGAACAGAAAGGAGCCGTCCCCAAACTGTTCCTACAAAGTTGGGAGCATCAATATTGAACCCTACGGACTAAGACTGGAATGCCATTAAAGTTCATGTATGTGTAAAGGCAGGCGTCCCAATATTTTTGACAATATAGTGTATGTCTGGTGTTAGGTGAAGCAACTTCAGATTGTTGGATATAACTTCTCTCCCTCTTACTACGACCACAAATAAAATCGGAATCATTCCACCATGCTGCCACTATTTGTTCCAACTGAAAACAAACTTGCATTAAAGTGATTGTAAACAATCACCTTGTAAAACAACCCATTCAGTTTAAAACAGAAATGAAAAGCAAAACATTTGTGTATGGATATAAAAAAAACATTATAAATACGTTTTTCCCCTTTTTTATCACATTCCCTCTGTTCTCAACTGCATAAGAGCTGGGGGGAAGAGAAACAGTAGCATACTGAACTTCCCTGTGAACGGCTGTGCAGGGAGGGGAAGGGGTTGTCAGCCTGTCAGGACAAATCATATCATTGGAGGAGAGCAGGCTCGGTTCTCAGCACAGCAAGAGAACCGACCACGCTGTGTTCTCATGTCTGATATGTTCAATTTTTAATAGGAAAGCAGAGGGACTGGCAGGAACACCATGAATTTCACAAAATGGGGTTGCACAGAGTGATCCTGAGCATCCTTTTTTTGGGGTCCCCTGCTGGCACTCTTGACTCCTCCTTCTCTATGTTGCCCCCATAGCAAGCCACTTGCTATGGGGGGCACTCCTGTGGGCTTGCTCCCGAGCTAGGCTGCGTGTTTCCATAGATGCATACAGCGTGGCTTGGCCCCACCCCCCCAGCTCAAAGGATTTGATTGACAGCAGCAGGAGACAAGTATTATGAAGGCTTGTGCCTTTTTTTAAAGTGGTTGTAAAGGCAGAGGGGCTTTACTTTAAAGCATTTTATGCAGTACGGTAAAAAACCTCCTGCATGCGGCTCTCCCTACTGCCCCCCCCCCCCCCCAAAATACATACCTGTGTCCGATCTCGATCCATCGATGTGGACGAGAGCTGAGGCGCTCTTGCTTCTTGCTCCTCATTGGCTCAGATACAGCAGCAGGGGCCATTGGCTGAGAGAGCTGATAGGGAGTCGATTGGCTGCTGGTTTTCCAGCATGCACATCCAACAGATGCCAGCTTCTGTTGGACAGACTGACATACACACGGGCCGAATGTCAGACATTTTTTTTTTTTAACCGGCCGATGTCTCACGACATTCTGCCCGTGTGTACCCAGCTTAAACACATGGATGAAATGCACGCCAGTAATCTGTTTTACCTGCCAAAGGATTTGTATTTCTGTCCATTCCGTCCTGAGATAAACTCAACTTTCACATTCAGGACTCTTCCCCACCCTGTGATTGGATAGTGCAAGAAAAAGCGGCTGACCGATGAGCTCATCTCTCTATCACTCTGATCGCTACTTCTATCAGCATGCTGCTTGCACAGCAAAACACCTAAATGGCTCCTTTTGCTGCTTCTTCCTATCCCAGTCTGAGCTCTGCTGTACACGGGCTGCACAAGAAGCTGATGCTGAGTCAAATGCAGTTACTTACACTGCTTACATTTTGAATAAATATATTAAATGAATAAATACAGAGCTTTGTGTCTTTTATATCCTGTAGTACAGCATTATGGCCTTGTGTATTGAAGCTAAGATGTTGAAGATGTTTTAACACACATTTATTTTATATACAGTGTGTTCATTATGAATGGTCTGCCAATGCACCCAAGGGTGTCCAAAATTAGACATGACACATTTTTTGTAATACAACCTACTGCATCCCTCTGCTGGGCATTGCCATGTTTTACAGCTTGATACAATGCAGGTGTGTTGGAACAAGTGAGTTGAAGTGTCATTCAAATTAAATGGCAGCCTCAGGTTATTCTCCCCACCTTTGGGTTTGATATTACCATTAGCTAGACCTCCCCATATTCGGAGAACACCTTCCTTACTGACATTCAGTAAATTGTAGCCATGTTCTCCCTTGGGAGTGGCTGGTAGTTGTGGTTCACCCTCTGGCTGCCCTCAATCCCACCATATCTTACACACCCGGAGTCACTGAACAGGGGATTAACTTGGATGGGGAAAAGGGGTGACTGTAGGATGCCCCAAAGCATTACTTTACACAGGACCAACTATATACATGACCATATATACATCTCTAGGTCCTCCAGCACTTCACTTGAAGGTCATTATTCCTGACCTGAAAGGAAATTTATCAAGCTCACTTAACTCCTTTCTCTTCACCGCAGCTAGCACATGGTGAGGCCTGCACTCAATCAGCAGGACCTCCGGACCCCCCATTACAGGCCAGGGTCAAGGACCCCTCAAGTGAAGCTTAGTACGTTGGTGCTAGCTGGGCCTTTGATGGACCACAACTCCCAGCCCATCCTTCTTCCAGACCACACTGATCTGCTTTCCTTTCCGTGACACTTCTTCCCCTGACTGGCTCCTGAGACCTCTACAGACTGTCCACTATTCCTCTCCCAGCCTGCTCCAGCCTTTCTCCTCCAGCTCCCAGGGTCTGTCACTCACCAGTGGTTACTTTAAAGTGTTCTCAGTAGCACCTCTGCTGTTCTCCTACTCCCTTGTGCTGCTCCAGGAATCAACTTCTGGCTGCACCCGAGTCTCCAGGCCTCAAGGCCCCCCCCCCCCCCCCCC
>BLSH010282969.1:728766-741475 GCA_018402905.1 Glandirana rugosa
TAAGACTGAGGATTGTATCTGATAAGAACTGTCTGCGGTGATCATATCTGCTTATACAGGCCAGGCATAGAGGTCTCAACAAGGGATAAGTCGCCATTACAACAGTTAGGAGTCAGAATACTAGGCGAAACCTCATTTTGCCGCCCCCCTTTGGCTCTGCCCCTGACTCCACCCCCTTTGCCCTGTCAATTTAAACGATGGAGGTGGTGGAGGCAGAGATTTTTTGCAGAGCCTCTCTACCCATTTCTATAGCCGTGGTCAACGGGCCCGCACCTGTGCCCCTGGATCCGCCTCATTTTACCGCCCTTGGGTGCTGCCAGCCGTGGCTCTCCAGTGACATGAGTGATTGATGCAGAGCAGTGATGGATCAACAGCAGATGGGCGCCCCTGGTGGTAGTGGCGCCCTAGGCGGCCGCCTACTCCGCCTAGTGGTAGAGCCAGCCCTGCATGCAATTTACATCAGGCCTGACTAAATTTTGCCTCTCCTAGCAAAAAGACCTCTACAAAAACGCCTACACTTTGGGGACGCTACATATGACACTTATTTAGTACTCTTGCACTCTGTATATTGTGTACATGTCCCCCTCTTGTACAACACTTAACCTGTTATGAGACATTGCTGCTGTTATATCATGCACTGCTTTGTTGGATACTTTATTTAGATATTTGAAAAAATAAAAAATGAAATGGCAGCACATAGCAGACCCGAAGCATGTTACAACCAAGTGGTTGTAAAGGTTTAGGGTTTTTTACCTTAACCACTTGCCATTATACTGTGGCAAGGTGGTTTGTTCCCACGAATTGCCGTAGCTGTACGTCGGCTCCTGAACTCGTTTTTGTGGGCGCGCCCTCGCAAACGGAGGCACGCGCGCTTCCATTGGCCAGCGGGGGAGCCAATCAGCAGGCCACCCGTGATCATTCCCTGCAGTGACAGAACGGGGATCTGCCTGTGTAAACAAGGCAGATCTCCGTTCTGACAGGGGAGATCACACAGATCCTGTCTTTCTGTTATGCAGGAAGATGAATCTATGTGTTTCCCTAGGCAGCCCATCCACCAGTTTTTTAGAACACAGAAACAGGGAACACATTTAACCCCTTGATCGCCCCTGATGTTAAACCCTTCCCTTTCAGTGTCATTAGTACAATATCAGTGCATATTTTTAGCACTAATCACTGTAATAATGTCACTGGTTCCGAAAAAAGTGTCAAAAATGTCAGTTAGTGTCTGATCTGTCCACCGCAATGTCGCAGTCCAGCTAAAAATCACTGATCGCTGCCATTACTAGTAAAAAAAAAAAATAATAATAAAAATGCCATAAATCTATCCCCTGTTTTGTAGACGCGATAACTTTTGCGCAAACCAATCAGTATACGCTTATTGAGATTTTTTTTACCAAAAATATGTAGCAAAATACATACTGGCCTAAACTGATGAATACATTTGTTTTTTTACATTTATTTTTTTTTTTGGAAATGTTTTATAGCAGAAAGTAAAAAATATTGTTTTTTTTTTTTCAAAATTGTCTGCCTGTTTTTGTTTATAGCGCAAAAAATAAAAACCGCAGAGGTGATCAAACACCACCAAAAGAAAGTTCTATTTGTGGGGAAAAAAAGGGCATCAAATTTGTTTGGGTACAATGTCACACGACCGTGCAATTGTCAGTTAAAGTGACGCAGTGCCGTATCGCAAAAAATGGATTAGTCCGGAATTGGGTAAATCGTTCCGGGGCTGAAGTGGTTAATGCATTCTATGCATTAAGGTAAAAAACTTTCTCTGATGCATGTGCTTCCCCGGCACCTCCTTATACTTACCCGAGCCCGATCCTGATCCAGTGATGTTGCAGAGAACCACGTCTCTCCTGGCTCTGTCCCGCCTCACTGGACAGACTGATAGCAGCAGGCGCCATTGGCTCCCGCTGCTGTCAATTAAATTCTGTGATGAGCAAGCCTGGGTGGGGGGGTGGGGCCGAGCTGCCCTGTCTGTGTCATTTGACACAGACAAGGAGGCTCGGGCACTCGCCGAAAAGGAGGCGCCAGGAGCTCCCTGAGGGACCCCAGAAGAGGAGGATCGGGGGCAGGTAAGTATAACATGTTTGTTATTTTAAAGGAAAAAAACTGGAGGTTTAATGTCGCTATGTGTAATGTGTAAAAAGTGAACCTATCCTTTACCAACCACTGGTTTGTTTTTTTATATGCAAAAAAAAAATTGTAAAAAAAAACCTGTTTGCTTTACTTTCTGTTATAAAACATAAGTGTAGCACCCTCTAGTGTGCTACATGCATGATAGGTTTGTTAGTATAGCAAAAATGTAGTTTCGCTCAGGGCCAAGCCTGTGAATCTGGGTCAGGGTTCAGTGAGTCAGGGCTGGATGACTTATCCTGACAGTTCCTCTGGTGCCTCCCCCTGGTCTGAAACTTTGCAGAAACTTCTAGAACTTGTGGGTGGAAGTTAGGAGGAGCTATTTGGAATATTTATGAGGACCTCATCCAATCCCCAGTAAAGAGCTGGCACGGGGAAGACCACCTCATAAAAAGGCATGAGTTATGCCGGCAGGGGTAGTCGGGTGGAAGCTGGAGATGGAGTGCTGAGGAGGCTATTGGTGGCCCACAAGGGTGCCCCCTAGTGTGGGGGGAGGGGGTGACCTTTGGCCAGGGCTCAGTGATGAAAGGATCCTGCCAAAGCACACAGAGGAAGCCCTTCTTGGATGCACAGGAGCAAGGAGAGAGGACAGCAGGAGATGTGCCTGGCTGTGCAGGGTGGGGGATCACAGTTAATCTGTGGCCCTTAAGGGGGTGTGCTACATAGGAAAAAAAATGCCAGGACAGTATAACCCCCCTCTCCCAAAATGACCCCTTTCTTAAAAGTATACATTCCAGGCCAGGGTGATCTTATTTTTTGACACGTTTATTTTTTCAATGAAGAAACATGATGGTATTGAGCTTGGTAATGGACACAATAATAACCCCAGCACTGGTGTCAGTGGACACAATAATAATCCCCAACATTGGTGTCAGTAGATGCAATAAAACCCCAGCATTGGTGTAACTGGATGCAATAATAACCTTGGCACTGGTGTCAATGGACACAATAATAATACCAGAATTGGAGCCAGCGAGTGCAATAATAACCACCAACATTGATGTCATTGGATGCAATAAAACCCCAGCATTGGTGTCAGTAGATGCACTTATAACCCCCAACATTGGTGTCAGTAGATGCAATCATAACATCCAGCATTGGTATTAGTAGATGCAATAATAACCCTCAACATTGGTGTCAGTGGATGCAACAATAATCCCCAACATTGGTGTCAGTGGACACAATAATAACCCCAACATTGGAGTCAGTAGATGCAATAAAACCCCAGCATTGGTGTAACTGGATGCAATAATAACCTTGGCACTGGTGTCAATTGACACAATAATAATACCAGAATTGGAGCCAGTGAGTGCAATAATAACCACCAACTTTGATGTCATTGGATGCAATAAAACCCCAGCATTGGTGTCAGTAGATGCACTAATAACCCCCAACATTGGTGTCAGTAGATGCAACAATAACCCCCAACATTGGTGTCAGTAGATGCAATAATAAGGTGTCAGTAGATGCAATCATAACATCCAGCATTGGTGTCAGTAGATGCAATCATAGCATCCAGCATTGGTGTCAGTATATGCAATCATAACATCCTGCGTTGGTGTCAGTGGATGCAAACATAACATCCAGCATTGGTGTCATTAGATGCAATCATAACATCCAGCATTGGTGTCAGTATATGCAATCATAACATCCTGCGTTGGTGTCAGTAGATGCAAACATAACATCCAGCATTGGTGTCATTAGATGCAATCATAACATCCAGCATTGGTGTCAGTAGATGCAATCATAACATCCAGCATTGATGTCAGTAGATGCAATAATAACCCCCAACATTGGTGTCAGTGGATGCAATAATAACCCCCAACATTTTTGCCATTGGGTGCAATGATTGCCCCCAACATTGGTGTCAGTGAATGCAATAAAAGCAGCTAGCACTGGTGTCAGTACAATTAAGCAGGTAAGGGTCGCCTATAGATAAAAACAAACTGTGCAGCTTTGACCAAAGTAGAATAAAGCCCTTGCTATAGGTGTAGGCCCTTTATGTACCTCATGAAGCCTGCCTGGAATACTTGTAAGTTGCTAAGACACTCCCAGCTGTTATTTTTCACCTCCACCATGTCAGGAGTGACATTTCTCTGAGTCCCCCTCACTTCGACACACGATCCGAAAATCGGACGACAGATCGTCCCTTTTTTTTCGCATGCTAATCTCAGATCGAATCGGAAGAGTTTACTTTAGTCACGAAAATTCTCGCACGACAGAATAAAAAATCGGAAGCGATGTGATGTGTTGCAGTGTATTTGTATTGCATTTTTGAACAACAGCTGTACTGATGAAACGAAAATCGTACGATCGGGCACCGCGCGAGAAAATTTTTCCTGCATGTCCGATCTTATCCGGACGGAAAACATCGGATGAACTGTCGTGATCGGCTCTCGAAAGCTCTGTACTAACGATCCGATTATCGTACGACCGCTTTGAAAGCGGTATTTTCCGTCCGATTTTCGGATCGTGTGTACGGGGCAATACTCTTTCTCTCCCCTGATCCAGTAACTCTGAGCTCAGCATTTGAGAGCTCACTCCTGTGATGGAGGTGAGCAGCAACAGCTATGCCTTCTTAGCAACACCCTTAGCAACGTCCTAGAAGTTTTGCTGTTTGGCCTCATGAGATAAGTAAATGGCCTACACCTATATCAAGGGTATTATACATCTCTAGTCAGAGCTGCACTCTTTGTTTTTACATACAGACGCCCCTTATCTGCATATGTAGGTTTTTTGGTAATGGTGAAATAATTGTTTAAAATGTTTATTTTTTTTCTCGCTTTTATAAATTGTAACAAGACTGAGGAGGGGCCATTTTTGACACAACTACAAAAGATACCCCTTAGGAGCCATTCCAGCCCGCTGTGCCACAAATCTCCAGATTTACAAGGAAGTTTTTGGAAAATGAAAGTGTAAAATGCACTCATCCCTGCTAAAGTCATGGAATGGAGGCTGTCCCTGGGCACCAGGCCCAGTGAGGACAGAGGAGTGCGGCCAGAGGGTGTCCACAGCAACCAGGCACACAGGGGTTCGGCCTGTCTGTGTCCCCAGCAACCACGGCCAGTTGTCACTCCTTCATTGGCTATGCCAATTGCAGGAGGCGGAGGCGCGCCCGTCACTGGCGACAGCTCTGAGGGGCGAGGAAGCGCCGCGCGCTCCACGCTCGTCTCTCCGCGCATGCGCTTCGGCGTGAGGTGACTGGCTGGCTGGCGGAGGTGACGTGCGCGCCCCCGTATCTGGGAGCCGGAAGTCGGGACGTGGCCGGGACAGGATGGCGGTGGTGAGCGGTGTAGAGAGGCTGGAGGTCTCCATAGACGGGCTGACACTGAGCCCTGACCAGGAGGAAGAGCCGCCACAGGGGGCGGAGGGAGGAGGAGAGGAGGCGGCGGAGGAGGACGAAGAGGCCGGACAGCTCAGCATGGAGCAGCGCTGGGGGTTCAGCCTGGAGGAGCTCTACTCCCTGGCACTGAAATTCTTCAAAGGTGAGAGGCACCTGAGGAGGGGCGGGGCCGACTACTGCTGTGTGTATGTGGGGCCTCTCTACTACTAAAGCCCCCCCCCCATCTAAATATACTTATTATTGGACAAGACTATGGGGCCCCTCAACAGCTTTGCATTATGGGGCCCCAAATGTCACCTTAGTGTGTTATTGGACCCCTGAGTTACTTTGCACTATGAGGTGGGGCCCTTGTATTACTTTTCATGATGGGTCCCCATATACCATTGCAGTATGGGGCCCCATATCATCTGAATGTACAGTGGGACCTCTGTACTGCTTCACATGATGGGTCCCCATATTATCTGAGTGTACTGTGCAGCTCCCTGTATTGATTTACATCGTGGGCCCCCGTATTATGTGCCTGAGGGCCCCTGTACCACTATGCGCTATGGGGCAGGATATATCATTGCAGTATGGGGCCCAATATCATCTGAATACATTGAGGGCCCTGAATACATTGAGGGCCCCTGGACTATTTTGCACTATGGGTCCTTGTGTATCATTGCAGTATGGGGCCCCATGTCATCTCAATGTACAGTGGGGCCCTTGTATTGCTTAGCACTGTGGGCCCCATATAATGTGACCATGGGGCCCCTGTATTGCTTAGCACTGTGGGTCCCATATAATGTGACCGTGGGGCCCCTGTATTGCTTAGCACCTTGGGTCCCATGTCATGTGACTGTGGGGCCCCTGTGCTACTTTGCACTATGGGTCCCTATAGCATCTGAATGTACTGTGGGGCCCCTGTGTTGCTTGGCCCCATATATCGTTGCATTGTGAGTCTACATATCATCTGACTGTACTGTGTGGTCCCTGTATGTGCACCATGGGCCCCCATATATCATTGCACTGTGAGTCTACATATCATCATCTCACTGTACTGTGTGATTTCTGTATTGCCACCTTTACTATGTGGCATTTATAAAGCTGTATGTATTATGCGGCTCCAATCACATCTCATTACTAGATGGGCTCCCTGTACTGTGGTTTGTACTACGTTTCTGCATATTTTTGACTGTTGTGGGGCCCCTGTACTGCAGTATATTTTAAGGGTGCCCATATTACCTGAATGTATCCAACACCACTACTGCTGTTATCACAGGGCCTTTATACTGGTGACTTTACTATGGGCCCCCATGTGATGACTGCACTGTGGTGTTCCGGTATTGCCTTGCACCATAGGGGCTATTATTTGCTTTGTGGCGCCTCATGCTTCTTTGATTACCTTATCCCCATGGTACCCAGAAACCTCAGTAACACCCCCCCCCCCCCCACGCACACACACACACTGCATGGCCCCATTGTAAATAAAGTGTCTCCCGGTTTCCCATTGACACTGGCTTGTACCGTGTGGAAGGATTTCACTGACTGTGGTATAGTGATAGTACGGAGCAGGATGTGTTTATAATACCACATGCCGATCCTTCCCTTATCTGTCTGCTATAGAACAGAGAAATACAGTGATATCCTGCTGTACTCGTCTGACTGGATAGCATACTACAGTGTGTGTCCATTTCTAAAAAGTGTAATTAAAGCTTAAGTTTAATCTGCTTCTACTTTACCTTCCCTAGTTCCTCCCTCCATCAACATGTTAAAGAGGAACTGCAGTCTGCTCACATAATAAAAACATCTTTGCCATATTGAAGCTTCCCTCCAACCACTTTGCATATTATTTTACTTGTACTTGCCAAAAATGCTGCAGAAATCTCCCTCCATGAACTCTGGCTGCAGCCATTTTAACTGTGGGCAGCTGAAGCTGCTGCCTGTTCACTTCCTGGATTTACACAGACATACACCTCCAGCTCTGCAGAGCTCATTGGCCCTCTTATGACTCCTCTCCACTCCCTTTCTGGCAAACTTTCAGGAGAGTTAGAGAGCTTTGCATGATGTCATAAGCCTAGGCTAATGACCAGACAAGAAACAGGAAGTGAGCTGTGTGACAAACGCGGGTATCAGATCCCTGCCCTCACTAATTTGTGACAGAGGACTGGTCAATCTCACACTGCACTGTCACTAATGTAACAATGCCTCTCCCAGCTACATCCAGCACAAAGATTTTTCAGTTTGTGGGACCACAATCTAGGTGCCAGCAGTCTGAGAGCAATTGTCACTGGGCTAATTTAAGCAATTAACCCTTTCACTGCCACTGCCTCCTCTTTTGGCCCGAGCAGGAGGGACTCATAACTTTAGCAATACCAATTATGATTTTAGAATAATCGCCTGTAACGCACACGGTCACCACCGTCAGGTTTATTTAGATTAATTATTCCAAACTGTAGCAATCTTCAAGCCGGGTTTCTTTATAGCTTGCATTAATAGCTTTTAGGGACAAGGTTAACACTTTTCAAAATAAGGTTTTAATAATGAAAAGGTCAAAATTGGTGCAAATAAAATATTTACAGAAAAAAGGTATTTCAAAGCAATAAAGACATAATACAGCAACAAAGACATAAGGTAGAATTTAAGGAAGAAAGATACTTGGGTCTGGAGGAATGAGTGTTATTATGTAGGCTGCATGCAAACATCACTAGGTAAACCCTGCATGTGGTGCTGAGCCTCTATGATTGATTGAAAGAACTAAAATCCAGTGAATATAAGGTACAGGCCAGGGATAGTAAGGCTGGAGAGGAAAGAGATGATGCTGAAAGTCCTCCAGCCAGGAAATGAGATGGAATCTATCTGTTTTGCTGCAGCTTCTAATGCACACAGTGAGAAGCCCACAGCATGCAGTGAAATGAGAGTAAGCACTTGCAGCATAGGAGACGAGCCTGTACAACTCTGAAGGACTGAAGGAAAGGCTGGAGTTCAGCTTTAACTATTGAAGCCACCTATACCTATTACTGCCACTGTACAGTGCCTTCCTATAACAGCTGTGTGTGTGTATATATAATATATATCTGTACAGTGTAGTGATGTCACACTTATTCATTGGACATCCTTCCTCATTCCAGCACACCTTGTCCAGCTCATCAGTGACATTTTCAACAATACTTAGGGGTTGCTTTACTAAAGGCAAATTCACTTTGCTCCACAAGTGTACGTGGAAATGCAGTCGCTGTAGATTCGAGGCGGACATGCAAGGAAAAAAAAAAAACAGCATTTTTGCTTGTACATGATTGGATGATAAAATCAGCAGAGCTTCCCCTCATTTCAGATCTTCCCCTCAGATCTACAGAGACTGCACTTCCAAGTGCATTTGTGGAGCACTAGCAGTGCACTTGTGGAGTGGATTTACCTTTAGTAAATCAACCCCTTAGTGTTATTGCTATTACAATGAATGTAACCTTTATGTGGTATATGTATGTGTGCGTGTGCGTGTGCGTGTGCGTGTGTGTGTGTGTGTATGTATATATATATATATATATATATATATATATATATATTATAATATAATATCTCTATCATACATTTTTTTCCCCTGTCTATGCCCCATTGGTTGGGAAACTCACCTTTCACATCCTGTCCTATTTTCATAATAGATTGTCAGAGAAAATCTGTCTAAAGTGAGGGGAGTCCCTTCTTGTCAACTGCCTCTGTTAAAAAATTTTCATATCCTGTTCCGGTAAATAGATACCCAACATGTCAAACCTTAAATTTGCGTGCCCCGTACCCTTTATTTTCCATAGACAAAGCTTTAAAAGCACCCTATAGGTAATCTGTTTAGCGTTACGAAGGAGGTCTGGTACTAGAATTATTGTTCTCATTCCGGCATGCGCGGTGATTTGTAATGCGAAATCAATGTTTTCAGGTCTAGGCGCCCCGACTTGCGCATCTACATTTGTGGTGGGGGTTATGTGCTTGGGTGTAACTTACATTTTTTACAATTAAAAACAATTTTGTTTTTGCTTAGCTTTTTTTCCTCATCACATAGGGGACAAAAGTCCCCAATGTGGTGATTTTTCTTTTTTTTTTTTTTTTTTTTTTTTTTTTTTTGACAGGTTCTCTTTAATGAAAACATCCACAGTCTACAAGACCTTGCATGTGTTCCACTGAATGTAATGCATGTTGCATTACATTTCTCGAGCCCTGCATGCAACTAGCTATGTAGATTTAATTTTTTTTTCTTTCTTAGTTTTGTATGGGGCAGGGAATGGAAAACCAGTCAGGTTTTAGTGCTATCAAGCACTCCCTTAGGTCAGTTTCACACTGCCGTGTCCGTAAATGGATTCCATTTGCTCAGCGGGGATCGCTCCCTGTTGAGCCGACGGATGACAGATCTGTCTCTGCACTCTGCGCAGAGACGGATCCGTCGAAGCCCCCGCTCTCCCCTATGGCAAATCGGATTATAACGGATCCGCCTGTCCGTTGTGATCCGATCTGCAGACGGATGGAAAAATGGGGTTTTCCTCCATCAGACTTTACAGGTCTGGAGCGGATAGAGACGGGTGTCAGCGGACATGTCTCCACTGACATCTGTCGCTCCATAGGGCTGCATGGAGGCTCTGTTCAGGTCCGCCTGAAAAAACTGACAGGCGGACCTGAACGGAACGTCCATGTGAAAGGGGCCTTAGAGAGATTTATCCTCCCTTCCCACCAATGTTTTGCCAGACAAAGTGTGTGTGTGTGGGGAGGGGGGGTGGTGCATGTGATCAGCACAGGGCCAATTAGCACTGCCCTGACAGAGGATCAGGAGTCCTGGATCCTGATAGGACAGCTCAGTGCAGTATTAAAACTCCTCCTACAAGCTTTAACTCAGGCACTGGTAGAAGTCACAAGACTGCTATATACTACTGATGAGAAAAGATATTTAGCAGTTTATATTTACTAAAACTATTGCATTTCCATATTCCATATACTGTGGGAGACCAGATATAGTCAATGCAGGGTCCTGAGTTTAGTAACACTTCAAGGTCAGGTTCACACTCGTGTATTTGCGGTTTTTGTGCGTTTTACCTAGTTTTTTGCTGCGGTCCCATAGACTTCTATTAGGTTGTGCTTTTGCCGTTTTTTATGATAGTGCACCAAAGATACAGCATGTAGGACTTTTGACGCACTTTCGGAAAACGCAGCAAAATCACACAACCCAATACAAGTCTGTGTGCTTGCGGGTAAAACTCACGAAAACTGTGGATACACCCACGTTGCTCCCAAACCACAGTACACCGGTGTGAATCCAGCCGAATAGCAGGACACTTGACTTAACTTGAAAGGTATAATTGCACTGTTATGACCGTTTAAAAGAGGAGATTTAGATGATTGTTCTCTAGTTTTTAGCACCTATTGGACATTAGGTATGTCATTGATTATACCTGCTTTGTGGTACTGTTATGTAGGTCCAATTTGCCTTCATCCCTATTTGTGCACGGTGTGTTGGCGAATGAAGTGCTCAGGCATTAATTAATTCCCTTAGCCAGAATAATAATTTATTCTGCCCATTAAAATTAACTTTCAAGCGCTAAACAAGCCTAGCACTTACATGCGTTTAAAGGGGTTGTGAACCCTCAAGGTTTTTTACCTTAATGCATTATATGTATTAAGGTGAAACCCCCCCCTGTACAGCGGCTGCCCCCCAGAGCCTCTCTTTTACTTAACTGAGCCCGATTGCTCCAGCGCTGGGGATGAGCACACCCGCTCTAGCCGGTGTCTCGGGTCCTCATTGGATAGATTGATAGCAGCACAGCCATTGGCTCCTGCTGCTGTCACTCATATCCAATGATGCAGGAGCTGTGGGGGGGCGGAGCAGAGTCCTTCTGTCTGTTAATGGACGCAGCAGCAGGACACGGGAGAGAGGCTCTTCAACAGGGCACTCGAGAAGGGGTGGAGCGCTGCTGAGGGACTTCAGAAGAGGAGGATCGGGGCCACTCTGTGCAAAACCAACTGCACAGAGGAGGTACAGTGCCTTGCCAAAGTATTCGGCCCCCTTGAACTTTGCGACCTTTTGCCATATTTCCGGCTTCAAACATAAAGATATAAAACTGTAATTTTTTTGTGAAGAATCAACAACAAGTGGGACACAATCATGAAGTGGAACGAAATTTATTGGATATTTCAAACTTTTTTAACAAATAAAAAACTGAAAAATTGGGCGTGCAAAATTATTCAGCCCCTTTTCTGGAGAGAGCAAACTCTCTCCAGAAGTTCAGTGAGGATCTCTGAATGATCCAATGTTGACCTCAATGACTAATGATAAATAGAATCCACCTGTGTGTAATCAAGTCTCCGTATAAATGCACCTGCACTGTGATAGTCTCAGGCTGCATTCACACAGGGGCGACCCGACTTCGACGCGACTTTGCTAGGCAATTTCAGCGCGACTTTCAGCGCAACTTCCAGCGCGACTTCCAGGGACTTGAGGCGACTTTACAACACGACTTTTTCCAGGCGACTTTGCCTTGACCAATCAGAAAAGGGAGGGAGGGGGTTGCCTAAAAATAAATTCTATTCTTTTCACTACAAAGTCGCTTTTATTTAGATGGGGGATCCGACTTGGAGGCGACTTCTATTCAATTCTATGGGCACAAGTCGGATAGAAGTCGCCTAGAAGTAGTACAGGAACTTTTTCTGAAGTCGTTCCGACTTCAGTAGTGTACATTAAGACGGCTCCCATTCATTTCAATGGGATTTCAGATGTCAAGCGACCTGGGGCGACTTGAGGCTACCCAAGTCGGAGCGACAGTCGCCCCTGTGTGAATGGTGCCTCAGAGGTCCGTTTAAAGCGCAGAGCATCATGAAGAACAAGGAACACACCAGGCAGGTCCAAGATACTGTTGTGGAGAAGTTTAAAGCCGGATTTGGATACAAAAAGATTTCCCAAGCTTTAAACATCCCAAGGAGCACTGTGCAAGTGATGATATTGAAATGGAAGGAGTATCAGACCACTGCAAATCTACCAAGACCTGGCCGTCCCTCTAAACTTTCAGCTCATACAAGGAGAAGACTGATCAGAGACGCAGCCAAGAGGCCCATGATCACTCTGGATGAACTGCAGAGATCTACAGCTGAGGTGGGAGACTCTGGCCATAGGACAACAATCAGTCGTATACTGCACAAATCTGGCCTTTATGGAAGAGTGGCAAGAAGAAAGCCATTTCTTAAAGATATCCATAAAAAGTGTTGTTTAAAATTTGC
>BLSH010282969.1:761904-784301 GCA_018402905.1 Glandirana rugosa
ATTTTTTTTTTTTTTTTGGATTTGTATTTTAGCAAAAAGTAAGAAATTTGATTTTTTTTTTTTTTTTTTGCAAAATTGTCGCTCCTTTTTTGTTTATAGCGGTGATCAGAAATGACGCAGAGGGGATCAAATACCACCAAAAGAAAGCTCTATTTGTGGGAAAAAAAGGACGCAAATTTTGTTTGGGTACAACGTTGCACGTCCGCGCAATTGTCAATTAAAGCGACACAGTGCCTAATCGCAAAAATGGCTCTGGTCCTAAAGTGTGAAATCCTACCAGGGCTGAAGTGGTTAAGCACATTCTTCCTCTTATATTCTAGATATGGTTTGTGATAGTCTGGCCAATAACCATTGAATGTCTGCAGTGCAGTCAGCACATTGTGTACATTCGGTGTCCCCGAACCACAACTCCTGCAGCAGTGGGGTTTCATCTTTCAAAGATCTTCAAAGATTGGACTGAGCAGCTGATGGCCATGAACTGCAGAAATGATAATATGTCAGGGGGATCAGGCTAATTTCTGCAGCCAGAGAGAAGTCCTTTTATTATTGGCTGCATTAATTAAATTCATAGGAAAGACAATACTACTCGGGCGTCCCCAACGGAAGGGTGAAGGTCATTCTAAAGATAGGAATTTTTGCCTTGACTCTGCCTTCTGTCCTGCTATAAAAGTTCAATACCAGGCAACAAGTGAAGTGCCAGTTCTATAAAGGAAATCGGATTACAGTAGCAAGAGAAAAATAGGTCAACCCCTTGAAATTAACTGCAATAATTTACCATAAAAAGTGATCTGATCCTCATCTAAACCACAACAATAGACAAACACAATGTGCTTAAGTTGATAACAAACCATTCTAATTTCTCATGTCCTTTATTGAACACACCCATTAAACATTCACAGTGCTGGAGGAAAAAGTAAATTAACCTTTGGAGTTAATAGCTGATCAAACCTCCTTTGGCAGCAATGACTTCAAGCAAGTGCATTCTGTAGCCCTGGATTAGACCTGCAATACGTTCAGGAGGAATTTTTGACCATTCCCCTTTACATAACTGCTTCAGCTCAGACACATTTGTAGGCTTTCCTAAGGTCTTGGCTCTAGTTTGGCCACTCTAAAAAGTGCATTTTATTTTTCTGAAGCCAGTCTGTGGTGGATTTATGCTGTCCTGCTGCATCACTTAACTTCTACTAAGTTTCAGCTGGTGGACAGCCACCCTGTCATCCTGTAGGATATTTTGGTAAACTTGGGAATTAATTTCCCCCTTTATGATGGCAAACAGTCCAGGCCCCGAGGCAGCAAAGCAAGCCCAAATCATGACGTTCCCTCCAACGTACTTCACTATTGGGATGATGTTTTGATGTTGGAAAGCTGTGCCACACATAGTTTAACAGTTCAATTTTTGTTTTATTAGTCCACCAATCTTTTTTTCCCCAATAATAAATCATAAGTTGGTGCGGCGCAATAGAACATTACACATAAAATATTGCCACCCTGTGACTGAAGTGCATAAAACATTAATATAAAATGCATGTGACAATCTTATAATCTTTGATAAGTGAAAAGTTGTAAAATCACTGTTGATAATAGAAAGTCCTTTAAACAGTTCTTGCGTCCAAAATGGACCGTCCAAGTGCGAAAGTGCATAAAACTCAGTGCATTAATATAAAACGCATGTGCAATCAATCTTAATCTTTGATAAGTGAAAATTGAAAAATCACTGTTAGATACTAGAAAGTCCTTTAAACAGTTCATGCGTTGCAATAAATTGTATTACTTCTTTGTGCAAATGGTGCAAAGAAAAAAGTGTGCTTAGTGTGAGCTGCCAACATCTAAGGCAGATGGATTCCAAGCTTAATGTGCTTCACAGTGGGACCACACACCACCACCGGTTACACTATGCGCTCACCTTCAGGTGCGACCCCTGATGGGCCAAGTCTCACTTTCCCCTATGAGGTTAAATCCTCCTCAGGCATACACTGTTTCAGACTCCACATATGGATCAAGGTGATATGTATAGAAAAGAAAAAACTACATAGTGCTGAATCCCTTTTAAAATATTTCTATTTATTAAAAAGATTAAAAACACTCACATTTTCCAGTGCACCAACTCCGGTGCACTCGGGCAATACACCATAAAACAGTAGGCTGCAATTCCCTGGGTAATCGGCTGCCAGCTCCCTGCTTGGTCGCACGCTGTCCGCAGGGCGGTCGTGACGTCACCAGTTCTTCCCCGACGTACGTGTTTCGTCACTAGCATATGTGACTTTTTTAAGGGGCAACTTTTTTTCCCAGTAGCATTGTTGTTTGCCAAGGTGCTCTTTGGCAAATTTCAGGCACGCAGCAATGTTTTTTTTTTTTTTTTTTTTGGAGAGCAGAGGGCAATGGCTTTCTCTGTGGTGGTCTGGCATGAACACCCTGCCTGTTCAAAGCCTTATGTATGGTAGAGGTAGACTCATGAACATGTATATTTGGTCTTCCAGCCTTTAGCTGTTACTCGTGGATTCTTCTTTACCTCATTGAGGATTCTGTATTGTGCCTTGGGAGTCTTCTTGGCTGGGTGCCAACTTCTAGGAAGAGTAGCCAAAGTACTAAACACTCCATTTCAGATTGCTTTGTATCCTGTTCCAGCCTTGCACAAAACATCTGCTCTTGATCGTATGTATGTCTTTGGGAGCTCCTTTTTGCAAGGCCTGATTTACATCATCCAATGCTTCTTATGAACAGCAGTCTTAAAATGTTAGTGTCTTTTATCAATCAAAACACGTGTAACGCAACTCCTGTATTGGAATACCCTCACTGTGGATGAATGAGCATGGGGGCACAGCACAGAGCAGCATTGTCAAATTGTCTGAAGGGGGGAAGGGAGTGTTAAATATAGTAGCAGATTTAAATACATTAACAAATTGAAGCCAAGCTCCAGCTCACACTTTATAATCAGTTACAGCAAATGTTTTTACCTTTTGGGATAAAGAAACGTTGATAATTTTAAGCACCCCTGCCAATGTTGAATAGTTTGTCTCATCCATGTAAACTGATACATCTGGAAGTTATGCAGCTTTCACTAGGAGTGGACTAGGCAGAATGAAGTGCAGCTCAAAGCAAACAGCCCCTTCCAGGGGGCAGTCCTCACTTTGCATAACCCCTCAGCCCTGCTCAGCACTTCAGTTTTTTATGCCTAGTGCAAGGAGTAGGACCTGGCTCCCTGCTGGGATCTGCGGCTCCCCATTCTTTTCACATTTTTTTTTTTTTATTCAAGAATTATGATGAAGAATACAATCAAGTAGCCGGCTGGGTGACAGGCTGGATAATCTAGATCCAGGGAGTCTCCCCAGCACGGCCGATGAATGCGAGCCAACCCTTAGCTGATCGCGGGTTCGGCCGCATCAGGCCTCGTTCCGTGCGAGGTGGCCGGCGGGTTAAATGTCCCGCCAGAGCACCTAGGACCGGGCACCCTGTGTCCGTGTCACGGGTGCTGCGTGGCCGGCAGCTCCACCCGTTTCGGCGGGGTGGCAGGTCTGTTTCGGGTGGCTACCTGCTACGCCCGTCTAGAGTGGTGATTACCCCCCCTCCCCCTTCCATCGGAGGGTGGGGGGTATATGGGGGGGGCGACAGGTGTGGTGCCCCCTTTTTTTATCTAGGTATAGGCCCTGCCTATCTCTCGGTGTGCACCCCCCCAGCCGCCATTTTCCTGTAGCCGGCCACATGTATGGAGCGGCCGCCATTTTGCGGTGGCGGCCGCTGCATTCGGCCTCTTGTGCCTACAGCGGCCATTTTTGGGTGGTCCTGACACTGGGGGGATCAGAGCAGAGGCAGCTACAGCAGCCAAGCTCCTGGGGCGGTGGGTGAGTCCTCCTGGGAACCTCTGGGGCCTTAAGGCAGTGACTGCGGGGCAGTGTGGGACACCCTAATCTGGCAGTGTCTTTCGGGGTGCGGGGCATGGCGGCAGAAGCTGGGGTTTCCCAGCCAGGGGTCTCCGGTGGGGACCAAGCAGCGCTGGGACCGGTGGTTCCGCTACATACATTGACGGCCCTCCTGGAGGGATACTTCTCCCGGGCAGAACCGACCCATGACCGTGGGGTGGCGAGTTAACGGCCATCCCCTCCTCTGGGGAGGATTTAGAGCCGGAGGGGGGCTCCGCGGTGTCGGGGACCCCCCTGGAGCTTGTCGGAGGGTGCGCTTGGGGACCCCTCGGATAAGGAGCCCCTAGGGGCCACCATGGCTCGCCAGTGGGCTCTGGTGGGCTCTTTAGTTTCAGCAGTCCGTGAAACACTGAAGTTGGGCCCGGCTGCGACTCCGGGGCGCTGTACGCTTTGGGTCGCATAGTCGGCCCAGACACCTATGGCGTTCCCCTATTTGTTGTACTCTGACCAGTTCGTTTACAAGGAGTGGCGGCGCCCTCAGGGGTCTATCGCCATGCCATAACGCTTTTCTGTGCGTTATCCCTTTGAGGATACCCTGTTACAGAAGTGGAAGCCTCCAACGGTGGACCCGTCGGTGGCTCGTCTGAACAAGGCAACTACTATTCCGATGAAGGGCTCCATCCTTCAAGGACCCGGCCGTCAGGAGGACTAAGACGGGGTCCAAGGCCATGTTCTTGGTCGCAGGGTCGGCTATGCAACCGTCCCTGGCATCTGCGCTGGTAGCACAGGCACTTACGGAATGGGCGACTATCTTGCACCAGGCTCTGGTGACTTTGCAGGCCCCTCCGGAACCTGTACAGATGGCAGGCCAGCTGATCCAGGGACTTGAGTATCTCTGCGATGCGGCCCTTGACATGGCCCCCATGCTGTCAAAACTGTCTATGTTTGCAATCGTTATCAGACGTCTGCTATGGCTGAGATGCTGGTCAGGAGACCAGGCGTCAAAGAAGGGCCTGACGGACCTGCCTTTTGAAGAGGGTCTCCTCTTTGAGGCTTCCCTCGAGATCATCAAGGATGACACTGGGGGGAAGAGTGCTTTTCTTCGGGAGCCCCGGCGCAGGGCGGGCCCTTCCTTCTCTACTCAAAAGAAGTTTTTTTTTGTGCACCACGGGCCTCGAACAAGGTCTCTCAGCCCGCCAAGGCCCCCGTGGGGGGCCAGAAGTGTCCCTGATAGCTTAAGTCCGAAAAGGCGGAAGAGAAGTCCTCCTCCGCATGATGGGTCGCCCCACCCGCGCTTCGGGTGGGGGGGCGGCTCCTAAGATTTGCGCATCCCGGATCTCTGGGTACGCAAGGTGGTTTCGCCCGTGTACAAAATAGAGATCCGTACACTCCCCCCGGACAGGTTTTTCGCCTCCAACCTGAGGTTCCCACGGACCGTTTGCAGGCCCTTTTCGAGTCTGTGCATGTACTGCTGCATCAGGGGGTAATTGTCCTGGTTCCTTCTATGGAACAGTTCCGCTGTTTTTATTCCAATCTTTTTGTAGTGCCAAAAAAGGATGGGGTCAGGCATGTCCTGGACTTGAAAGCCCTCAACTGCTTTGTGAGGGCGCGGAAATTCACTTCCTGCGCTTTGCGGTGGGGGATCTCCACTACTGGTTTGTGGCCCTCCCGTTCGGGCTTGCCTCAGCCCCACGGGTTTTTTACCAAGCTTCTGGCCCCGACACTGGCTCTGCTGAGGCAGAGGGGCATAGCGATTAGTGGCATACCTCAACGACCACCTCCTGAGGGCGGAGTCGGCCTCAGCCCTGTCGGACAGTGTGGACATCACCTTAGGTTTCCTGCGGGACTTCGGCTGGGTGATCAACTTTCCCAAGTCGGTGTTGACTCCGTCGCGCCAGTTGGAATACTTGGGATTGGTCCTGGACACGGAGCGGGCAAAGGTTTTTCTCCCTGCCGCCAAGGTCTTGACGCCTCAAAGGGCGGTTCGGACCCTGCTGTCCCAGCGGGGGTCCTCTCTCCGATTTTGCATGCGGGTGTTGGGGCTGATGGTCTCCTCCTTCGAGGCGGTGCCTTATGCCCAGAGTCACACCCGGTCCCTGCAGCGGGCCATCCTGCTGCGGTGGGACTGGATCGGGTGATCAGTTTGGATCACCGGACTCGGGGCTCCCTCGCCTGGTGGCTACGGGCCCCGACCTTGGAGTGGGGGAAGTTGTTTCTTCCCGTGGACTGGACGGTGATCACGACGGATGCCAGCCTGTACGGCTGGGGAGGGGTCCTGGGGCGGTTGTCGACCCAGGGCCGCTGGTCGCAGGAAGGGTCCCGTCTTCCGATCAATGTGCTGGAACTGCGATCGCTCAGGCTTTGCCTCTCCCACTGGTCAGGGAGATTGCATGGGCGTCCCGTCCGGGTCCAGTCAGACAACACCACGGCTGTGGCTTACGTGAACCATCAGGGCGGAACGAGAAGCACGGCAGCTGCAGCGGAAGCGGCCCACATTCTGCGGTGGGCAGAGCTTCATGTGCCGGCAATCTCCACTGTTCACATCCCGGGCGTCGAGAACTGGCAGGCGGACTATCTCAGTCGCCAGAAGCTGGATTAGGGAGAGTGGTCCCTACATCCGGAGGTGTTCCGCCAGATTGGTCAAAAGTGGGGCACGCCAGACATGGACCTTCTGGCATCCTGGCTCCACCGAAAGGTGCAGGCCTTCATGAGCAGTAAAAGGGATCCGCTGGCAGACGCGGCGGATGCCCTCGTGGCTCCGTGGTATCGGTACAGGCTGATCTATGCCTTCCCTCCTCTTCCGTTACTTCCGCGCCTGTTGCGCAGGATAGAGGCTTAAGGGATCCCAACCATTCTGGTAGCGCTAGATTGGCCGCGGCATCCTTGGTACGCCGACGTGGTGCAGATGGTGGTCGATGTCCCCTGGCGGCTCTCGCTTCGCGAGGACCTGCTCTCACAGGGGCCCATCTTGCACCCTGCTTTACCCTCGCCGGTTTTAACGGCCTGGCTATTGAGTCCCAGGTGTTGAAAGATAGGGGGCTCTCTGGGTCTGTCATCCCCACTATGCTTAAGGCCCGTAAGGCCACTTCGCGGAAGATCTATCACCGCACATGGAAGGCTTACATTGCTTGGCGCGAGGCGGGGGGTTGGAACCCCCGTTCCTTTTCGGTGGCTCGGGTGCTGGCCTTCCTTCAGCAAGGCCTGGATCACAAGTTGGCATTGAGCACGCCTAAGGGTCAGATTTCTGCCCTGGCAATTTTTTCAACATCCCTTGGCGACGCATTCCCTGATTCGTACCTTTGTCCAGAGGGTTTGTCATGTCTCCCCCCAGGTACGGTCGCCTTTGGTGCCTTGGGACCTTAATCTGGTCCTTTCTGTGCTCCAGAAGCCGCCCTTCGAGAATATCAGGGATAATTCCCTGCAGCTGCTCTCGCAGAAAGTGGCCTTTCTGGTGGCCATTACATCCGCTAGGCGGGTGTCTGAGCTGGCGGCTCTGTCTTGTAGGTCCCCGTACTTGGTCCTACATAGAGATAAGGCGGTTTTGCGCCCCTCTCCCTCCTTCTTGCCGAAGGCGGTCTCTTCATTTCACATCGAAGACATGGTCCTTCCTTCGCTGTGTCCGTGCCCCTCTCATCCTAAGGAGGTTGCTTTGCACTCCCTGGATGTGGTTAGGGCTCTGCGGGTATATCTGGCAGCCACAGCCTCATTTCAAAGGTCTGATGCGCTTTTTGTCACGGTGGATGGCCCATGCAAGGGGATGGCGGCCTTCTCGGCCACCATTTTCTCGTTGGATACGTTGAACGGTGATCAGTGCGTATGTTGTTCGGGGTCAGGAACCCCCCTTTCCGGTCACGGCTCCCTCTACCAAGGCAATTAGTACTTCCTGGGCTTTCCGACATCAGGCGTCGGTCTCACGGGTGTGCAAGGCGGCCACTTGGACCTCGGTGCACACTTTTTCCAAGTTTTACAGAGTTGATGTTGCAGCTTCTTCGGATGCTGCTTTCGGCCGCAAGGTTTTGCAGGCTGTGGTGTGAGGTGCGTCTGGCACCTCCCAGAGAACTCTTTTGTTGGGTACTGTTGTCTTGTTTCCCACCCCTCGTTTTGACACTGCTTTGGGACATCCCCACATGTCATGACTAAGAGGCTGTGTCTGTCAATGAATGATTGAGAAAATAGGATTTTTTGACTTATCGTAAAATCCTTTTCTCTGAGTTCATTGACAGACGCAGCACCCACCCCTCTTTGTTTGAGTTTATACTGCTTGCTACTAACTGAAGTGCTGAGCAGGGCTGAGGGGTTATGCAAAGTAAGGACTGCTCCCTGGGAGGGGCTGTGTTTGCTTTGAGCTGAACTTCGTTCTGCCTAGTCCACTCCTAGTGAAAGCTGCATAAACCCCACATGTCATGACTAAGAGGCTGCGTCTGTCAATGAACTCAGAGAAAAGGATTTTACGGTAAGTCAAAAAATCCTATTTTTTTTTATATATATATATATATTTTTTTTTTTTGATTTGTATTTTAGCAAAAGGTGTTCAAATACCACCAAAAGAAAGCTCTATTTATGGGAAACAAGGGACGCAAATTTTGTTTGGGTACAATGTCGTAGGGCCGCGCAATTGTCAGTTAAAGCGACGCAGTGCCGAATCGCAAAAAGTGCTCTGGTCCTAATGTGGGAAATCCTTCTGGGCTGAAGTGGTTGAAGTGATAACGTCTCATTTTTTTAGTTAAAAATAATAAACATGTTGTACTTACCTGCTCTACGCAGTTGGACTTGCACAGAGCAGCCCAGATCCTCCTCTTTTCGGGTCCCTCTTCGGTGCCCCTGGCCCCTCCCTCCTGTTGAGTGCCCCCATAGCAAGCAGCTTGCTATGAGGGCACCGAGCCAAGCTGCAGCTCCCTTTGTCCATTCAGACACAGAGCCGCTGCCCGGCCCAGCCCCCTGTCTCTCTCAGGAGTCCAGAGCAGCCGTGACACTCGTGCAACATCGCTGGATCTAGATGGGGCTCAGGTAAGTATGAGGGAGGCTGCTGCATAGAATGCATTGTGCAACGCAGTGCACATTGTACTTGTCTATTGTGACCAAGATGAGGACCAGATCACATTTTATGGCAAATTACGGCAGAGAACCAGCTAACTCCAAGGGGTTCACATACATTTTCTTGCTACTGTATGTCAGTTGTCCATCACTACTACTTGAACATCTTCTGGCCACATGCATGTTATGTGTTTAGTTCACAGCCTCTTGTGCAAAGTGTTTGCCGAATTTGTCATTTCTCTTGAGTATTTTTTTTAATATGTCCCATAGGGCAGTAGGGTGTTTACACCCTATATACTGCTGCCTAGATGTGGAGATGGGACCTGTGCTTGTTTTCCTATTGCTGTGTGACAGATCTGTCTACTGCCTATTTTATCCATCTTGTGTTCTGGTGTATTGCATGATAATAGTTTTCCATTTGTTTTGCAGTGAATTTTCTGTGGATGCTCTTTGGTCTGTCCTTGCCTCTAATATGAGCTTCCAAACCTCTTTCTGTTGTCTAGCACTTGCTTTTGCCATGAACTGATTATGGGTCTGCATTTAAAGGATAAGTTAAAGGGTTTGTAAACCCTCGCTGTTTTTCACCTTAATGCATTCTATCCATTAAGATGAAAAACCTTTTCGACTACAGCAAATCCCCCCCCCTCCCCCCGTTTTACTTACCTGACCCCGATTGTTCCCGCACCAGTGACGAGCCTAGCGGCTCCAGCCGCCGGCTCCGGTCCTCATTGGCTAGATTGATAGCAGCGGGATCATTGGCTCCTGCTGCTGTCAATCAAGTCCAGTGACACAGGGGGCAGGGGCGAGTCCTGCTGTCTGTGTCGATGGTCGCAACAACAGGACTCTGGAGCGCGCCCGCACGGCTGCCCCCAGGGAAAGAGCTTCCCTGAGGGGACAGTCGGAGAAGAGGAGAAGCCAAGAGCGCCGCTGAGGAACCCCAGAAGAGGAGGAATGGGGCCACTCTGTGCAAAACCACTGCACAGAGGAGGTAAGTATAACATGTTTGTTATTAAAAAAAAATAAAAAATAAAAAAGAACCTTTAGTATCCCTTTAATCTTTTGTAACATGTTACACCCATATTCAGGGTGTAATATGTTACTGTTGCAGCAGCCCCCTCATTCTCCAGATACCCTGTTGACAGCAAGCCGGGGATCTTCTGCCCCCGCTCATTGTCGCAATTTTTTTTTGTTGTGCGAGATCTACCCACCCAACTGAGTTCTGTGAATGTCAGAACTACAAGTACCTACAGCCTTTGTGACTGTCGGCTTCTAGTTTTCAATGAACTACCAGGGCGTTGAGTGCTCTAGGTAGTTTATTGATTCTTTCTGTGTGTAACTGCCTGCCTGTAGGAGGTACTAGCACAGAGCTTGCACTGAGAGTCTGCATGAGCCCTGCATTGCAATCGTGATCTGCTGCAATGCTTTGCAGGCTCCTAGTAAAAAATAAATGTACATATTTTTTATCTGCAATAAGATGTGCATTTATTTATTTTTTTTTTATTTTTTTTTTAAGAAAGGTAAACTTATTCTTTAAAGCGGTTGTATGCTCTTATATAAAATTTGAACTAACAGCATTATCCAATTCCATGATCTATTGTAATATAGACCGCAAGATTGTTATGGTAAATGTAATTGTTCTTACTGTAAAAAATTATATTCTTGGTCCGCTCCTGCCTCATAAACGCAGGCGCCATTGCATGTGTGGGCTTCCGTGTACTGTATAGGTTTTATTTCTGCCCTTCCTTTAGCTTGCCATAATCCCGCGCATGCGCATTAGGATCGGCATTCGTTTCCGTAGTAGACCGTAGACATTGGGGGATTGCCGAGGCTGACGTTGACAATAGGAAGTGACGCAGCCCCGGCATACACCCTGCATTTGTCCGGCAGACTCTAGGCCTGCCGGAAAATGTGGGTGTTCTGAGCATGTGCGGGATGACGTCACTAAAGAAAATATATCGATACCAGCGAAAGGAAAAAGGTATGCACAGCCACAATGAGCTATATTGACCTTGCAGGAATGTTTTAGATGGATTAAAGTGGTCAGAATGAGAATACAACCACTTTAAAATGAATGCATCCAATACTCCACTTGGTATTACAGCTTCTTTGTTAGTGAGGGCAGACAGCACCTCTATGCAAGCAGCATCTGTGTGCTGCTCAGAGACCTGTGTAATTAGTACAGTTGACATTACTGGGAGGGTTACGTTTGCATGCCTACTGCCAATGATGATACCCACAAGCTGACCAGGGGTTATATTTATGACCGTCCGATCGCTTATGAAAGAATTGTTTGATGTAGGTAGGATGTCACTCAACCTGGACCTACATCGATGGACATGTGATTCATAGGACTTTAGGCCTCATGCACAATGAAGCTGATAAACTCATGTTTTTGTGAGTGTGGGTTTTTTTTTTTGTTTTTTTTTGAACAACCCTTAAACTTCCCTCTGTTATCCTATGTGTCCATGCACACATGGACATTTTTTGAAGTTTATCAGCAGGGCAGTTTATGGGCTGCCGTCTGAACTTCCTAAAATCGCGTTCAAGAGCAGTACCACAAAAAATGCTGACTGCTGAAAATGTGTATAATATCAGTATTCAGCATTTTTTACATTGCAGAGCTGAATGTAAGCTGGTGTAATTTAAACAAAACGGCCAAAAGCGTGTTTTTAAAGCAGCGTTTCCTACCAGCTATCCGACGTCCTGAAATACTTTTTTGAACGTCCTGTTTGCATGGAGCCCCTAGAGCAGGGGTAGGCAACCTGCGGCTCTCCAGCTGTTGTAGAACTACATTTCCCATGAGGCATTGCAAGGCTGCTAGATACAATTACTCCCAGAAGCATGATGGGAAATGTAGTTCTACAACAGCTGGAGAGCCGCAGGTTCCCTACCCCTGCCCTAGAGGCACAGTGTGGCGCAAAAGCAGGATAAATACCGTTGCATTGATTGGACCAGAAGACAAAAGCTGCAGTTCAGATTTTTTTCAGCATGCAATACTTATCACTTCTGGACGTTCATTGTGTGTATTCATCCTTATGTGCATAAATGTCTGTCTCCCCATACCAGCTAACTTTAATTGCAGGTTGGAAGGCTGCATAGGCTTTCTGTGTTTTTTTATCGCATTAACCACTCTTCTTTTTTTAACAGAAAAGGATGGGAAGGCATTCCACCCAACCTATGAAGAGAAGCTGAAGCTGGTGGCTCTTCACAAACAGGTTCTCCTGGGGCCCTACAACCCGGACACCTGCCCTGAAGTTGGCTTCTTCGATGTCCTCGGCAATGATAGAAGGCAAGTCTGATGTATTTTAAATTTGGTTTTCTGGTTACTTTCATGTACTGCCTGCTCTGTATTTATTAACAGTCTTTGGTCCCTGCAAAATACTGTATTTTATAGTATTGCTTTATTTGGTTTCTCCTAAACCACTCACAAGAAACTGCCAGATCTTGCAACCTAGCCTTGCTGGCTGAATGGTTTATATTGATGTAGACAATGAAAGGGACATGACGCTTCATTTTAGTGATGATGTATGCTGTAGACACCTGATAGCCAGGGCTGCCTTAGGAGCAGCAATGTTACCATGAACACTTGACATTTTTGTCTCACCTGACATTTTTAAAATAATAACAAACCTGTAATACTCACCACCTCTGTGCAGTTGGTTTTGCACAGAGCAGCTCGGATCCTCCTCTTCTCGGGTTCTGCTTTGCAGCTCCTGGCCCCTCCCTCCTATCGAGTGCCCCCTCAGCCAACAGCTTGCTACAGGGGGTGCCCGAGCCGAGTCAGAACTCTGTGTTTCCGTTAAGACACAGAGCCCCGCCCATCTCTCCCCTGATTGGCTGAACAACTTTGATTGACAGCCACGGGAGCCAATGGCACCGCTGCTATGTCAGCCAATCAGGAGGAATGTCCTGGAGGACTTAGACACTCGTGGACATCACTGGAGAGAAATGGGGCTCAGGTAAGTAATTAGGGGGTGCTGGGGGGTTGCTACACACAGATGGTTTTTTATCTTAATGCATTTCTGCCATGAGTAGACCTATAACACTGGTCTACAAATTTTGGGAAATTATCGATCTCCAAGATGAAATGTGCTTATTCTTAAATATTTTGATTAGATGAATTAGAAAACCAGTGACAAAGATGCTGGTTGGCTAAAGTTTTCGAGATATTTCACAATAAAGATTTATACACAGGCGCGTATATTTGCCAACAAGGGAAGAAGGTGTCTGATGATCATGATGCCTCATAACTTCTCAACAAAGTACGGTAGAACAATGAAAATGGTATCACATGGAAGTGTATAAATTTATCTTCACTTTGAGACTAAAGATTAATACCGAACTGTAATTTATCGTTCATTTATTGCAAGTTTATCTTTGTCAAATTTACCGTACGTATCTTGCAGTTTCATCTGGTGGCTTGTGAACGTGTCATTGCCTAACATTACCAAGTAACAGTTGCGTGATATTTTCCCTCAGAATCCAAGATGCCTCGAAACTGTGTAAACAACGCAGATAACTTCTGCTACATTTGTATCTCAAAAGTGCAGTATCATGGCAGTGGTAAAAAAGGCTTACCACCTATATTTTGGATGCAAAAGTGACTGCTATTTTTGCATCGTTCCCCCAATTGCAAAAGGGGTCTCAAGAAAGAAGTGGACCCTAGAATAGCCAAACATTCCAATCCTCACATGTTGAGGACTTGCCAATTCCAGATCCACCAGAATCCTATTCTCTAGACTCAGATGATGATAAAGACGATGAGAATGATGCAGCTGAACCAAGGCCATTGATGTCAGCGGACCCAAACTTTAACTTTTGGCATCAATAAAAAGATAAATTCATGATGATTGGTGTGGTACTATTCTCGTTGCTATATCACATTTTGCAGAAAAGTTATGGAGCACAATTGCACACCCCCCCCTCGGAATTTTGAACTCTTTTGATGCAATTTTGACCTGAAGTTGTATCTTGGAAACTGGAGCCAATTAATACTCGGGACCTAATTTTCCTTTATTAGTGACCCAATTCTGGTGAAATTTAGCTACTTTAATTTCCGAGGCTTTCTCCTTGTAGATTAGTGTAAGATGTCTATCTCCACATCCCCATCTTCCTTCGCATCAACACTTCCATTTTGCAGTGGTATCATTTGGGCTCTCCTTTGCATCCAAAGTATTTAAAAAGTCCCCCACATCTATCTCTTCTGCAAACCCAGGGCATTCACATCACGTTACCTGAATGACCTCCTACTGAAGGTCTTCTCAGCCATAACCTTGTTTGCCAACATCCAATAAAAACAATTCAGTTCCTTCAAACCTTTGGCTGGATAATCAACTTTCCAAAATCTGCTCTCCAGCCCTCAAACCCTGATCCCTCTTGAACACAGCCTATGTAAGGTTGTTTTTCTGGTCAGCATTGAGTCTGTTAGGCATGTTTCTGAGTTGGCAGCTCTTTTTTTGTAATTTTGCACAGGGTTCATGGTGATTTTGAGACCAAAACCTTCCATTTAACCCAAGATGGTCTCCTCTTTTCACCTCAATGAGAACCTTATCCTCCCTTTTCTCTCCTGTTCCAAGACATGCTAAGGACTTTGCTTTATACTGCTTGGATATGGTCAGAGCTGTTAGGGTTTCTCTGTACCCCATCAAAGCTTGTTTCTTTTTTTTTTTTTTTCAAATAACAATTGTTATTGATTTGTATCCAAGAAGCCGAGTATAAACATTCAAAAAAAAATTAAGCACAGTGTTCACATTAAACGCTTTTTAAACAATAAGAACATATAATATGACCTAAAATAAATCATGGAAGATAAAAAAGAAAGTGGGAAAGCAAGGAAAAAGAATAGAGGGTCATCGTAAGGGGTGTGCATCTTCACTGGCCTCAAGATTCGATTTGATTACGATTATCAGGTCAACGATTCGATTCCGCGATGCATCACGATTAGGATTCAGGGGTGTCAGTGGGTGGGTGTGATTGGTGTCAGTGGGTGGGTGTGGGGTGTCAGTGGGTGGGTGAGGGGTGTCAGTGGGTGGGTGTGGGGTGTCAGCGGGTGGGTGAGGGGTGTCAGCGGGTGGGTGTGAGGTGTCTCATTTCTTCCTAATTGTCAGACCTGTCATTGAAACTCCAAATTACATTTTTAATTAGTACATTTGTACAGTTATCCTTCATGCAGAGTTATGTAGCAACATACCGCGGTGTCTCTCGGTGCTCGTTACTGCCCCAGCTCGCCACCCGCCTCTCTACTCTCTTGTCTCCGGCAGACGTCAGCAGTGGATTCCTCAGCCCCGCCCGCCTCTCTTCTGATTTGTCAGCGGGTGGAGCTGAGGAATCCGCCGCTGACGTCTGCCGGAGAGGAGACAGACGGGCTGAGGCGGTAACAAGTGCCGAGAGAGACACCACGGTATGTTGCTACATAACTCTGCTGCATGAAGGATAACTGTACTAATCTACTAATTAAAAATGTAATTTGGGGTTTCAATGACAGGTCTGACAATTAGGAAGACATCCGGGCGGTTTACACATAGGAGACTTCGCCTGACAAGTCGCCTCCATGCACTGCAATTGGAACTGTTCCAAGTCGGAGCGACTTCTTAGAAAAAGGTTCCTGTATGACTTGGGGGGCGACTTGCATTGACTTCTATGACAGAAGTCATTTGCAAGTCGCGTTGTGCCGAGGTCGAGCTGAGTCGCTCACATGTCAGATGACGTCACTCGTAATCGATTATGGGCAGTCGCATCGATGCCACATCGCGGACGACCGAATCGCGATGCATCTAGTCATAACAGCTTATTTACGGGGCTCAGGTCAGGTCCTCCTGGAGATGCCATAATTCCCAAACCTTATTGTGGGCCTGCATTCTGTCCTGAATCAAGCTAATTTCATCAGGGATGTTGGTGTCTCTTGGGCTTTTTCAGCAACAAGCATCTGTATCCTAGTTTTTCAGGGCCACCACTTGGTCCTCTATCATATCCTCCAAGTTTTACCATGTCAATGCTCATTCCTCGGCTGATGCAAGCTTTCGCCACAAGGCGATTCAAGTTGTTAACTGAGTGTTTTTGAGTTTTCTACCCTTTATGTTTTTTGTGGGCCTGTTGACAGTTTTTTTTTTTTTTTTTTTTTTTTTTTTTTTTTTTGCGATGTTGTTGTCCATCCCTCGGTCGGGAACATCCCATGGTCTGTGAGTACATGTCCTGTACTTTACAACTTAAGGTATTAGGAATCTTGCTTTGCCTGTAAATTCCTTATCTTAGGCTCCAGTCATACTTTTACGACTCCAAAGTTGACCCAACTTTGGAGTGCGACTTTGGTGCAACTCTGACACAAGGTTGGATAGGTGCAACTTGGATGGGACTAAGGCCCCTTTCACACTTGTGCGACACAATTTTACTGCAATTTCTCTTACGTTCACTGACAGATGCAGCCCTTCTTATGACACGTGGGGTTATGCTCATATCACTAGGAGTAGACTAGGCAAAGAAAAACAAAAGCATTGGTTGCCCCCCCCCCCCCATAGGCCGTCGTCACCTTAGCATATAACCCCCTGCCGGACAATAGCATATCAGTTTTATTTGCCGGGGGGCGTGGCCTGGACATGGCGGAGTAAGGTCGCACACTCCTTGAGCTCCCGGCTCTCTTCCAGCTAGCCCGACTTATCTTGCTCTATTTAACTAAAGATCCGTCGTTATGTACTCTGCAAAGAAGCGCAAAACCAAAGGGAACACAAAATCGGCTAAAGCCAGCAGGAGCGGAGGAGAGATAGCCCAGTTCTTCTCTCACTCTCAGCCGTCTATACAGCTCGGCAAGATGGCGGAGACACGTGGCGAAGCGTCCGGATCCCCGATCTATACCTCATTACCGTCCTCACCTCTAGCCGCCAGAAGCTCTGACTCGCCCCCCTCAACCCCGAGGTCGGACAGGGAACCTACCCCTCTCGCTGCTCCTGGAGTGGAGGGGGAGACGGAGATGTGGAGACTGCTGAGGGCCCTCCCCACCAAGGCAGACATAGAAGCCCTCATTAGCCGCATAGAGACTCAACACCGCAGAGACTTGCAGGAGGTCAGGGGCGAGTTGAGATCTATCACCTCAAGAATAACCACAGGTGAAGCCTCCCTGGAGGGTATAGAGCGGCGAGTCCTTTCGTTGGAGACCATGCAGGACACACACATCAGCGCGACGGCCTCCCTTCAACTACATATGGAAGAAATGGAGGATAGAAGCCGCCGCAATAACCTCCCCGGAGGCGACCGGCTCGGAGGACCTTGCGGACACGGCAAGAGCCATCTTCCGCCAACTATCAGGAACTGCTCCCCCGCATCAAATAGAATTCGACCGTATTCATAGGGCACTCGGGCCCCGCTCCACTGACCCGAATCGCCCGAGAGACGTTATCTGCCGGGTACATAGATATACCCACAAAGAACACATACTCCGCAGTGCCTGGGAATCTGGAGAGATCGACTTCGACGGAGCATCAATCAAGATTCTTCCAGACGTCTCCAGATCAACTCTGCAGAGGCGAGCGATGCTCAGTTTTATTTGCCTAGTGCAAGGGATCTGCGTTTCTTGTGATGTTTTTTACCTGAGGTAGACTGCTTTCAAGAAGGCGGCTGGTGGTATAGAGGATACCTAGACATCCAAAACTTTCCCCAGTCCGGTCAACGTCTGTGCGAGCTACCCTTAGCCTTGGCGGGGTCACGCCGCATAGTGCCCGTTCCGTGCGGGCAGCCAGTGGCTGATCCCACTTGTGCCCAGTGACTGGTTTGTTCCTGTCCAGTGGCCTGGCCAGCAGCATCCCTCTCCGTGGGGAGGAAAGTCTGCTTCGGGTGGCTACCAGCTGCGCCTGTCGGATCGGTGAGTGGACCCCTCTTCCGTCCTAGGGGCGCGGAGAGTGGGCACCTGGGCAGCTTCTGAGGTAGCCGGCCGGTGGGGGCTTATTAGTGGGGACGCTCTGGAGTTGTCATCTCCTCCCTCCCTCCCCCCCCCCCCCCCCCCCGTGGTACCGCACCCCGCACTGACCGTTTTGAGCACTGCATTAGACGATTTGCTGCCATTTTGCGGTGGATCGCTGTTCTTTCACCGCTACCGCGCCATTTTGCCGTAGCTCGGCATGTGTTTGATGGCAGCAGCCATTTTGTTGTAGCCCATGCTTGTTTTCAGCCTGTCCTCTGGCGGCCCCCAGTGGTGTTTTTCGGTAGTACGGGAAGTGATAAGACGTGCAGCAGCACCTGACACTTCCGCTTTCGCTTTGGACAGCGTGGCTGACAGACGCGGCAGTGCAGGCTCTTGAAGTGGAGTTTTTCTTCATTGCTCATTCTGGTCACAGCGCTGAGGCATTAAAAACAGCAAGTATAACTGGCTCTCCCTGGGTGCTGGTAGCGGTGGGTACAATCCTTCCGGGTCTCCCTGGCTGGTTGGTGGGGTAAAGGTGGTGGTCACACAGTGGGGGGTGCCGGAAGTCCGGGATGTCAGAGGCCGGCAGTGCTATGGCAGGGGTACCTGCGGGGCCTTCCAAGGAGGAGCCAGTCGAGCAACAATCCATGCCTGGGTCCCTGGTTTCCTTGGAACAACTGAGGACAGTATTTGGTGAATTCTTTCCCCGGGCAGGTTCGGACTCTACTCCGGGGGGCCCCAAAAAACGTCCGCCGTGGAGCTATCAGGGGGTGAACTGATAACCTCAGATGGTGAAGATGATCAGAGGGCTTCATTTTCGCATGATAAAGCCATAGTGGCTGCTCTGATCACTGATATTCGCGAGTCCATGCGGCTTGATCAAGCAGGGGAGTCGCATGAGTCCGCATATGTTGTGGGTCGCTTAAGCCCCCTAGGTCCCCCAGGGCCTACCCTTATGATCAGGTTTTTGAGCAGGCGGTGTTCAAGGAATGACTGCGGCCGCAAAATTCCTTTGCTTTGCCCAAACGCTTTGCTGTTCGTTACCCTTTTAAGGATAGTTTTACTAAGAGATGGGCTTCCCCAGCAGTGGACCCACCGGTGACCCGTCTGAATAAGGCAACGACCATTCCCTTGGAGGGGTCTCCGTCTTTTAAAGAGGCGGCCCATCGCCGCACGGAGGCAGTGTCTAAGGCACTGTTCTTGTTGGCTGGGTCAGCCATGCGTCCAGCCCTGGCGGCTGCTATGGCGGCGCAATCTCTTCTCGAGTGCGCTACCACATTGCACACCGGTTTGACTTGTGAGTGTGCGCAGGCTGAGGTGCAATGAGTACAACACTTGGAAGAGGGTCTCCGCTACCTATGCGATACTGCGTTGGACCTGCTTCCCATGCTGTCAAAAATGTCTGTTTTTGCAGTTCTTATCAGGCGGGTGCTGTGGCTCCGCTCTTGGTCGGGCGACCAGGCATCAAAGAAAGCTCTTACGGATCTCCCCTTTCAGGGAGGGCGTCTGTTTGGCCCACAATTGGATGAAATCATTAAGGATTTCACGGGAGGGAAGAGTGCTTTTCTTTCAGAGCTAAAACGGTGGGATTTTCGCCGTAGGCAGGGCCCTGTTTCTTCAGGCCAGAAGTTTTTTTTCGTGCGCCAGGCTCAGCGGGTAAGTGCTTCAAGTCCGGTAAGGCTTCCGCTGGGCCCAGTAAAAGGCCTGGCAACGTAAGTCTGAAAAGAGGAAGGATAAGTCTACCTCCGCATGATGGGTTGCTCCCGCCCGACTCGCGGGTGGGGGGCCGGTTACTGGGGTTCGCAGACAGATGGACTGCCTGCATCACCGATCTGTGGGTGCTGGAGGTGGTGTCCTCCGGGTACAGGATAGAGTTCATCTCTCTACCCCCAGAAAGGTTCTTCCCTTCAAACTTAAGACTTCCTCAGGGGGGTCAGGAGGCGCTTCTAGGGGTGATTGTACCGGTACCCACGATGGAAAGGTTTCACGGGTTTTACTCAAACCTCTTTGTGGTGCCCAAAAAGGGCGGTGTCAGGCCAGTTCTGGAAACTGCTTTGTAAAGTCAAAAAAAAATTCAGGATGGAGTCCATCCGCTCGGTCGTGGCCGCCCTGCACCAAGGGAAATTCATGGCGTCCCTGGATATCAAGGACGCGTATCTCCACGTTCCAGTTTGTCACAGACACCAGCGTTTTCTGCGCTTCGCAGTGGGAAATCTGCATTACCAGTTTGTGGCACTTGCCTTCGGTCTGGCTTCGGCTCCCCGAGTGTTCACCAAGGTGGTGGCCCCGATGCTGGCGCTGTTGAGACAGAGCGGTATCGCGGTGGTAGTGTACCTTGACGATTTACTTCTGAGAGCAGAGTCGGTGGCCGCTCTGGAGGAGAACGTGATAATCACGGTGTCCACATTAAAAGAATTTGGTTGGCTGATCAACCTGCAGAAGTCGACGTTGACTCCATCCTGCCTTCTGGAATACCTGGGTCTGATTCTGGACATGGTGCAGGCAAGGGTGTTTTTACCGCCGAACAAGCTCCTGACACTACAGGCAGCAGTGCAAACACTGTTATCACATCAGTGGTCCTCCTTGCGGTTCTGTATGCGAGTGTTGGGGTTCATGGTGTCGGCTTTCGAAGCGATACCTTACGCCCAGAGTCACACTCGGCTCCTGCAGAAGGTGATTTTGTCGCAATGGGACAAATCTCCCCTATCCCTAGACAGACTGATCAGGTTGGATCATCAGTCCCGAGGATCCTTGATTTGGTGGATTCGGGCTCCAGCCCTAAAGTTGGGAAAATGTTTCCTCCCCCTCAATTGGTTGATGGTAACAACGGATGCCAGCCTCTCGGGCTGGGGAGGGGTCCTGGGTCAGTTCTCTGCCCAGGGCCGTTGGTCAGCTCAGGAAGCTTGCCTTCCGATAAATGTACTGGAACTAAGAGCGATCAGACTCTGTCTATCCCGTTGGTCGACAAGTCTGCGAGGCCTCCCTGTCCGGGTTCAGTCGAACAATGCCACGGCTGTGGCATATGTGAACCATCAGGGCGGAACAAGAAGCTCGGCAGCAGCTGCGGAAGTGGCTCTGATCCTTCGATGGGCAGAACTTCAAGTGCCAGCTCTCTCCGCAATCTACAGTCCAGGCGTGGAAAACTGGCAGGCGGACTTTCTCAGCCGCCGGACTCTGGATCAGGGGGAATGGTCCCTACATCCAGAAGTGTTCCACCAGATTTGCCTCAAGTGGGGCACACCAGAGGTGGACCTCATGGCCTCCAGATTCAATCACAAGGTACAGACCTTTGTGTGCAGATTAAGAGATCCATTGGCGGTCACCACGGACGCACTGGTAGCACCCTGGGGTCGGTATTGGCTACTGTACGTCTTTCCTCCTCTGAAGCTTCTGCCGTGGGTTCTGCGCAGGATAGAAGCAGAGGGAATCCCGACAATCCTGGTAGCTCCGGATTGGCCTCGGCATCCTTGGTACGCCGATGTGGTACGGATGATGGCAGATGTTCTGTGGCGTCTTCCACTTCGCGAAGACCTACTGTCTCAGGGACCCATCTTGCACCCTGCTTTACCCTCGCTAGCTTTGATGGCTTGGCTATTGAGTCCCAGGTGTTGAGGGATAGGGGTATCTCTGACTCCGTGATCTCTACTATGATTGAAGCGCGCAAGTGTACTTCACGTAAGATTTATCATAGGGCCTGGAAGGCCTATATTGCCTGGTGTGAGGCGGGTGGTTGGAATCCCCGCTCTTATGCAGTGTCCAGGGTGCTGACTTTTTTGCAGCAGGGACTGGACAAGGACCTGGCGTTAAGTACGCTTAAGGGTCAGATTTCGGCTCTGACGGTTCTTTTTCAACGACCCTTGGCGTCACATTTGTTGATCCGTACATTTGTACAGGGTGTACGTCATGTGGCTCCTCGGATACGGTCGCCTCTGGCGCCGTGGGATTTGAATCTGGTGCTCTCTGCTTCAGAAGCCACCATATGAGAAGATTAGGGACATTCCCTTACAATTGTTGTCGCAGAAAGTGGCTTTCTTGGTGGCTGTTACATCCGCTAGGCGGGTGTGTGAGTTGGCAGCGTTATCCTGCAAGTCACCTTACTTGGTCCTTCATAAGGACAAGGCGGTTTTGCGACCTTCCCCTTCTTTCCTTCCGAAGGTGGTTTCTTCTTTTCATTTGAATGAGGATATTGTTCTACCCTCATTGTGCCCTGCCCGCACTCTTCGCATCCCAAGGAATTTGAACTACATTCTTTGGATGTGGTGAGGGCCTTGTGGGTGTATTTGAATTCTACAGCTTCCTTTCGGAAGTCTGACTCATTATTTGTACTGACGGAAGGTTCACGCAAAGGCATGGCGGCCTCGTCGGCTACCATTTCTCGTTGGATCAGGAAGACCGTGACTCATGCATATGAGGTTCGGGGCAAGGTTCCCCCTTTCCCAGTCACGGCTCATTCCACCAGGGTAGTTAGTACTTCCTGGGCTTTTAGACGCCAGGCCTCGGTGTCTCAGGTGTGCAAAGCGGCTACTTGGGCCTCAGTGCACACGTTTACTAAGTTTTACAAAGTTGATGTTTCAGCATCTGCGGATGCAGCTTTTGGCGGGCAGTGTAGGCACGAC
>BLSH010282969.1:801306-834000 GCA_018402905.1 Glandirana rugosa
GTATTCATCTGCAGACGCTGAGAGGAACCAGTCCTTGCGACTGAACCAAGGAGAGTCGCAGACGTCTACTTATGTATGTGGGACTGCCAAGCCCCCTAGGTCTCCGAGAGCTTACCCCTATGATACTTTTTTTGATCATTTGATCTATCGGGAATGGCAGCGCACGCAGCGTTCCTTCACCATGCCTAAGCACTTCGCTATCCGGTATCCTTTTGATGATAGTTTTATAAAAAAAAGTGGGCGTCTCCTTCGGTGGCGCGACATAAGGCGACGACTATTCCCCTGGAGGGGTCTCCGTCATTTTACGGATCCTGCCGATAGGCGGACAGAGGCTGTGTCTAAAGCACTTTTAATTTTGGCTGGTTCGGCCTTGCGACCTGCCATGGCGGCGCAATATTTCTCTGAATGCACAGCGGAGCTGCAGAATGATCTGGACTGCGGCAGAACGCCGGAAGCATCGCAGAAGGCAGAACATGTCTATCACGGTATAAAATACCTGTGTGATGCGGCTCTAGACCTGCTCCCTTTGTTATCAAAAATGTCTGTTTTTGCAGTCCTTATTAGACGGGTCCTCTGGTTGCGTTTGTGGTCGGGTGATCACGCCTCCAAAAAAGGTTTAGCTGACCTCCCCTTTCAGGGTGGCCGTCTTTTTGGTCCTCAGTTGGACGAAATCATTAAGGATTTTACGGGCGGGAAGAGTACCTTCCTTCCGGAGCCCAGGCGGCGAGAATTTCACCGCAAACAAGGACCTGTCTCCTCAGGTCAGAAGAAGTTTTTTCATGCCCCTGGGGCAGCGGACAAGGGTCCGCGAGCCAGCAAGGCTGCTGCAGGGGCCGGTAAGAGGCCCTGGCAATGTAAAAATGAAAAGACAAAGGATAAGCCCTCCTGTGCATGATGATGGGTTTCCCCCACCCGGCTCTCGGGTGGGGGGACGTCTTCTGGGGTTTGCAGACAGGTGGACTGCCCGCATTTCTGACCGGTGGGTGCAGGAAGTGGTGTCCTCTGGGTACAGGATAGAGTTCAGCACTCTACCCCCAGACAGGTTCTTCCCATCGAACTTAAGACTCCCGCATCAACGTCGGGGGGCCCTTTTCGGGGCGGTTCAGGCACTATCTGAACAGGGGGTGATAGTGCCGGTGCCTCAGTCTGAAAGGTTCAGCGGTTTCTACTCTAACTTTTGTGGTCCCAAAAAAGGTGGGGGGGTAAGGCCAGTATTGAACCTGAAGGTGCTAAACTTTTATGTGAAAGCGCAAAAATTCCAGATGGAATCGGTCCGCTCGGTCGTGGCCGCCCTGCATCAGGGGGACTTCCTGGCGTCCCTGGACATCAGGGACGTGTATCTCCATGTTCCCATTTGTCTCCGACACCAACGTTTTCTGCGCTTTGCGGTGGGAGATCTCCATTACCAATTTGTGGCTCTGCCCTTCGGACTGGCCTCGGCTCCTCGGGTCTTCACCAAGCTGGTGGCCCCAGTGCTGGCCCTGCTGAGGCAGAGGGGTATCGCGGTGGTGGCTTACCTGGACGACTTGCTTCTGAGAGCGGAGTCTGCCTCTGCCCTGGAGGAGAGCGTGTCCATCACCATGGCCTCATTAGAGGACTTTGGTTGGCTGATCAACCTGCAGAAGTCGTCGTTGACTCCGTCCTGTCGCCTGGAATATCTGTCTGATTCTGGACACGGAACAGGCGAAGGTGTTCTTACCCCCAGCCACATTGCAGTCCCTGCAATCAGCAGTGCGAACCTTACTGTCTCACCGTCAGTCTTCATTACGGTTCTGTATGCGGGTACTGGGGCTCATGGTCTCGGCCCTCGAGGCGGTACCTTACGCTCAGAGCCACACTCGACTACTTCAGAGAGCGATTCTGTCTCGATGGGACAGATCTCCTCTGTCTCTGGACCAGTTGGTCAACTTGGATCGTCAGACCAGGGCCTCCCTGGCCTGGTGGCTTCGGGCCCCAGTCTTGATGGGGGGGGGGAGTCGTTTCTTCCCCTGACATGGTCTATAATCACGACGGATGCCAGCCTGTCGGGCTGGAGGGGGGTACTGGGCCCTCTGTCGACCCAGGGTCGCTGGTCGGCGCAGGAGTCACGCCTTCTGATCAATGTGCTGGAGCTCAGAGCGATCAGACTTTGTCTATACCACTGGACGGCGAGGCTACAAGGGCTCCCGATTCGGGTTCAGTCGGACAATGCCATGGCAGTGGCATATGTGAACCATCAGGGCGGAAAGAGAAGTGCGGCAGTGGCCACGGAAGCAGCTCTCATCCTGCGTTGGGCAGAACTGCACGTTCCGGCAATCTCCGCCATCTACATTCCAGGTGTAGAAAATTGGCAGGCGGACTTCCTAAGTCACCAGACGCTGGATCAGGGAGAATGGTCTCTCCATCCAGAAGTGTTCAGCCAGATTTGCCACAAGTGGGGCGCGCCAGACGTGGACTACATGGCGTCACGGTTCAACCACAAGGTAAAGTCCTTTGTGTGCAGGACAAGGGACCCATTGGCAGTGGCCACAGACGCACTCGTGGCGCCTTGGAGTCGGTATCGTCTTCTGTACGCCTATCCTCCCATCAAAATGCTCCCGCGCCTATTGCGCAGGGTGACATCGGAGGCAATTCCGATGATCCTGGTGGCCCCGGACTGGCCTCGGCGTCCATGGTACGCCGATGTAGTGAGAATGGTGGCAGACGTTCCCTGGCGTCTCCCACTGCGAGGCGATCTGCTGTCTCAGGGACCCATATTGCACCCTGCTTTACACTCGCTGGCTTTGACGGCCTGGCTATTGAATCCCAGGTGCTGAGGGACCGGGGGGGTGACGACTCAGTGGTCCCTACCATGATGAAGGACGCGCAAGTGTACTTCGCGAAAGATCTATCAGAACCTGGAAGGCCTACATTGCCTGGTGTGAGGCAGGGGGTTGGAACCCTTGCTCCTATGTGGTGTCTAGGGTCCTGACTTTTTTACAACAGGGCCTGAATAAAAAATTGGCCTTGAGTACTCTCAAGGGCCAGATATCAGCCTTGGCGATTTGTTTTCCAATGACCTCTGGGGTCTTATTCGTTGATTCGTACATTTGTACAAGGTGTGCGCCATGTGGCTCCTCGGGTACGGTCGCCTTTGGCACCGTGGGATTTGAATCTGGTGCTTTCTGTGCTACAGAAGCCACCATATGAGAAGATCAGGGATATTCCCTTACAATTGTTGTCGCAAAAGGTGGCTTTCTTGGTGGCCATTACATCCGCTAGGCGGGTGTCGGAATTGGCAGCGTTGTCCTGCAGGTCTCCTTACTTGGTCCTGCATAGGGATAAGGCGGTCTTGCGTCCGTCACCTTCTTTTTTTACCGAAGGTGGTTGCTTCTTTTCATATTAATGAAGATATTGTTCTTCCTTCGTTGTGTCCGCATCCTTCACATCCTAAGGAGTTTGAGTCACATTCATTGGATGTCGTGAGGGCTTTGCGGGTGTATTTGGCGGCTACAGACGGTTCTCGGAGGTCTGACACGTTGTTTGTTTTGACGGATGGTCTGCGCAAAGGTTTGGCGGCCTCGTCGGCTACTGTCTCTCGTTGGGTCAAACAGACCATGACACATGCGTATTCTGTTCAGGGCAAAGTGCCTTCTTTCCCTGTCAGCTCATTATACCAGGGCTGTTAGCACTTCCTGGGCTTTTAGACACCAGGCCTCGGTGTCACAGGTGTGCAAGGCGGCCACTTGGGCCTCAGTGCACACGTTTACTAAGTTTTATAAAGTTGATGTGTCCGCATCTTCGGATGTGGCTTTTGGCCGTAAAGTTTTACAGGTGGCAGTGTATGCGCGTCTGGCCCCTCTTCGGAGGTTCTGTTGGGTACAGTTGTTTTTTGTTTACCCACCCCTCTTATTGACACAGCTTTGGGACATCCCCACAAGTCAATGGAGAGCTGCGTCTGTCAGTGAACGTAGGAGAAAAGGGAATTTATTATAACTTACTGTAAAATCCTTTTCTCTGAGTTCACTGACAGACGCAGCACCCACTCCTCTGCGTTTTTTTCGGTACGGCTTGTTACGAACTAATGTACTGAGCGGAGTAGGGGGATTATATGGGAAGAGAGGACAGCCTCCTGGGAGGGGGCCAGCTTGCTTTCTTCTTTGCCTAGTTAACTCCTAATAGGATTGACATATAACCCCACAAGTCAATGGAGAGCTGCGTCTGTCAGTGAACTCAGAGAAAAGGATTTTACGGTAAGTTTTAATAAAATCCCTATTTTTGAAGTTGTAAATTTTTCCCACAATTCTTTGCAATATGAAGATTTTTTTTTTTTTTTCCACAAAATTGTCATATGTTAACAGGTTATTTCTCACACCCAGCATATGCATACCACAAATTACACCCCAAAACACTTTCTACTACTCCTCCTGAGTATGGCGATGCCACCTGTGTGAGACTTTTACACAGCCTGGCCACATATAGAAGCCCAACATGCAGGGAGCACCATCAGGCAATCTAGGGGCATAAACTACACATATAATTTCTTGACTACCTCTTGCACTTTTGAAGGTCCTGGAAGCTGATTCTTTGCTTCGCATATGGAACAGAGTCCCAATTTGATCTTTGCAGCGCCAACATAATGGGGAAGTAGATGGAAACCTCTTGGATAATCTGGATGGCGTAAGATACCATCTATTAATAATTTTTTGATAATTATACCAATGTTCTAGGCAGGACGTCGCTTTTTTTACTCATTAAGAGCGCTTTGTCCCATTTATCTACATTGATCGTTTGGGATATATCTTTTTCCCATTTCAGCAGATTAGGGTTTTTCTGTGTTATGGGTTGTTTAAGCAGTATTTTATAGAAAAATGCTATTCCTTTTGTTGATCTCTGGTTTTTATTGTTTAGGTAATCCAAGATAAATGTAGGGATTTCCCAGCCTTGTTCAGGTTTAAACTTATCCAGATGTTTAGTTTTGCTAATTTTGTACATTATTTGTTGTGTATCTGTTGATGTAAGAGAATTAAAGGTATTAAATCCTTCCTTAGTCCATTTATTAGTTCGTATTCTCATTTTAGAGTATTGCAGTACATTGATTGGCAGGGGTATATTATATAATTCATTGAATAACTGGAAACTGTTAAGCATTTTGTGGCTAGTAGGGTTGCTTTGATGGTAATTTTATTACATTTTTGTAGGGCTATAGCATGCCTCGACAATCCTCGGGCGCCAGGTCGCCATGGCGACCTGAAATCGCATCCTGCGAGTGACAGCCGTTCCTTCTCTCACTATGTTAAAACAGAGTGTCAGATTCAGTGAGAGCCGAGAGCCTTCTCTGCTTAATCGAACAGCTGTTAAACTTGGCTGGCTGCCCAGAATATTTGTTGATAGGTAGAAAAACCAAACAACAATGTATCTTGTCCTTCAAAACAATTATCTCAGGCTGTAAGAGGTTTAACCATTTAAAGACTAAACCTTTTCTCACATTTGTGGCTTACAAGTAAAGATCCAGTATTTTCTGTTAGAAAATGACTTAGAACCCCCAAACATATATTATTTTTTAGCAGAGACCCTAGAGCAGGGGTCCTCAAACTATGGCCCTCCAGTTGTTCAGGAACTACAATTCCCATCATGCCTAGTCATGTCTGTGAATGTCAGAGTTTTACAATGCCTCATGGGATGTGTAGTTCCGCAACAGCTGGAGGGCCGTAGTTTGAGGATGCCTGCCCTAGAGAATATAATGGCGGCTGTTGCAATATTTTATGTCACACGGTATTTGCGCAGCTGTCTTTCAAACGCAATTTTTTTGGGAAAAAATACACTTTCATGAATAATAAAAAAAAACTAAACAGTAAAGTTAAGTTAGCCCATTTTTTTTTTTTTTGTATAATATGAAAGATGATGTTACACCACGAGAAACGTGGCCTTTATTCTAAGCAACAAAATTGTGATAAAGCCCGTGTACCATCAACAATTACCACTTTTTGTGCAGCTGGGCTCCAGTATTTCATGGTGACCGGAAGCCCACCAGAGCAATGAAAAGTCACTGTGGCGGACACACATGTAGGCAGGAAGTGGCTACAAAGAGGCAGCAGAAGATCAGCAGCACTGGAATACTTTTCACCCTTTTTTTTGTATTTTATTTAAAATGTCACTAAGGCTTCGTTTAGATGTGCAGTTGGGTGGTAAAAATGTGCAGTAGAGACATGTTTTTGCCACCCACCAATTGCCTCCCTTAAGCTCCATTAGGCAGCAGATGAGGACGTTTTACATGCCGCAGTCACAATGCATTAGGCATAATAAGGAGTTTCCCCCATAACAGATTTTTTAGTGTCCCTCTTTCTGGCCAGCCCTGATGTAACGGTGTTACGTTGGAGTTATTGACTGGCTGCTCTGCTGAGTAAGTTAGGGGGGAGGCGCAGATTACTTGCCTTACCCCGGCCCTGACAACCCCACACTACGCTAAAAAAACTGGCTCCTAACTTTTTTAGCTGGCTCCTAGATTCAAAGCAAATTTGTCAAGCCCTGGGCTATAGTAAGGGACATTAAGTCATAAATTTTGGTATATTATTTTTCAATGGATAGCCAGGGTTTATCTAATACTGGTGTGACCCAGTTTTTCCACTGATCTAGAAGAGAGGCATAGTAGTATTTTGACAGGTCAGGTAGAGACATTCTTCCTCTTTCTTGTGGAAGGTTAAGAACACTAAATACAAATCTTGGTTTCTTCTTGTTACAATTAAGGTTTCTTAAAATAGTATTGGCTTGTCTAAAAAAAAATTCTGGAATTTGTATGGGTAGTGTCCTGAATAGATATATTTTTGGAAGGGATTGCATCTTGAAGGCTGCCATTTTACCTATCCAAGATACTTGAGTTTTTTGGAAATTCTGACAGTCTTTTTTGATTTGATTTAATAGCTTGGGGAAGTTGGCTTTGAATAATTTATTAGTGGGAAAAGTTAGATTGATTCCTAGTTAGGATATTGTTGGAGAATGGCAGTTATATTCTGAGTCTTTTTTTAAGTAGAGTGATGGCTTCCCTGTTGATGTTCATGGGCAAAATGAAGCATTTATTTTTATTTTATAATAAGATACGTCTCCAAAGGAGTCCAATGTCTTTTGTATTTCCGATAGTGATTGTGCTGGGTTAGTGAGAGCCAGGATGATGTCATCTGCGAATAATCCTATTTGTGGATATAGTTGCCTACTTGGATACCCGATATTTTATTGTTCATCCTTCTATTTATTGCTAATGGTTCAATTGCTAATGAAAAAATTATGGGTGATAGGGAGTCAGGAGAAAGCTTTTAGAGATGGTTCCTGAGGTCATGACCTTCGCTGATGGGTTCGTGTATAAAGACATAATGGCCTCGAAAATAAGACCAGAGAAGCTAAAACTTTTCAGAGTTTCTGAGATATACTCCCAATGCACCCTGTGAAACGCCTTCTCTGCATCCAGGGCTAGGAGCAGAGAGGGAGTTTGAGTTATTTCCGAATGACTAATTAGGTTGATCATGCGTCTAGTACTGTCTGGGGCTTGTCTTTGACGAATCCTACTTGGTCAGGATTAATGAGGTATGGGGTAATGTTAAGTAGTCTGTTTGCTATAATTTTGGCATATATCTTTAGGTCCGAATTAAGCGGGGAGATAGGTCTATAATTTGTTGGGAAAGAGGGATCTTTACCCGGTTTAGGGATGGTAACAATTATCGATTCAAACATTTCATTTGGAAACTTTCTTTGGCTAACTATCTCATTATATGTTTTGGTTAATAGAGGGACTAGGATAGGAGCAAAGGTTTTATAATATTCACTTGATAGCCCGTCAATACCTGGAAATTTATGTGATGGGAGGGATAGTATTACTTTTCCAACTTAATTTTCCGTGAAGAGTTTGTTTAGTGCATACAAAGTCTTTTATTTTCTGTGTCTCCATTGGGAGGATTTTCTCTCACTTCCTGTTCTAGTGACACCTGTGAAAGAAAAAGGGGAATTTGTTGCCACTGTGACTGGAAAGACCCTTCCTCACTCTAATAAATGTATCTTTGTTTCTGCCCCTATAGGAAAGATTTCACATCCTTTCTTATCTGGACTGAAAGCATAGGACCCCAATTACAAGGCATTCTCCACTCTATTCAAAAACATTAATTTTACCAGAACTTGGCCTTTTAAGGATTATGTTCTATTTTCAAATTGCCTCTTTATCACAAATAGTGCAGCCCATACCTGGAAAGAAAGGGCTATAGACTTCTGATGGTAAAATGCTCCAAACACAAAGGCACTAAGTGCCTGGAACAGTAAGGGTAACTTTGTTTTTGTCCTCACAGGCAGCAAATCATGGCAGCTCTGAACTCGCAGACAGCTGTTCAGTTTCAGCAGTATGCAGCACAGCAGTACCCCGGAAATTTCGAGCAGCAACAGATCCTTATTCGACAGCTGCAAGAACAGCACTACCAACAGTACATGCAACAGCTCTACCAAGTTCAGCTGGCACAGCAACAGGTATGTCACCAGGTCACATCCTTCACAAACACAACAGCAAGTGGACCATTCGGGAATAGTCATTGGTAATCTTCAGTCTTATTATAATAGTGAGGCTCTACCTGTTAGGAATGATGTGTTTTGCTGTTATTTCATTGCTTTCCTTTACTGTCAGCCATGCCCAGGCAGTACCTTTTTTGTATATCTGTCTTCTATGTTGAGCTCAGGAAGGAAACAGGAAGGCCCTACAGCCCAGCATTCCTCTTCATACAAAGAGAGAATACCGGTGAATAATGAAGAATAAAGTAATCCCTGAGAGTTTAGGCTTGCGCTATTGTGACCATCAACAATGGAGATAGAGATATTACTAATGCCCATCTGGTATCTGTGCTTTTACAAAGGACATGACAGTCTGTAACACAGTAACAAGGGTATCCCTAATCTGCCTGCAAAACGGCCTATATCTTTTAAAGTCAATCTATCATTGGCTGTAGTACCAGGTGGCGGGAGATGCAGAATATAAATATGGGCCTCACCCATGCAAAATAATCTAGCAGCGAGAATATGAGTGGCCCTGTGGCATTTAATTTTAACTTTGGTTATCTATTCCTCTCCTGCAGGCTGCACTACAGAAACAACAAGAGGCGGCATTAGCTGGAAGTGGTTCCCCAGTGAACTCTCCCATTAAAGCAAGCTCAGGAAGTGCAATGGCAACCGGAGAATCCCCCTCTGTGAATGGTCAGAGTCACCCCCACATAGACGGCACTGAGACAGAAATGGAACCTGATCCCCTGGAAGATATCCTAGAGAATGGGCCAAAAGGTGAGAGATGAGATTTTTCAGCCAGGCAACTTCTGTTTATACATGCACCTTGAAATTTTTTGACAGTTTTTTTGCTGCTGTAGGCATTACAGGGACAGAAAGTGCAAGAAGTCTTCCCAATGAGAACAAAACTGCAAGAATTCAGTCACTTTTTAAAATGTGCTATCTTGTAAAGGGTTTAATTCAACTAGGTGTATGCTATTTTATTTACAATTTACAGCTATCACTGTACCTTCTGGCGCTCCAGACACAAGTTGCTGCTCTGCCCACCCCTCTTTTCTATTGCTCAATCACAGAATGCTATGTATTATGTGAATCTATTTACAAAATACAAAGCCTTCTGTGTATGGACAGCAGAGACAGTGGCGTATCATCCGTTTATTGGCTTTTCTTTCCTCTACTCGGGTCTGCTGATCAACTGCTCCCCTGATGGGGGGGGGGTCTGTGCTGATGGTTTACCAGCGCAGCCCCCCCCTCGGATCGCTACCTTAGACCACCAGGGAGCCGACCAGGGTCCACCAGGGAGCCGATCCTGACCACCAGGTAAGGGGCACAGTGCCCAACATGGATGGCACTCAGTGCCACCTTCAGATGCCACCCTAGACCACCAGGGAATGGGCCCTATTACTCCATCTGTCACCTGCCCACCAGTGCCACCTATCAGTACCCGTCAGTGCTGCTTATCAGTGCCCGTCAGTGCTGCTTATCAGTGCCCGTCAGTGCTGCTTATCAGTGCTGCCTATCGGTGCCCATCATTGCTGCATATAAGTGCCTCATCAGTGCCAATCAGTACTGCCTCATCAGTGCCCATCAGTGATGGAGAAAATTTACTTATTTACAAAGTTTTGTGACAGAGAAGTACTTTTTTTTTTTTTTTCAAAATTTTTGGTATTTTTTTTATTTGTAGCGAAAAAAAAAACCTGCAGAGGTGATCAAATACCAAAAGAAAGCTTTATTTATGGGAACAAAATGATAAAAACGTTGTTTGGGTACAGCGTCGCACGACTGCGCAATTGTCATTCAAAGCGCAACAGCACTGAAAGCTGAAAATTGGTCTGGTGGGAAGTGTTCTAAGTGCCTGGTATTGAAGTGGTTAAAGTGTATTTTTTCCCAAAAAATTGTGTTAAAAAAACGCTGCTCAGAATACCATGTGGCATAAAAAATTGCAAAACCCACCCATTTTATTCTCTAGGGCCTCCGCTAAAAATTATATAATGTTTGGTGGTTCTAAGTAATTTTTTAGCAAAAAATACTGATTTTTACATGTAAACAAAGAGTCGGAAAAGGCCTGTTAAAGTGGTTAAAGTGACTGAATTCCTAGTGTTCTGCGTTAAAATGTAAACCTTTACATATATTTGTCAATATTTGAGGCTGGATTTACATATATGTGAATTGGATCTGTTTTGAACCGCATACGATTCTCGTGACATGTGAACCAAACCGGGTTTTTATAGAGCTGCTGGCTGGCCACAGTGCGTTTTTCAAGAGAGTCCTGTACAATTTTAGGTCCGGCTCAAGTGAGATTTCAAGTGTCGTACACTTAACAAATTTGCACCTGAACCAGTGAACAAAACCGCACCGGACTCCTTTAAAAAAAACGCAATCAAACCGCCCCCAGACATATGTGAACTGAGCCTAATAGCTGTGTTTTTGATAGATGTGCTTCTATAGCCTTCTAAATACCTGTGATTAATTGCTAGTGCTAGCCATGGTTTGCTTACCAGTGGAACCAATACCTCCCTATGGGGAAAGCCATCCATGTAGCACCTACTAGCCATTAATTGCACACAATTACAACATTATGCAATCCTACTTGATTTAATCAGTAGTACTGTATACAACTTGTGTAGCTTAAAGCATAGGGTGCCATATTTTTCCCTCAGATTATTATAGTAGTCTAAATTAGTTCCTATAAATCACCTAAACAGTTCAGGCTGAAATTCCTTTTTTTCATTAAATGTACAGTACATCTGTACTTTTAAAAACCCACTCATGGCCAATATGTTCTCTTAAAGATGTACAGAGATTTGAAGGTCTGCAACTAAATTATATGGAATTTTCTTCTGCAGAGAACACGCCGGTGATAGCGGCTCCCTCCATGTGGACCCGACCTCAGATTAAAGATTTCAAGGAGAAGATCCGGCAAGATGCAGATTCAGTGATCACTGTAGGACGAGGGGAGGTGGTAACAGTCAGAGTCCCCACACACGAAGAGGGATCCTACCTCTTTTGGGAGTTTGCCACAGATAATTTTGACATTGGTTTTGGGGTTTACTTTGAATGGACAGACACCCCGAACACAGTGGTCAGCGTTCATGTCAGCGAATCCAGCGAGGATGAGGAGGATGATGAAGGTTGGTTAGGAGGTCAATCTAATCTGCTGTTTCTCCTGCTATCACTTGATTCTCACAAACAGCATGGGGAGCTTTGTGATTGTGTCTGTCAGCTGATAGTGGGAAATTGTGTTTAATCCTACTACAATGTTGTATTCAAAGCTCATAACACAAGTTACAAGCTGATAGTGATTATTATTTAGAGATAAACTCCTGGCAGATGTAAGGAAAGCACCTGCAGTGTACATCCAGGTTTACTCTTGGCATGCTGAGAATTGAACTAGTTACTGGGGGAAGATGTAACTACTAGCATATACAGGAGTTACTTCATCAGTGGCCAAAGAAGATTGGATTGGAGCTGATGGCTGACGTCTGTCACTGCTGGAATAGGGCACACAGAGGTAAGCGTGCCAAAATGTGTAAATATGCTGTACACATTAAGGCATATACTTACATGTTTTGGCAAAAGCTTACCCTCACGCAACACAATTTAATTCCACTTTAAGAACACTTCTGATCAGTTGTCTCCAAACCTTCTAAACAAAGGACCAGTTTACTGTCCTTCATACATTAGAGGGGCCGAACTGTGGCAAGTGGGAGCAGAAAATGTCCTGCAGTCAATGGGAGTAAACACTGCCTCAACATTGGTATTAGGAGAGGAATAGTGCCCCATCATTGGTATCAATGAGATGAATAGTGCCATATCAATGGGAGAAATAGTGCACCATCATTGGTATCAATGGGAGGAATAGTGCCTCTCATTGGTATCAATGAGAGGAATAATGCCCCAATATTGGTATCAATGGGAGGAATAGTGCCCCCTCATTGGTATCAGTGACAACTATTTGCTTATTGTTCATTAAGGGACACAGAAGGGTTCCTGAGATGTATGGGTCATACCTCCATCTACAGGATAATTGGACACTGGCTACATAAAAGCTGTTAGCATGAATAATCTCTTCTACTCCCATCATGTTTCAGTTTCTTGCTAGTGTCCTAGGAAAATGGACATCTTCCCTTCTCAGAGAATCAAGCCCATTTTACTTGACATTCTTTTGTTTTGTTTTTTTAAGATATTTTTTATTTAATCAGTCTCAGGACACAATAGCTCTGTGGGAATGATTCATCCACCCCCCTGGAATGTGTGAATGGTGGAATTGAGTCTTTTTTTTTTAAATTTAAGGGAGCCCAGACAGGTGACCTTTCAGAGCGCAGATGCTTGTTGCGCCAGTGTTACACATATGCATTGCAATAAGAACTGATATGGTTCCTTAAAGCCTAAAGCAGTCCATACATTAGCCATTTTTTCATTCCACCAGCAGGCTGAATGAAAAAAAAAAAAGACTCAATTCCCATTCCTGGACAACCTCTTGAGAGAACAGGCAGCACAGACTTGATCAGTCAGATGTCCAACAAATTGTTCAAACCCTACAGAGGTTTGGTTGGATCCTGAACCTCCAGAAGACAGAGCTGGAACCAACTCATTGCTTAGATTATCTAGGTCTTCGAGACACTGCTTGGTCCAGAGCTTTCATTCCGCAGAGCAACTTTCTGATTCTCCGCTCCTATGTTTGGACTCTACAGTGAAGGAGCTTCCATACTGTCTGCTTAACAAGTTCTGGGCTTGATTATGGCCTTCTTTATGGCAGTCCTGTATGCCAATTCCACTCCAGACCGTTGCAACCCAACTTTCTGTCAGCATGGGACAAGAAGGCATAGTTTCCAGCCCTACTCCCAGGACCAGGTTATCCTTGGCCTGTTGTTGCGGGGGGAAAACACTAGAGATGTGGACCTCTTGGCTTACAGGATCAGCAGCAAACTGAGCTTGTTTGTCTCCAGGTCCATGGATCCTCTAGGCATAGCAGTGGATACTCTGATGACAGGATGAGATCAGTTCAACCTAACCTATGCCTTTCCCCCCCTCTAAAGCTCCTTATTTTTCTGCTCCACTGGTTTGAGATACAGGCCATTCTCATCACACTGATCTGACCCAGACGGATGTGGTACTCTGACCCAGCCCTTCTGAACCTGGGTGCTGTCTTAGGTCATCAGGGGTGCAGCTGCATCCTGTTAGAAAAAGGCATTCAGATAAAACAGAGTTCCCGCTCTTATGCCAAACTGTAGCTCAGCACAGAAGAAGCTCAGTCAGAACAATGACAAGAAGTCAGGAAAGTGAAAGCAGTGATGGGGGGCTTCCGATTTCCTGAGCTCTTTGTCTCCCCCCTACCGTGCAGTACCCAGCAGTTTGAGTTTAGGTACAGTACTGCCGATTTTTGTTTTAACCACTTCAATACTGGGCACTTAAACCCCCTTCCTTCCCGGACCAATTTTCAGCTTTCAGCGCTGTTGCAGTTTGAATGACAATTGCGCGGTGATGCAACACTGTACCCAAATGAAATTTTTATAATTTTTTTCACACAAATAGAGCTTTCTTTTGGTGGTATTTAATCACCTCTGGGTTTTTATTTTTTGCGCTACAAATTAAAAAAGACCAAAAATTTTCCCAAAAAAATGCATTTTTCTTTGTTTCTGTTATAAAATTTTGCAAATAAGTAATTTCTCTTCATAAATTTTGACCAACAATGATACTGCTACATTTCTTTGGTAAAAATAACCCAAATCGGGGTTTATTTGGTGTTGGCGGTGATGGCGGACAAACAGATGTTTGGGGGACTGTGACAGATGTGATGGGGGACATACAGATGTTTTGGGGACTGTTTTATGGGGACACTGACATGCACATGGACAGGGGTATCAGTGGTGCTTGGTGCACTGTGTGGGGGGGGCGATCTGTGAGAGCTCTCTGTATGAAATCATTTTACTGTCAACACTGTCCCGCAAGGTTGTTTTTCCTTGTTGCCTTCACTTCTGTGAGGCAAGTTTCTGAGTTAGTGGCTTGCTATATTGTAGAGAACCCTTTCTTGTCCTACACAAGGATAAGGGTGCCTTGAAGCTTGGGGCCTTCTTTCTAAGGCTGTCCTTTTTTTTATTTAATCGCCCATTAGGCTGAAAATAAAAGAGAACAAATGGATTCCCGCATCCACACATCCAAAGTGGATGGAATAATTCTCCTCACCATGCTATTGTATTCTGACAGTAGGGTCTCCACTGTCAGAATACACTTATCAGCACTGCACCTGCTGATCTAATGAAAATTTTCCAACCTTCCCATTCAACAGAAGTTGGCCCCTGCTGAACTGGCTGAATTTCGATCCATTGAATCATCTCTGGGACATTGTTCTACCCATCTCTCTGTCCTGCTTCTGTACACCTCAGAGATTTTGCTCCATTAATGAACATGGTGAGAGTCTACCTTTCAGCTGTGTCTATTTTTCAGGCTCACTGACTATTTTTGGTAACCCTAAAATCCTTTCTTGAGCACTGTTTTATGACCTCCCCTACTAATGATTTTGCACGATAAGCATGAAGCATGATGGGAGTGAGAAGAATTGGTCCTCTTGCACCTGGGGCATCTATCCCCTATGCATCCACTCCTGGCATTTTATTGCACCCTGGAGGCACAGGCCCCAATGCCTGCAACCTGTTATCTGGCAGATATCCTGTGGCTGGACCAGGCTGCTCTATCAAGCAGTATTGGGGATTTACAGTTGTGCTTGTAAGTTTACATACCCTGGCAGAATTTATGATTTCTTGGCCATTTTTCAGAGAATATGAATGATGAGACAAAAACTTTTCTTTCACTCATGGTTAGTGTTTGGCTGAAGCCATTTATTATCAATCAACTGTGTATACTCTTTTTTTTTTTTTTTTTTTTTTTTTTTTTTAATCAGAATGACAACAGAAACTACCCAAATGACCCTTTTCTAAAGTTTACATACCACAGTTCTTAATACCGTGTATCGCCCCCTTTAACATCAATGACAGCTTGAAGTCTTTTTGTGGTATTTGTGGATGAGGCTCTTTATCTTCTCATATGGTAAACCTGCACATTCCCCTTGGCAAAAAGCCTCCGGTTCCTGGAAATTATCGGGCTGTCTTGCATGAACTGCACGTTTGAGATCTCCACAGAGTTGCTCAATGATATTGAGGTCAGGAGTCTGAGATGGCCACTCCAGAACCTTCACTTTATTCTGCTGCACAGGTCAACTTGGCCTTGTGTTTTGGATCATTGTCATGTTGAAATGTCCAAGTACGTCCCATGCGCAGCTTCCTGGCTGATGAATGCCAATGTTCCTCCAGTATTTTTTGGTAACATACTCCATTCATCTTGCCTTCAATTTTGACCAAATTCCCTGTGCCTTTGTAGCTCACACATCCCCAAAACATCAACGATCCACCTCCATGTTTCTCAGGCCTTGTTGACTCCTCTCCAAATGTAACATTTATGGTTGTGACCAAAAAGCTCAATTTTGGTCTCATCACTCCAAATGACTTTGTGCCAGAAGGTTTGAGGCTTGTCTCTGTGCTGTTTGGCGTATTGTAAGCGGGATACTTTGTGGCATTTACATAGTAATGGCTTTCTTCTGGCGACTTGACCATGCAGCCCATCTTTCTTCAAGTGACTCCTTATTGTGCATCATGAAACAGCCACACCCCATGTTTTCAGAGAGTCCTGTATTTCACCTGAAGTTATTTGTGGGTTTTTCTTTGCATCCCGAACAATTTTCCTGGCAGTTGTGGCTGAAACTCTAGTTTGTCTACCTGACCGTGGTTTGGTTTCAACAGAACCCCTGATTTTCCACTTCTTGATTAGAGTTTGAACACTGCTGATTGGCATTCTCAATTCCTTGGACATCTTTTTATATCCCTTTCCTGTTTTATACAGTTCAACTACCTTTTCCTGCAGATCCTTTGACAATGCTTTTGCTTTCGCCATGACTCAGAATCCAGAAACGTCAGTGCAGCACTGGATAAGAGATGCAAGGGTCTGTCAGGAGTCCAGAAACTCAATGACCTTTTGTACGCGCACACACACACACACACACACACACACACACACACACACACACACACACACACACACACACACACACACACACACACACACACACACAGACCAAGCAAACAGATCACAGATGAGGGTGGTTACCTTTAATAGCCATGCAAACCCCTTTGTGTCAACATGTGTGCATGTTAGCAGGCCAAAATCACCAGGGTATGTAAACTTTTTTGATCGGGATCATTTGGGTAGTTTCTGTTGTCATGATTTAAAAAGAGTAAACACAGTTGATTGATAATAAATGGATTCAGCCAAACACTAACCACGAGTGAAAAGGAAAGTTTTTGTGTTATCATTCATATTGGGTAAAAAAGGCCAAGAAATCATAAATTCTGCCAGGGTATGTAAACTTATGAGCACAACTGTAGGCCCCTATGTGTTCAAGGATGTATGCACAGAATGCAGGTATTCTACATTCCAGGCATATTTTCTTGTAGATCTAGGCTCTTGAGCGCCAGTACCATTAGGTACAGTGTTCAGCCCCATCTAGCCACAGCATATTTTCGACTTTCATAGAATTTGACAAGTTTCAGGCATGGGCCCTGAACCATGCACCTGTGTCTCCCAGGCACACTAAAACACTGAGATTAGATACTCAGTGTGCAAGTTGCCTTATACTTGCTGACTAACAGCTTTTTTGTTGCTTGTGTCCAGTTCTGCTGATGGCAGTAAAACCCATATGTTGAGACTCCTTCTGTGTCCTTAAGAAAAAGAATAGCCAAAGCTTTTTTGGCTATACTTTTCCAATTGATCATGGCAGTGCAGTTAGTTGCAATCCTGTGACCCTTTTCCAGTTGACAGCGGGCTTCAGCCTGCTTTTGGCTGACTTCACTGACCCAGTCCAGGCTCTGAAAAGAAATTGACCATATGGTAGGGATCCACCCAGAAGCCTGGACCGTCAGCTGGCTCAGCCTGTCAGCCAGTCAGCTGCTCCCACCCCCTCCACATTCCAGCAATCCAATGGGCGCTGGAGGGGCAGAGCAGAGTCAGAGACTGACAGTCACAGCTCTCTGCAGGCTGAAGACACTGAGAGTTGAGCAATTCTTTTAAAGAAACTCTAAGAAATAGATTATATGGTATGTCAATAATCCTGTTATTTTGAGCAGTCACAACCAATGAAAGCTGAAAATAATCAATTTTGGCAAATGTTATAGCTCACTGTACTGATCCTAAAGGGCTCAAACCAAACCCCCTTGACTGCTGCCAATTTTGCCACGTGGGGGAGTGGGTAGGTATGAAAATTCCTCAACCTTTTAAGGGCTATCCGGTCAGTTATTTGCATACTGTTCTTTTGTATTTAAACTGTAGACATCACTAAGGAAATCAGCTTTTTTTTATATATCCATATCAATTTGCCACTATGATGTTGATTTAGTAAAATATGCACCATCAATATATCTGATTAATCCTCTTCTCTTCACACAGAGAACCCGAACAGTGAAGAGAAAACCAAGAAGAATTCCAATAAGCCTCAGGTGGATGAAATAGTGCCGGTATACAGGCGGGATTGTCATGAAGAAGTTTATGCCGGAAGTCACCAGTACCCAGGCAGGGGGGTCTACCTGCTGAAATTCGACAACTCTTACTCCTTGTGGAGGTCAAAGTCTGTCTACTACAGAGTGTACTACACCAGATAAAGGGGGAGGGCCAAGGCCAAGAGCAGGGCTAAGGCAGCGAGTGGATCACTTTTTGCTGGATCCGATGAAGTCAGTGTTGTCCCTCCATCTCTCCTCACCTTGTGATATTTGGGGCTGAACCTGCTTAGTGCAACACTAACTCAGCCCAGCTCAGTTTGTTCCTTTCGTTGCCATCAAGCCTCTGACAGTGAAAGGGTTGAAGCATTGGAATTCAGCTACGCTGGCAACTTATTGTTATCCTCCTGTACCAAGTTTTGTTTTTATTTTATTTTTTTTTTGTTTTAAATTAAGCCTTTAATGGAGTTTTCTGATCTGCAGAGGAGAAACAGGAAGTTGGGAGTGGCATGGTGTATCCATGTATAAGTTCTTAGACTCATGAATAATTCCTGTCTTTCTGGTGTTGGTGTGGTTAACATCTCTTATGTGAAGACACGAATGACAAGCAAAGCTTCCCTTATAATTATCCTGAAAATTCTGTACTGAACGGGGATGGTTCTGGACGATGGGAGAAAATGTGGCTGCCCTTCTGATTTCACGGTGGACCTGGGCTTGAAGACTTGTGTGAAACATGGCGGAATGAAGCGGTTCTCTCTGTATGAATGAGTGGGATCCTTAATAATTTAATATTGGAGATATAAAACGGGCGGGTATAAAAATGGTCAGACTGCTGCATGATTGATTGTGACCTTCCTTCTCTTCTGTTATTATTCCTAGTTATGTATAATACTGTGCAGCCTGTCTGCAAAATCCCCCGCCATATCGATCTTGTTGGTTTGTCAGAAGAGTTTTATAATCTGGCGCTCCTAATTTTTTTCTGGTACGCAAATGAAATGATCTTCTGTACCTTGTGAATCTAATATTAATCCTATGAATTATGGTTTGTAATAATAATAATTCTCTAATATTTTGAACAGGAGTCATTTTTTTCCAGGCCTGCCTGTTTTGACCTAAAAAGGAACCCCCACCTTCAATAGCTTTGGGTTCAACCAAAGAATTGTTGAAGTAAGGGCTAAACCCAAGAACAAAACTTTATATATTACAGCTTACTGGTACATAGCTGAGTTGGCTTTATTTGTTTTCCTTTTCAGGATAAGTACATTTTCTGTGAGTATAGAAAAACACCTGGTAATCTTTCCAGGGATCCTATGTCCTTGTAACTTGCTATGAGCTAAACTGAAATGTCATATCCACCTATCCAGCTGCCTGTGTGAACTACAGGACACAGGATGAGGAGAGAGGGAGGCATTTGTAGTCCAATTCATAAGCGCTGCCTAGGGTGACAATGCCACTTTTCCAAAGATAAAGTGCAGCGAGTGACCAGAGGAGCAAATGTGTTACTGGCAGGCTCACCGGGTGAAAGAATAGGGAAAAAGACTGAAGAAAACTATAAACCTAAAGACTGATATGCTGCAATATATTAAAATTTAGTTTTTGGGTTTAAATCCGCTTTATTATTTTGTGGGAATACCATAGTCAAAAATTGAGAGGTTAAATATTTCAGGCTGATTAAGTGTATGTCTGAGCAAAAAAAAATATATATATATTTATAGTACATCTCTGAAATACATGCATGTTTTCTTTTGCACTGAAATCCCAAGCAGTGTTATTAGCCCTGCCAATTTCTCTCCAATTGTACTACAGAACACATCCTCATATATAGAGAGGGAGGGTTGTTCTGTAGTCCAGCAGGTGAGAACTCATCAGTGCTTTGGATCTCAGTTCAGCTGATTTCTGTTGCACAGCCAGGCAGTGATGAACAGGAATCACATGAGTGCAGTTTCATTCATAAATTCCTGCTTTAGCTGGTCTAAAGTAACACTATGACAGAATAAAACATGCCCCTGACCATTCCTTCATTGCGCATCTGCTAAGAGAAAATCTTTCAGTATTTAAATTAGATTGGACTGATGGGTGATGATAGGCACCGCATCCCTGGTAATTTTAAAACCAAAATGTCTATTCAAATGGGACTTTCTGGGTGCCAAAAAACAACTGCATTTAAAAAAAAAAAACCTTATTACATAAATATTAAAAGAGTAAAGCACTTAAACGTTCCTTGCCACTTGCTGAAGCAATTGTTTGCCCCTGATAGCCAATGTCTGACCTTCGTTGCTTCAATATATATATTCACAGCCAATGTGGGTCTAAAGCACTTGATTACTTGTAGATATGACTTGATTCATATGGTGAAGAGGTGTCAGGAATTACATTCATTCTTAGATGTTCTTGCTTTTTGCAGACTTTCAACATTTATGTAATTTTACCAGAACGCATGTGTACTGTACCATGTGTGCTATCCCTTGTTTGCAGAACCGTACACATACTGCGTAAACACATTTTGTAAAGGACAAGTATATGTTGCAGCAATTTTACTGTATTTATGCCATGTGGCAATGAACTTGTAATTACTATTACTCTTTTAATATTTTAATTATAACAAAATATGTACAACACTTGGCACCTGTAAAGTCCTATGTATTTGAATAGACATGTCCAAAAGAAAATCTCACGTTCATTGCTAAATCTTTTGCAGACCTGTGCGGATCTGTCTCCGTTGGTTGCCCAGGAATCCTGATGCCAGGGGTCACAAATGCACTGAAGAATTGTCACACAGACTTAATGAGGCAGCTTTATTTGTGCCTAATTGTGTTAGCGTGCTTGATAAATATCCCTTATTTTGTTTCCTCTTACAAATCTCCAAAAAAGTGTTCCTTCACTGCAGTGGAAAAATTCTCTTTGAGTTCTGACACACAAGCCAAACATCGGCCAGGAATAGGTCGTTCACATATTGTCTGCTTAAAGATGGACTGTGTATAAATTGCCCCAGAAAATATCTGCTCGGAAAAAAGATGCCTATGGACTTAGGATCAATGTTGCCCATTCTAGCCAATTAGTAGTTTGTCAGGCATCACCTGACCAACCCTTAGAAGACTTAACCCTGCAATTGGTGTTGGATGAATGATTCACTTACTTAACAGGCATAAACATGCACATTTAGCTTTGAATGTGCAGGTTTGCAAAATTATCTTTTGACAGTCAGATTGTATCTACCATCTCTTGTCTGTTAGCTCATGAAGAAACAGCTGGGATAAAAGCTATGATTGTACATTGGATGAATGTGTGATTTTCCTATGTTGACTGTTAATTTTTGCTTCACGCAGCTGGTTAGAACCTGCGCTAAATGAGTGTAAGATTTTTGGCTACAGATTTGGCACCCCCAAGTGGTTTAAAACATTTTCTAGCTATACAGTACAGAACACAGGCTTTTTAGTCATTACAAATGGTTCTATGCAGCTACCTTCAGGAACATGGGCACTGCAAGGATATTCCCTGTATAACCCCTTCCACCTCCAGCTAGTCCCACTTTTTTTGCTAGTGTCCTAAGGTGCTGGGCCTCATCTCTCTGAAAACTTACCTTCTTGTTTGGAGGTTTTTTTCTCTGGATGACACTATTTCAAGATGATTCTTCTATTAATTGGCTGCACCATAGCTACGTCAACTTTTAACTTTAGGAAGAGTAGATTCCTTGACAGCCTTGGGGAACTGTATGTACAAGGGACCCCACCTAGTGGAAGATGCAGGATGGGCCTGCAATATTGCTCCTGCACTTGATCCTGCTGTGTGCGCTGCCCTTGGCACATAGGGCAACACATGAAGGGTGCTTTACAGGTGCAGGCCTGTGGTTTGCCTGTTGTAGAGCCCTGTCCCTAAGCTCCCTGGTGAACCCATTGTGGAGAGTGAAGACAGGATAGGGTTAATCTCCTGTTTTATCCTGTCTATTGAAGTGTGCTGACTACAGGGCAGAAGCCCTTTAAATATTCAGCTCAGGGTGCCCTTAGTCCCAATTACTTCCCCATTGTGCATGTCCCCCTTCTGGTGGTGGTGGAATGACTGGGACTGCCAGGGTTAAACTTAAAATTGGTTCCATTTTTGGTCACTGAGCCTATAGTGGCTCTATTGCACTAACATGCTTCCCACCTAAGGTACCTAGTGCAAAGGAAACCATTACTGGACCCATTTCACAAATACCATGTGCCGAGTTGCATTGCAGATTATTGCAAATCAGCATCCTGGCAGCTTGGAGCATACAGACTTGGTTCTTGGACAGTCCCAAGCGTCTGACACCTAGGGTCAGACTCTCCCTAGGGTGATCAGTTTCAAACCCAGCACTGGAGCTAGGAAAGTCCTGTTCTTCATAGTTATGGAAGGTTCTCGCAATAAATGTTCTTGCACCGAGAAGGTGTTCTGTACTGCTTCCCAGCCAGATAAGCTAATGGTCATCAGAGGACACTCCACTTTCCATCAACCTTCTGTAACTCATGGCCATTCGATTGTCCCTTCGAAGCAGGACCACTCTATTACAAGGACATCTGATGAGCATCAAGTCGGACAATGTCATTGCCTACATTAATCATCAAGGAGGCACCAAACTTTACACCACTCTAAGGATAGTGGACTTGATGCTCTCTTGAGCAGAAGTTCAAGTTTCTGCCCTTCCCATCACTCAAATCCCACACTCCCATGCAAGGCCATCTTACTCGCCAGTGTATGGTTCCAGGAGAATAGGCTCTCCAACCTTAGGTTTTTCAAACCCTTTGCCACAAATGAGAGATGCCAGATGAGCATCTGCTGGTGTCAAGGTTTAACATCAAACTGGAAAGGTTTGTCGCAAGATTGATGGACCTTCAGAGCCTTCACAGTGCATGCTCTGGTGACACCATAGGATCAGTTCAGTTTGATCTACAACGTTCTACCGCTCCAGATTCTCCCCTGCCTAATTTGCAGCATCAAGAAGATCATTCCAGTCATTCTCATCGCTCCAAATCGGCCCAGGAAGACATTGATTTCTGGTATATTTTCCGTTAACCCCTATATAGCATCTAGACCACCTGTCCCAGGGGGCAGTTTTCCAGTCTCCTTCTCAACACTATTCCCAACAGACACATTCCTGTAGAGATGGCTGTATTTGTAAGTGGGTGCTGAAGCGAACACCGGCTGGAACCATGTATAGTCAGAGAGAGTAATGTCACCAGCACACCAAGATCTCCAAAAATTAGTCCAAAGTTTTAATCAGCGATCACATTGTTACAGCAGAAAGCAATGTTTCGGAGCCACACAGGACCCCTTTATCAAGCATGTGGCATGTCTTTCTCAGTCGCTGGCTTTAACTACCTGGTCAAAGCTAGCGACTGTAGTTTGAAGGTGGGGTTCTTCTCTTCCCTGGTAAGACATGCTGTACCAGTTAGTGCTTCATGGGATTTTCAGTGCTGCGCTTCTGTTTCTCAGATTTGCAAGGCTGCCACTTGAACTTCTGGGTTTTACCAGCTGGATGTTCAGGTTTCTTCTGATACCAGTTTCAGGCGTAAGGTGCTATTGGCTGCTCTCTGAGTCCGTCGAATGCTTCTTGAGCCATTCTGTTATGTAGGCCTTGTTTGCCATGTTGCCCAGCCCTCATCTGGACTGCTTTTGGACATCTCAGTTGTAATAATTAAAGAGCCTGTGTCCTGTGCTTTATGACTAGGAAAATCAATTTTTTTATATAGCAGTAAAGTCCAGTAAAATTAATTTTCTGAAGTAGAATACAAGACGCACATTCCCCCCCTCTGTTCTTGTGATCTCTTTATTGCTGGCTGGCAATGGGAGGAGAGGGTGCCTGTGTCCAGTACTTTACTTCAGGAAACTGATTATACTGGTAAGTTGAAAATCCAATTTTGTTTTTTTCCTATCCTGTCTGTTTATGGGGCAGATGTAGAAGAACTTAGATGGGATTGAGGAATTCTGCTGTAGATATCTCAGATTGCTCACTCTGCACAATATACCGATTTCATATTGCACTAATATCTTGTTTATTTAATAGAAATGTGCAATTCTAGACGCTGTAATACTATGTACTTCCAACAACGGTTTTATTTTTCAGTGTCTGATAGAATGAATTTGACAGATCTGTTCATGTACTTTTTGCCTTGTTTTTGTCACAGAATCTTGCAGTTACCAGATATAGATATATATATAATTTTTTTTTCTATTTCCTATAATGATCCCCTGCAGGAGATAGCAGTGTGTCCGCAACTCTGTTTATGGGGTGATCTTGGAGTAGAATTTCGTGTTTGCTTTTTGGTGCACCTTTCTGTTTTGGTCAAAACACATGCATGTTGTCTCGCTCTGTCTCCCTTTCTGAATCCTGATGTACCTTATAGGGTCTGGAAAGGTTACACACACTCGGTATTGGATGGTTAAACAATCCTTTGTCCTAGTTAGATGTTGAAACTTGACTTCTATATTCAGATTTATTTCCCCTTATGTGCTGGTTTGTAGTGCAGCCTTTTTCCTTTTGTGCGATACCTTGGATAGACGGGGTCTGTGGCTCTTCAGCCAGGGGCTTGTACCACAATGATCACAGTAATGTTCTCTACATATTACAATCTGACTGAACAATCTCCTTTTGATCCACCTATAAGTAGTAGTGCAAGGTCCTACCTTAATGCCTGGTAGACAGAATGAGATTATCGGACGAATGATCATCAGTTTGTTTGTTTTTTTTTTTTTGCATATCAAAAATGGAGAGTTAAATAAAGTTAAGAAAATTCTCGTACGACATAATAAACATTTAGAAGTGATGTAATGTGTTGTAGTGTATTTGTAAGGTGTTTTCGAACGGCAACTTTAGTTATTGAATGAAAATCCTTCTGGTGTCATACGAGGAAAATTTTCGTGTTCGTCCCATCAGAAAATATCGGATGGACCATTGTGATCGGCTCTCGAAAGCTGTGTACTAGTGATCAGATTATCGTACGATCACTTCGAAAGCAGTATTTTTCATACGAATTTCTGATCGTGTGTATGGGCCAAAAGGGGTTGCGAAGTGATTGGATAGGTTAGCTTGGTTTTCAGATGATCTAGTTTTGGTAAACCTAAAGGAAATTGTTCACTCAGAATGTAATTTGGATTGTGATCTCAGTGCTCATCACAGATGCGCAGATATCGCCAAAGAATGATGGGTAGGACCCACCACAATCCTTGCCTGGCACTGATGGTGCAACCGCACCTTTTTCTTTTGAAGGATCTGGCTCTGCTCGCACAAAGAGAAAAAAAAAACTGATTCAGGAGGTTGGTGTACTCATTTATGGCTCTGTAGTACATCAGAAGTGCCTGATAATAGACCATGTTGCTGAATGCAGGCAAAATTTGCAGTATATTTTTTACTTAAAGAAAATATGGTAACCTACCTGTCAGTGGCAGCCACCTTGTCCTTTAGGCCCCTTTCACACATGCAGACCGATCAAGTGACCTGATGGGACGCTCCATTCACCTCTATGGAGCAACAGATGTCAGCGGTGACATGTCTGCTGACATCCGCCGCTATCCGATCCGGTCCGCTAAATACATATTTTTTTCATCCGTCTGGTGAATCGGATGAAAATGGACAGGCGGATCCTTTTTCATCCGATCTCCCATAGAGGAGAGAGGAGCTCTGACAGGTCCATCTCTGCACAATGAGCAGAGATGGATCTGTTCTCTGCCAGCTCAGCGTGGATCAGCAGATCGATCCCTGCTGAGCTAGCGGAGTCCATGAAAATGGACCGCCATGTGTGAAAGAACCCTTATGTCATAAAGCATAAAGGGCATATTAGATGCAGTTCTAAAATGTAGATTGGTTAGCCATAATACCTTCAACTTGTAACTGTATGTCTTTAAACCGGTAATAAACCAAAACTAAAAATGTAATATAGTGCAGCTTACCGGTCATTAAATATGGTGGCTGCGGTACATTTCTTTTTTCCCCCCTCTCTGCATCTGGTGATCTGGTCAGTAACACACCACCTGTATTAGAGAGCCTCCACTCTGGATGAAAGGAGCACAGGGGCACCTTTGGACGGTGGCATTGTTTGTTCGGAGGGTAGGGGGGTGTTAGATGTACTAGCAGATTTAGATAAACAAATATATTGAAGACAACTCCAGCTAATACATTATATGCAGTTACAGCAAACTGTTTTCTTTTCCTTTTGGGATACATTTTTTACATATATAAAAACTGATTGTAAGCACTCCAGTAAATGGTTTGTCTCATTTCTGCCACTGATACATTCTTTTGAAAAACTAGACTTACTGACTGGATCACCAGCTGAAAATAGAAGAGCCTAAAAACAAATGCAGCCATCACATCTAAGAAACGGTAAGCTGCAATATAATGTTTGCTTTTGGGTTTAATACCATCTTAAAGCTCATCTCCTTGTTCCTTCAGTCTTCCATTCCTCACCCTTGCACTGGCCTTGAAAAAAATCAGAAGGATACATTCATTATTTCCAAGTGTCTTCCATGCGGTGACATGGCCAGCATGGTCGACATCTCAATTTCTAGCACTTTAAGCAGTGCTTACTATCTAACGTGGGCACTGTTTTAAAGGGGTTGTAAAGGTTTGCATCTTTTTTTAATAAAAATAACAAACATGTTATACTTACCTGCTCTATGCAAGGGTCTTGCACAGATCTGCCCCGATCCTCCTCTTCTGGGGTGCCCTGTCGGCCCTACTGGCTGCTCCCCTTCATCAGGTGCCCCCACAGAGAGGTACTTTCCATGGGGGCACCCATGCGGGCGCGCCCCTGAGTCCCGCTGCTGTGTCCATTGACTCAGACAGCAGGACTCTGCTCCACCCCCCGCTCTCACGTCGCTGGATTTGATTGACAACAGCGGGAGTCAATGGCTCCTGCTGCTATCTATTCAATGAGGACAGAGACAGCGGCTGGGCTTGTGCACATCGATGGAACGGATGGGTTCAGGTAAGAAAAAGCAGGGCTCTGGGGACAGCTGCAGCAAAGGTTTTTCACCTTAATGCATAGAATGCATTAAGGTGAAAAACCATGAGACTTTACAACCCCTTTAAGATGCGTTCACACTATAGACAGTGACTTGTGTTTTTCTGCAAGAAAAACACAGATCACTGCTAGGGCACATGGAAAACAATTGTTCTCTCTGTTGCCCATTCACACCACAATGCTGGTTTGATGTAAGATACAATGTGAAAAAATTAAGTCTATTTCGCATCGCACTGCCCCCTGCCAGACCTCACACCAGACACTTAGCTTTGTTCTATAACTCTGTGTTTTACCATGTGGGCTACTGTGAACAAACCCTAATGCAGCTTAGGCTGTATATAACAACACTAGTCTAGGCATGTCCATGATAACCTGGGCTCAAAGGGTAGGATTGAATGATACTGTTCTGGATTGTCACTTAAAAAAAAAAAAAAGTTTTGTTTTAAAAAGCCACCCTTATTTTTTACACACATGAAATGAACATTAAACTCTGTCAGGAAACCAGAGATTTAGGATGATGCAAAGAAGTGGGAATATTTAAATAGCTCATTAAAGGATATCCAAACCCAAGAACAAAATTGTAATATAGTTCAGCTAAGATGTGGTGACTGCATTCTTTTTCTGTTGTTGGGCTTTTTTCCTTTTATCTTCACCAGGTAATCCTGGGAATAACATACCTTTGCTATCTGTTCAGCTAACAGGAAGTGACAAGAACACTGGGTTTCTGGCAAGATCAACAAGCATTTTCTGTACTTGCTGAAAATATTGGGCTTGAAAAATATAACTAATGCAGCAACCTCATCCAAGGACTGGTAAGCTGCAATGTATTGCATTTTTATTTTAAGTTTAGGTACACTTTGGGGTTGATGTACTAAAACTAGAGAACACAAGTTCTGATGCAGCTCTGCATAGAAACCAATCGGCTTCCAGATTTTTTTTTTGTCAGTTATAAACTGATTGGCTACCATGCAGAGCTGCGCCAGATTTTGTACTCTCCAATTTTAGTAAATCAACCCTTAAGTTTGTTAAGAGCCAATACTACACATCCTTAAAGGCCAAGTTCCAGTAAAGCTCATTTTTGGATAATGTATGAACTGTCTTTTTTGGGTCCCTTACTTTCAATCCAGACAAAGGATGGGAAAATCTTTCCTATGGGGGCAGAAACCAAGATAAACCATAGAGTGCAAAATCTGGTGCTCTGCTTCCAGTTTTTTGGTTTTTTTTTTGTCAAAGTTTAATTGAACAAGCTGAAGTTAGAACCTGATTGGCTACCATGCACAGCTGCACCAGATTTTGCACACTCCAGTTTTAGAAAATCAACCCCATTTGTCTCTTCAGGCCCAGGGTTCAGGATACTGCAGATAAGAGCCACAGAATAGGCAAAGCAAAGTTTGTATAACTGAATGCCAGTACTGATGTGCACTGCTTAACCGTCCTACATTCTTCATCTTTCTTTCCTCCTGAGGTCAATCTACCCCACCTTGGTGTGACTTCCCTGTCCGGCTGCCTTCAAGCTATTCCATAATGCAGTACAAGTGCAATTTAAAGAATGAAATTTCTTGAGATAAATATATTTAACCATATAATTAAAGTTACAGTTCTCTGTATCTTTACTGTTCTTTTGTGTGTTTTGATATAGCATCTATTGTCTGACCAGAAAGATTAACATACACTGTAAATTTAGTTCTTATGAAACAAAATGTTTATCTGCATTAAAAATCAATTTTCTTCTTTTTGATTTCACAGTGGAAGTTGTACAGATTTTTATTGTGTTCTGAACTGCAAATGGTATATATGGAGTCTCTATACCGTAATTATGTACAGTAGGCAAAATATCACTCACCATCTTTGTAGACTGGACAGTGATCTGAAGGTGTCCTGGCTAACCACAAAGGTCAGAGTCCCTCTAGGGAGGGGGAGGGATAGTAGATTGGATGGCTATTGTGCAAAACTTGGACTCACAAGTTCCAAAAAAGTAAATGTTTTACCTGGCAGAGAGACCAGTGACCAGGTTGGAATATATCTCCTGAGATCAAACTGGTGCAGCACCTGGGACAAGGAATGTCGCAGGGACGTCAGCCCTACCTATTAAGCTATGGAGGATTCTAATGCTCGGGTAGACTCTATAATCATATGGTAACAGGATTCTAGATTCGCAGACATCAGTACCTCCAGAAGGTATGGATCACACATCCCCAGAGCTGTTGCAGCAAAACTGTCTACTGCGTCTAGAAACAGACATGGTATCGCAACCCTGGCAACTGGTAGTGGTGGGATGGCTGGAGGTGACCAAAGTCACTGTAGCTGGGCAGTAAGCACATTTGGGACAGAGCTTAAGACCTCCATCCTCCTAGAACACTAGCAAAAAACAGGCATGCTGGTGGAGGGGGTGAAGGTTAACCTGGGCTGGCCTAAAGTCTATTCCTTCTGTAGGTGACAATGTAAGCTGAAGATTTACAGTGTCCTTCAATCAATGAGAATACATTTCTTATTTTCTGGTTTAATTACGCTTTAAAGCTGAACTCTGGGCAGACAGGCATGATTAGCATTCAATCAAAAAAGTATAGGTATTTGTAAGTACAGTTAATAGAAGTACCTAAAAAAAATGTATTTTATCTTTTGATAATACCCTGCAAAGCAGAGAAATGGAGAGAAGGACCAGGCATGTTAATGCTAATGCAGGACTTAAAGTTTTAATCATTATGAGATATTAACAAAGCATATCCCTCTATCTACAGTGTGTACTTGTCTCTATCCAGAGCACTAAGTGTCAATTTTGTCTGCTGCTTTGTTCCATCAGCATGAATTACTTCTGACAATCTTTTCACACACCAAGAGAAAAATGGTGATGGGGAGGGACCGCCAGCTCATTGGCAGCCTCAGCTCTGTTCCTGTGTGAAGGGGGTGTGTCTTTTCCCTCCAATCAGCTCTGATACCTCTCCTCACTGAGCTCTGCAGAGTGTCAGCTCTTCAACCCTTTTTTTTTTTTTTTTTTTTTTTAATCTCATACAATATTTATAATTCAGCACTTTGAACAGATGTAGAGTGGAAATGCTGCAGATAGACAAGTACAACTTATGTCGGAGGATTTGTTTCATCTGTGTATCACCTGAGGCCAGTCACTCCACTGGGTATTTGTGAGGGTTTTCAACCACTTTAAAGTCAGCTTTACCATGGATGTTTTCTATTACCAAATAAGCCCTTAGCAGCAACTGCTGACAATAACCTCTGATCCATACCACCAGATGCAATGCTCAATAATAAGGAAAATGTATACTTGAAACAAAACAGAACACTTCTTCTTTTTAATGGAGGTATTCAAATACAAAAGCAGATGTTCACATGGTGACATAAAACTGTAAATAACGATCATTTTAACGCTAGTTTCTTTCTGGTCGTTAAACATAAGAGACACATACCTGTATCCTAATTGGGGCTAGTATATTATAACTTGTTACACTGTGACTCATCCTTCTGGAAGGTATCTGCTGAAATAGTGCCACAGGCCTTGGGTGAAAAAGATAAAAAGCAATAAAGCATGATAATGCAAACTTAGAAACAAAAACCTGAAACTTTAAACTGTAGCAAGGATCCAGGCAGAACAGGAAGTCAAAGTGTCTAACTGTCCCTAATTTGGTGAGACTATCCCTCTTTTGGACTTAAATCTCTTTATTCATTTGTCCTCCTTGGATGATTCTCTTTGTAGTTTGATGTATAAACCTTTACACAAAAAAGTACTATTTACCAAATCGGTTATACTATATAAACTTTCATTTAATCTCTATATTATTGCATTTGCTTAATTTGAAAAGCCAGTATAAAGAAAATAGAGTGATACAAAAAAAAAACACTTGTGGGTTTAACCAATCACCTTTTAGGTATTTTTTATTTTTCAAATAACGGGTGCCATGACAGGGGTATGTCTTTTGCCTTCACACTTTGTGCTGGAAGGGTCCATCTTACTGAGGGGTATGTGATGTGTTGGGTGATCTCTTACCTGAGGGGAAAGCAGGATGCTTACAATATGGATGCAGTTACAGTATCTCACAAAAGTGAGTACACCCCTCACATTTTTGTAAATATTCTTTCTTTTCGTATGACATCACTGAAGAAATTACGCTTTGCTACAATGTAAAGTATTGAGTGTACAGCTTGTATAACATTGTAAATTTGCTGTCCCTTCAAAATAACTCAACACACAGCCATTAATGTCTAAACCTCTTACGACAAAAGTGAGTACATCCCTAAGTGAAAATGTCCAAATCGGACCCAATTAGTCATTTTCCCTCCCCCATGTCATGTGCTTTGTTAGTGTTATAAGGTCTCAGGTGTGTATAGGGAGCAGGTCTGTTAAATTTGGAGTTATTGCTCTCACTCTCTTATACTGGTCACTGGAAGTTCAACATGGCAAAGAACTCTGAGGATCCAAAAAAAAAGAATTGCTGCTCTACATAAAAATTGCCTAGGCAATAAGAAGATTTCCAAGACCCTGAAACTGAGCTGCAGCATGGTGGCCAAGACCATACAGCGATTTAACAGGACAGGTTCCACTCAGAACAGGCCTTGCCATGGTCGACCAAAGAAGTTGAGTATGCTTGCTCAGTGTCATATCCAGAGGTTGTCTTTGGGAAATAGACGTACGAGTGCTGCCAGCATTGCTGCAGCTGTTGAAGGGGTGGGGGGGTCAGCCTTTCAGTGCTCAGACCATACGCCACACACTTCATCAAATTGGTCTGCATGGCTGTTGTCCCAGAAGGAAGCCTCTTCTAAAGATGATGCACAAGAGCCCGCAAACCGTTTGCTGAAGACAAGCAGACTAAGGACATGGATTACTGGAGAAATGTCCTGTGGTCTGATGAGACCAAGATAATTTTATTTGGCTCAGATGGTGTCAAGCGTGTGTGGCGGCAACCAGTGGAGGAGTACAAAGACAAGGGTGTCTTGCCTACAGTCAAGCATGGTGGTGGAAGTGTGATGGTCTGGGGCTGCATAAATGCTGCCGGCACTGGGGAGCTACAGTTCATTGAGGGAACCGTGAATGCCAACATGTACTGTGACATAATAAGAAAGCAACCTGATAATCACAAGATAAATCATATATGACCAACAAATTGCAAGCAGCGCTTTTAGCAGTCCTTAGTGTCATGAAATCTTCATGAATTAATCAAAGAACTGTCCATCCACTCTGAATTTATAATATGTGAAGGTCCTGGCCACCACCGCACCTTGTGTGAGAGAATATTGGGAGGATAAAACCCCCCTACGTGAAAAAACTCACCAAATGTCGCTGGAAAACTCGCGTTCGGGTTTAATGGTATACACCACTCCTTTAACAGACACCACTCCGAGTCCAGAACCAGCGTGTGCAACAATCAGTGGTAGCAATCAGGCTCACATGATAATCCACAAACGCACTTCCTCTGCTGTTCCTCCTCTTTGCAAACTTCAGTGCATATGTGGTCAGGATTTCCTTTAATAAAACGTGCTCACATAGTGCATGATCCACAAGTTTTATTTGTTACTTAATAACACACAAAACCCCCCATACAGATGTACACTCACACTTTAAAAAAGTACAATAAGCTTCAAAGTATAAAATTTCGGTTAGGGACTGATCCGTCTCACCACTCCTAGGCTTATGCGAACCAGCGCGAAGCGAAGCGGTGCTCCCGGGAACGGAGGAGTCC
>BLSH010282969.1:834351-844863 GCA_018402905.1 Glandirana rugosa
TGTAACATCGTTTCACATTTAAAGGACAGGGAAGTTTTATTGATTTGTGTGTAGGTAATTACAGATTCGGCAACGATCGTTTTCACTCATGTGGGGATTCACTTTTACAGGTTTAACCCAGGTTTCACAGTTATAGAACACGCCGGTGGTAAAAGGTCGTGACGGAGAACCCGTACCTCAAGTGGTCTCGAAGTGTCCAACGGTTACCTCAGGAGAAGGTGAGGAGGTACTGCTGTAGAGCCTCGACCACCAACAATCTCCGGAACGCGAGGAAGTGGAGGGCAAACTCCTACGGGGCGTCTACAAAATCCAGACCTCTGTACGAGCTGGTCAGGTAGTGGAAATGGGACTCGTAGCAGCTATATGATTATTGTTTGACACACATATTGTGGTGTAGTGATTGATCCAAGGCGCTGATACTTGTCACTAGGTTGTTGCAACAAAGTTACAAGATTTTATAGTATGTACTGTGACATACTGAAGCAGAGCATGATTCCCTCCCTTTCGGAGACTGAGGCCCAGGGAAGTATTCCAACATAAGGACTCCAAACACACTTCCAAGACTACCACTGCCTTGCTAAACAAAAGCTCAGGGTAAAGGTGATGGACTGGTCGAGCATGTCTCCAGACCTAAAACATCTGCGGGGCATCCTCAAACGGGAGGTGAAGGAGCGCAAGGCCTCTAACAACCACCAGCTCCGAGATGTCGTCATGGAGGAGTGGAAGAGGACTCCATTGGCAACCTGTGAAGCTCTGGTGAACTCCATGCCCAAGAGGCAGTGCTGGAAAATGGTGGCCGCACAAGATATTGACACTTTGGACCCAATTTGGACATTTTCACTTAGGGGTGTACTCACTTTTGCTAGCAACGGCTTAGACATTAATGGATGTGTGTTTAGTTATTTTGAAGGGACAGGAAATTTACACTTTGCTACAATGTAAATAGTGAGTGTACAGCTTGTATAAAAGTGTAATTTCTTCGGTGTTGTCACATGAAAAGATATAATAAAATATTTACAAATATGTGAGGGGTGTACTCACTTTTGAGAGAGACTGTATATTGCTAAAATGGGTAACTAAGTACCCATTTTGTGACTAAGTATTTGCAGGACATTTTCTGCACCAAATTGGGAAGGGATTGGTTGTCATATCTGCCCAAGTATAAAATATCATTACATGTAAAGTGCAGGCAAAGTAACTGCACTGATCTGCAAAACAGTTCCTTTTTGATTTGGGTATCCCTGGATCCTAGACCTGAAAGTGTTAAGGCAAAATTAAAAAAAACAAAAAAAATCAAACGTTATACTTTCCTGCTCTGTGCAGTGGTTTTGCACAGAGCAGCCCCAATCTTCCTCTTCTCTGGTCCCTCCCTCCAGCCAAGTGCCCCCAGACCAAGCAGCTTGCAATGGGGGCACCTGAGCAGGCTCGCTCCTGAGACGTGGCTCTGCGTGTCCATACACACATGGCTTGGCCCCACCCCCTCTCCCCACTGGCTCCCGCTGCTGTCTCCACCAATTAGAAGGGAGAGTTCTTGGAGAGCTAAAGATAGAGATGGGGTGCAGGTAAGTATTTGGGGTGGGCTGCTGCACAGAAGGTAATTTACCTTCATGCATTGAATGCACAAAACATGATTATCCCTAACAATGGTCACATTATCAGAAGCCCATTTTGCCGGCTCCCGATCATAACCAGAGCCTGAGAGCTGTTGCTCTCAGAACAGAAATCTCTTGCATACACATTACCTGGAGGGCAAGAGCTTAAAGTGTATAGAAGGCCTCAACTTCTCAGCAAGTCAACACTAAACCTCATACCTGCCATTGCATAGTCATATGCCAGAGGCTGCAGTGTTGGTAAACTATGACATGGGTAGGGGGTAATCTGAAGGTCCTGAAGCAGCACTTACCTAGTTTATTTTTTACACTTTTTCATGAATGTGACAAGTTAACTGCAAAGTACACCTGCCATGAGAGAAACAAGGGAGCTGCCAGTACCAGTCTCTGGAAATGCTAACTGCCCTTTTTTCTTTCGTTCATTGACGGACGCAGCCTCTTAATCTTGACATGTGGGGGTATGCACCTTTTACCAGGAGTAGACTAGGCAGAACATAGTTCAGACAAAAAGCAAGCTAGCCCCTCCCAGGGGGCAGTCCTCACTCTGCATAACCCCCTCCGCCCTGCTAGCACTTCAGTTTTATCTGCCTAGTGCAAGGAGTAGGACCTGGCTCCCTGCTGGGATCTGCGGTTCCCCAATTTTTTGTTTTTGCTCAAGCTAACTGATGAAGAATGCAATCAAGCAGCCGGCTGGGTGACAGGCTGGAGATCTTTAGGTCCAGGTAGTCTCCCCAGTGCGGCCGACGGATGCGAGCCGTCCCTTAGCCGCTTGCGGGGTCGGCCGCATCGGGCCCTGTTCCGTGCGGGGCAGCCGGCGGGTTAAACGTCCCGCCAGCGCACTGAGTGACCGGGCTGCGTCTCGCGTGAGGTGTCGCATGACCGGCAGCTCCCTCCCCACCTGTAGGGGCGGCAGGTCTGTCTCGGGTGGCTACCCGCTGCGCCCATCTGGAAGGGTGAGTACGCTTCCCCCTCGGTGCCCCCCCATCTGGGTGTAGGTGGTTCTGGCCGTTCCCCTCGCCTTCCCCCCGCCGCAATCCCGCCTCAGTTGCTGCTGTTCTGGGTCCCCTGGCCATGTGGCGATCACTCCATTTTTTTCAGGGCCGGCCGCCATTTTGCCGGAGTTGCGGCCATTTTGTGGTGATTTTGGCCTCTAGTGCTCACTCGGCGGCCATTTTTGGTTGGTCTGATTGGCAAAATAGCCTGTGCTTTGGCGCCGTTTCCTCATTCGGGGCGGCATGGTCGACACGTGTGGGGGAGCTCCCAGCAGCAGCAGTGGAGGAAGATACGGCAGACTTTCAGCAAGTATAGCTGGCTTCTCCTTTGGGTGCTGGTAGCGGCGTAGTGTGGGTCTTCCTGTGCATTTCCAGGCCGCTGTGCAGGGGCAGCTGAGGGGTGGCTTTGTGGCGGGCGGGCGGCCTGTAGGCCTCAAGTGTTTCGGGGGGTGGCGCAATGGGGGCTGAACTGGGAGTGTCTGTCTCGGAAGTCTATGCAGAGGTTCCGGCGGCGCTGGGACCTGTAGTCCCACTAGACAAACTGAATTCGATTCTGGAGGAGTTTCTGGCCCGGGTGGAACCGGTCTGTGGTAGGGGGGTGGCGAAGAAGCGTCCACCCCACCTCCATTCTCTGAGGAGGATTCGGAGCCGGAAGGGGGTTATGTGTTCACAGGGACCCCCGTGGATCTGTCAGATGTGGAATTGGACCCTTCTGACAGTGAGGAGGAGCAGGGGGCCACCCTTGTGCTGGAGAAGGCGACGGTGGGCTCCCTGGTGGCTGCCGTCCGCGAGACGCTGCGTTTGGGCCAGGCCGGGACATCGCAGGAAGTGGCTTACACCTTTGGGTCCCATAGGCCGGCTCAGGCTCCTAGGGTTTTCCCTTATGTGCCATATTTTGTCTCAGTTTGTAAGGAATGGCAGCGTCCTCAGAATTCGTTGCAATTACCAAAACGCTTTTCTGTGCGCTATCCTTTTGAGGATAGCTTGTTGCCGCGCCTGTTGATCAGGATAGAAGTGGAAGGGATTCCGGCTGTTCTGGTGGCTCCGGATTGGCCTCTGCGTCCTTGGTACGCCAACGGGGTTCGGATGGTATCGGATGTTCCCTTGCAGCTTCCGCTATGCGAAGATCTGCTGTCTCAGGGGCCCATCCTGCACCCTGCTAGGGGTACGTCATGTGGCCCCTCAGGTGCGGTTGCCCCTGGCGCCGTGGGATCTGAATCTGGTACTTTCAGTACTGCAGAGGCCGCCATATGAGAAGATCAGAGACATTTCTTTACTCTTGCTCTCGCAAAAGGTGGCCGGCTTGGTGGCCATAACATCCGCCCAGCGAGTGTCTGAGTTGGCGGCTTTGTCTTGTAGGTCTCCCTACTTGGTCCTGCATAAGGACAAGGTGGGCTGCGCCCATCTCCTTCGTTTCTACCGAAGGTGGTTTCCTCTTTTCACATTAATGAGGACATTGTCCTTCCTTCTTTGTGTCCGTGCCTAGGGAGGTTGCTTTGCACTCATTGGATGTGGTTAGGGCTTTGCGGGTGTATTTGTCGACCACGGCCTCCTTCCGGAGGCCGGATACGCTGTTTGTGGTGGCGGATGGACCACGCAAAGGGCTGGCGGCCTTGTCGGCCTTTGGGTAGAAACGAAGGAGAAGGGCGCAAGACCGCCTTGTCCTTATGAAGGACTAGGTAAGGAGACTTGCAAGACAACGCTGCCTACTCAGACACCCGCCTAACGGATGTAATGGCAACCAAGAATGCCACTTTCTGCGACAGCAATTGTAAGGGAATATCCCTGATCTTCTCCTATGGCGGTTTCTGCAGTACAGAAAGCAGCAAATTCAAATCCCACACCGCCAAAGGTGACTGTATCTGAGGAGCCACATAGCGTACACCCTGTACAAATGTACGAATGAACGAATGTGACGCCAAAGGCTGTTGAAAGAGAATCGCCAGAGCCGAAATCTGACCCTTGAGAGTACTCAATGCCAATTTGTTATCCAGGCCCTGCTGCAAAAAAGCCAGGACCCGGGACACAACGGAAGAGCAAGGGTTTCAACCCCCCCGCCTCACACCAGGCAATATAGGCCTTCCAGGTACGATGATAAATGTTGCGCGAAGTACACTTGCGCGCCTTAAGCATGGTAGGGATCACGGAGTCAGACACCCCTATCCCTCAACACCTGGGACTCAATAGCCAAGTCGTCAAAGCCCAGCGAGGGTAAGCAGGGAGCAGGATGGGTCCCTGAGACAGCAGATCTTCGCGAAGCGGGAGCCGCCAAGGAACGTCTGTTACCATCCGCACCACGTCGGCGTACCAAGGGCGCCGAGGCCAATCCAGAGCCACCAGGATTTTCGGGATTCCCTCCACTCCTATCCTGCGCAACAACCGCGGTAGAAGTTTGAGAGGAGGAAAAGCGTACAGGAGCCGGTACCGAGACCATGGGCCACCAGGGTGTCTGTGACAGCCGCCAACAGATCCCTTGTCCTGCACACGAAGGTCTGCACCTTGTGATTGAATCTGGATGCCGGTAGATCCACGTCTGGCGTGCTCCCCTTCTGGCAAATCTGGCGGAACACTTCTGGATGCAGGAACCATTCCCCCTGATCCAGAGTCTGACGACTGAGAAAGTCCGCCTGCCAATTTTAAACGCCCGGAATTTAAATGGCGGAGATTGCCGACACGTGAAGTTCTGACCATCCCAGGATGAGAGCCGCTTCCGCTGCTGCTGCCGAGCTCCTCGTTCCGCCCTGATGGTTCACATATGTCACTGCTGTGGCGTTGTCCGACTGAACCCGAACCGGGAGGCCGCGCAGCCTCGCCGACCAGTGGCAGAGACAGAGCCTGATCACCCTCAGCTCCAGCACATTTATCGGAAGTCGAGATTCCTGCGTCAACCAATGGCCCTGAGCAGACAACTGCCCCTGGACCCCTCCCCAGCCCGAAAGGCTGGCATCTGTCGTTACGATCGACCAGTTCAGGGGGAGGAAAAACTTCCCCAAACTGTAGAGCCGGGGCCCGAAGCCACCATGTCAACGATCCTCTGGTCTGATGATCCAATCTGATTAGCTGGTCCAGTGACAGCGGAGACTTGTCCCACCGTGACAGAAACGCTCGTTGAAGGATCCGAGTGTGACTCTGGGCGAAAGGTATCGCTTTGAAGGCTGAAACCATGAGCCCCAACACCCGCATACAGAACTGTAAGGAGGACCACTGGCGTGACAGGGTTCGCGCTGCTGCTTGCAATGTCAGTAACTTGGCCGGAGGTAAGAACACCTTCGCCTGCTCCGTGTCCAGAATCAGACCCAGGTATTCCAGACGACAGGGTGGTGTCAACGTCAACTTCTGCAGGTTGATCAGCCAGCCGAAGTCTTTTAACGAGGCCATGGTGATAGCCACGGTCTCCAGGGCCGAAGCAGACTCCACTCTCAGGAGTAAATCGTTGAGGTATGCTACCACCGCAATGCCTCTCTGCCGGGCTGCCACAGCCGAACGGACAGATTCCATTCTGAATTTTCGCGCCTTCACAAAGTGATTTGGCGCTTTAGGTCCAGAACTGGCCTGACTCCACCCTTTTTGGGTACCACAAAAAGATTTGAATAGAAGCCGCGGAACCTTTCCAGCGGAGGTACCGGCACAATTACCCCTTGTTCGGAGATTGTCTGAACAGCCTCTAGGAGAGCCTCCCGACGCCCCTGAGAGAGTCTCAAGTTCGATGGGAACAACCTGTCTGGGGGTAGAGTGCTGAACTCTATCCTGTACCCGGAGGACACCACTTCCTGCACCCACCGGTCGGAAATGCGGGCAGTCCACCTGTCTGCGAACCCCAGCAGTCGGCCCCCCGAGAATCGGGTGGGGGCAACCCATCATGCGGAGGAGGACTTATCCTCTGCCTTATCGCTCTTGCGCTGCCAGGGTCGTTTACCGGACCCCGAGGCAGACTTGCCGGGCCTTGAGCCCTTGGCCGCTGCACCGGCCGCACGAAAAAAAAACTCTTCTGACCCGAAGAAGCAGGACCCTGCTGACCGCGGAACTCCCGCCGCCTGGGCTCCAGGAGAAAAAGGACTCTTCCTTCCAGTGAAATCCTTAATGATTTCATCCAATTGTGCCCCAAAGAGCCAACCACCCTGAAAGGGAAGATCCGTGAGGCCCTTCTTAGACGCGTGGTCACCCGACCAACAGCGTAACCACAGCACCCGTCTGATAATGACTGCGAAAACAGACATTTTAGACAGCATGGGAAGCAGGTCCAAAGCTGCATCACACAGGTACCGAAGACCCTGTATCAGATGGCCTGCTCGCTGAGACTCAAGCGAGCTCCCGCAGCTCAACTCATTGTGCAACTCAGTCGCACACTCGGTAAGGGATTGTGCCGCCATGGCTGACGCCAGAGCAGGTCTCATGGCCGACCCCGCCAACAAGAACAGTGCCTAGGACACCGCCTCCATCCGCCTAACGGCCGCATCCTTAAGAGGGAGACCCCTCCAAGGGGATGATTGTTTCCTTATTCAGGCGAGCCACCGGAGGGTCCACTGCGGGGGATGCCCACTTCTTCACGAAAGTATCCTCAAAGGGATGGCGTACAGTGAAACGTTAGGGCAGGGAAAAGGAATTCTGCGGACGCTGCCATTCCTTATAGACCAGTTGGTCAAAAAATTGACCATAAGGGTAAGCCCTAGGGGACCTGGGTGGCCTAGCCAACCCACAAACGTATGCAGTCTCCTGCGACTCCCCTGCTTGGTCCAATCGCAAAGACGCATGTATATCAGCGATCAGTGCGGTCACCAGCGCCTTCTCGCGCACAACCGAGGCCCCCTGGTCTTTCTCACCGCCCGAGAGCCCCCGCTCATCCTCTGAGAGCTCCACGGGGGTCCCCGTGACCACCGAGGCCACTTCCAGCTCAGACTCTTTCCCCCGATGAAGGTGGAGGGGGTGGACGTTTTTTAGGGGCCCCCTTAGCCCGGCTTGGCATCTCCCAGGGAAAAAATTCCCCAAATACTGATCTCAACTGTTCCAGGGACACCAGAGTCCCTAACGCAGGCTGTGCTTCCACTGGCTCCTCCTTGGGAGGACCCACAGGTTTAGCCGCCGTTGCGCCCCTGTGCACTGACAGGCGGAAAGGCCCTGATACCCCCACAAAGCAGCCCCACTGCTGCCCCACAGATCAACCAGGGGGGAAACCCAGGAGGACTGCACCCACCGCTACCAGCACCCCAGGGAGAGCCCAGCTATACTTGCTGTTTGTTGCCTCTCAAAGCGCTGCGTCCCAGTAGGAGTGCTAGTGACCGCCAGTCAGAGAGCCTGCGCCGATTATGCTGTCCCAGGGTGAAAGAGGAAGCGCCTGCTAAAACCCACGTGTTTCCTCCCAGGCACATCCAACATGGCCACCGAGCGGTCACAAGAGGCCCAAGCCTGTATACAGGCTGCGACTATGGCAAAATGGCCGCCGTTCGACACGAGGTCAAAACACCAACAAAATGGCCGCAGCTAAGGCAAAATGGCGGTTTCTAAGGCGTGGGGTGCAGTGCGGTGGAAGGGGGTGTAGGAGGGGGGCGAAGACACCCAGAGGAGACCTTAGCCTAGAAAAAGACCCCCCACCCACAGGCCCAAACCGCTAACAATCGCCCAGCCCCCCCCCCTCCGCGCCCCTAGGAGGGAGAGAGGGGGTCCCTCACCAGTCTGATGGGTGTATCGGGTAGCCACCCGGTTGCAGACCTTCCTCCCACTGCCGGAGAGGGATGCTGCAGGCCACAGGCCCCTGGATGGGAACAAGGTCCGGTCACTGGGCGCAAGTGGGGATCACCCACTGGCCACCAGCACGGAATGGGCACGATTCGGCGGACCCCGCCAAAGCTAAGGGTAGCTTGCATCGGTCGGCCACGCTGGGGAAAGTTCAGGATTCTGGATATCCTCTATGCCCCAGCCGGCTTCTTGATAGCAGTCTTCATCAGATAGCTTGAGAAAAACAAAAAGCGGTAGCAAAAAAAGGGAAACCGCAGATCCCATAAGGAAACCAGGTCTAACTCCTTGCACTTAGCATAATAAAACTGATATGCTATACAGAGCAGGGGGGTTATATGCTGAGTGAGGATGGCCCCCTGGGAGGGGTCGGCTTGCTTTTTTCTATTTTCCTAGTCTACTCCTGGTAGTATGAGTATAAACCCCACTTGTCAATGAAGGGCTGCGTCTGTCACTGAACGTAAGAAAAATAGGATTTTGTGACTTACCATAAAATCCTTTTCTCTGAGTTCATTGACGGACGCAGCACCCACCCCTCTGTGTTCTGAGTTTGTACTGCTTGTTACGAACTGAAGTGCTAGCAGGGCGGAGGGGGTTATGCAGAGTGAGGACTGCCGCCTGGGGGGGGGGTGGTGGGCCGGGCTAGCTTGCTTTTTGTCTGAACTATGTTCTGCCTAGTCTACTCCTGGTAAAAGGTGCATACCCCACATGTCAAGATTAAGAGGCTGCGTCCATCAATGAACTCAGAGAAAAGGATTTTCCGGTAAGTCAAAAAATCCTATTTTTTCTGACCCTCTGGTTTCAAAGCCTTGGTGTGACATAGACCTGGAGCAAGCACACACACAAACTACTGTGCAAAAAGTTTTAAGCAGGTTTGAAGAAAAATTAAGAATGCTTTCAGGAAAAGTGTTAATAGTTTTTCTTCTCAATTAACAAAATGGAAAGGAAATGAGCAGAAAAGAAATCCAAATCATATCAATATTTGGTGAGACCACCCTTTGCCTTCAAACCAGCATCAATTCTTCCACGTACACTTGCACAAAGTCTTTGAAGGAACTCGGCAGGTAGGTTGTTTCAAACATCTTGGAGAACTAACAATACACCTTATTTGGATGTATGCTGCTTCACCATCCTTCACCATCCTTCACGTAATCTCAGACTATATGATATTGAGATCAGGGCCCTTGGGCCTTTCCTTTTTCTTACATCCGAAAGTAGAAAAAACATGTCACCCTGTATCACTTCCAGGACACCTTGTTGTTTCGTTTTTTTTTTTTTTTTTTTTTACTAAAATTCGATGCCGGAGATGGCAGATCTTGAATCTGCACATGGAGGGGACTGAAGCCGGGCATGCTGCTTGATGGCACGGCTTTTTCACTGGGTGGTATTAGGGGATGCAGGTCCCTTTTTTTGCTCTCGGAATGTGGGGATTTGACACTTGAGGTTGTGGGGGCTGGGGTTTTTGGTGTGTGTTGTGGCGTGTGGCATGCTGTGTCAGCTGGACTCTGCATGCCTCCAGTGGCGCGCACTGGGAGGAGGAGGGATGGACCATGGTGCGCACAGATTGGCTGGTGCCAAGGGAGAGAGAGGGAGCCCTTCCGCATGGCGGTGGGTCTTCTAGCGGAGGGGGAGTCTGTGTGTGGAGAAGGAGAGAAACTTTGGCTCTGATGCAGGTAAGCAGCAGAGCTGGAGTTTTTTTTTTTGTATTTGTTTTTAGATGTTGGAGCTGGATAAGCTGCCCAGAGCTACATATCTGGGGCGTCGGGCAATGGCAGCTGGTCGTGCCCGATGCTGGCAGAGCCCAGGTGCTCGGATGCGGTTTCTGGTCACCATGGCAACCTGGGATTTGTTGAGCCCTGCCCCTGTATATACACCCTGCCTGTTTTTGCCACCCACCAACGGACACTCTTAAAGCGGAGTTCCACCCTATTAAAAGTCAGCAGCTACAAAAAGTGACTTTTAATAAAATCTGACACTCGCCTGTCCCAGGCTCCAGCGATGCGTCGCTCTTCTCCCCCTCCTCACACTGCACGCTGTGAATTGCCTGCGTATCTTCTTGGACCTGTGACATGTCCCAGAAGATCGCCGAGAGAGGTGGGGGAGGAGGTGAACTGCCTTCCGGAGCCGCGGCTCTAGGAGAGGAAGTGTGGGGGGGTCACCTTCCCTTAAAGCAAAAGTTC
>BLSH010282969.1:854285-865844 GCA_018402905.1 Glandirana rugosa
ATACGCCAGCGAAAACGCGTGCTCGAGCCGCCCTGCCTCGCGAAATTTAAAAAAAAAAATTAATAAATAAAGGGAAAAATATGACAAGAAAAAAATAAGGACAATGTTCTTTACATTTGTAAGGAACATTATCTTTTTTCGTACTGTCCAGGAGAATTGGTGAACGGCTGGCGGCTAGCCGTAGACTGCCGCCGTTTCACCAAGCAAGGGCGTTTTGCCGCAGTATCCTGCCGCCGACGCCCTAGCTCAAATCACTCGCGCGGGCGTGCGAGTGACACAAGCCCCTCCCGGTCCCTCGCCCACGCCGCCGAAGCTAACGGTGGCACAGGAAGGCTGTGATCACAGCCCTTCCCCCTTCACACAGAGCGGAGGTCCGTGTTTACATACACGGACCTCCGTTCCTCCGCTCGGGGGGGGGCCATCGCGGGTAGCCGGTGGCAATCGAAGCCGCCGCACCCGCTCCCTGGCCCTCCCCGAACACAGTGAGCGTGCGGGCGCGCTCACTAAACTCGATCCCGCAGCCGCCGTCCTATGACGCCGTTTTGCGGGAACGAACCACTTTGCCGCCGTCAGATGCCGATCGGCGGTCGGCAAGTGGTTAAGAGGACCTGTCATGCTTTTTTCTATTACAAGGAATGTTTACATTTCTTGTAACAGGAATAAAAAAAGAACAGTATAAAAAGGGAAATAAATAATTAAAAAAAAAAATTTAAAGCGCTCCGTCCCGCCGAGCTCGTGCGCAAAAGCGACCGCATACGTAAGTCCCACCCACATATGAAAACGGTGTTCAAACCACACATGTGAGGTATCGCTGCGATCGTTAGAGTGAGAGCAATAATACTAGTACTAGACCTCCTCTGTAACGCAAAACTGCTAACCTGTAGAATTTTTTAAACGTCGCCAATAGAGATTTTTAAGTTGCAAAGTTTGTCGCCATTCCGCGAGCGGACGCAATTTTGAAGCATGACATGTTGGGTATCATTTTACTCGGCGTAACATTATCTTTCACAATATGGAAAAAAATTTACCTAACTTTACTGTTTTCTTATTTTTTTTTAACTAAAAAAACTGAATTTATTATAAAAAAAAAAATGCAAGCTTGAAAGACCGCTGCGCAAATACGGTGTGACATAAAGTTTTGCAATGACCGCCATGTTATTCTCTAGGGTGTTAGAACCCCCAAACATTATATTTTTTTTTTTTTCTAAGTAATTTTATAGCAAAAATACCTGTTTTTAAGTCGTAACACAGAACCCAAAAAACAGGCCCGGTATGGAAGTGGTTAAGGCTCCAGTAATCCGGAGGTGACGTCGAGACCTTATGAAAGCCGATTCCGGCTTTTTGCGGGTCTCCGGCCAGCTGGTTGCTCGGGCCTTCCGGCGGGACGGGAGAGCCCAGGCAGAGCAGCAGAAGGTTGCTTATAATAACAATCAAGTGGCTGCTTTGCTGCATCAGTTGTTGTTATAAGAAAGCTGATCGTCGGCTCTGAAAAAGTACCGGGCTGATACAACCACTTGACGTACAGGTACGTGATTTTGTGGCAAATGGTTAATGTCTGATTCAGATTTAAGCACCCTCTGCTCTATACATATAGTAATGCACTCTCACCTAACATCCTGATTTATGATACAATCTTTAATATGAGCACCATGGTGTGTCAGGCTAGGATCCTCTACAAACGAAATCAAATTACTTTAAGGAACTGAAACATTTTCAGTGATTCGTCCATATCCCATTTACTATCGTTCAGAAACTGAAGCAAAAATAAGATTCTTTTGACACAGGCTTCTTTCTTTACAACTGAGTTCTATGCAGCCACCTTCAGGTGACTGGACAAAAATTAAAGCTGCTGTGACATCCCCCATATAACCCCTCACACTCCCAGCTAATCTCAGTTTGGTAGCAAATAATAGGGAGATCCTAAAACAGAGAGTAGGGCCCTGTGTTCTGTCCTGTCCTGAAAACAGATTTTACTGGTAAATAAAAAACGACTCGCCGGTAAATTCTTTATCTTGGAGTACAGTGCAGGACACAGGGCTTGTATTCATAGACCATGGGTTATATGCACTTACCTTCAGGTGATGGAAACTGGCCAAAAAACATGGTAGGTCCCCCAAAAGCATACACATAACCCCACCCAATCCACGAGACGCCTGTTTTTAGTAAGGAGTGAGTAAACAGAGGGGAGGGACCTGTGTTCTGTACTGTTTTCCAAGACAAGGAATTTACAGGTTAAAGTGGTTCTAGAGCCAAAATGTCTCTTTTTTTTTACTGTAATGCATTCCATTCATTAAGGTAAAAAACACTTTACAGCTTGCTGCCCTCCCCCACCTTCCTAAATGTTTATCTGAGTCTAAAATCAATCCAGCGATGGCCGCGGCTGGATCTCTTCTCTCCTTTCTTCGTCTTCACACAGGGGCTTGTGGGCAGCTTATCGTATAGTATAGACCACAAGCTTTATATCAACCATGGGACGTACCCAAGTAATAAACTGAAGGGTGGGCAACTGCATAGCATACAGAACTGCTGACAGGCCCACAAGAAAACAAGTGTTAAAAACTCAAAACTCTCAGATAATTTGAAGCACCTTATGCCTGAAGCTTGCATCAGCCGAAGCTTGAGCATCCACGTGCTAGAACTTGGAGAACATGTAAATTGAGGAACAGGTTGCAGCCTTATGAATCTGGGAAGCATATGCTTGATGCTGAAAACCTCAATAGAGACCAACAGCCCTGGTGGAAGAGCTGATAGAGAAAGGAGGTCCCTGAGGGTGTCTGCGCTGGATATAAGTTGCCTGTACTTGAGTGGAACCAAACCAAATTGGTTGGGTACAGCTCGTTGGCTCAGGAATCAGGAGCTAACTTGCAGGTTTGGAAACCGGTTCAGAACAAGCACAGCTCAGACCTAATCTTCAACAGCAACAAATACAGAAAATATTAATTTTGATTTACCTGTAATTTCCATATCTTGGAGTACAATACAGGACACAAGCAAAGTATTGATAGGTTAAAAAATTAAGGCGGTCGATGCATCACATACGTCTTACTGCATGCAGCTATTTGAGAATTTTGGATGTCATATGCGTGGTTGCTGATTTATCACCAAAAGCTTGATGAACTTTTTTCATTCATGGATTTTGAAATGGACTTTGTGTTATCACTTTAATCATTAATTAGTATTGTGTTTCATTCACGATTTATATGTTGTCATATGAAATATTTTTTCTTACTTGATAGTTTTACACCTTGCTTAATTAGCACAACACAATTTTTTAACCATTCACCCTTTTGTGTATATCTCACATCAAGTGTTGCCAAGGATTTTATTTTATTTCGTCTCTGGTTTTTGACCACTAGCGCAATATACACCTTTTTACAAAGTATTGATAAACCTTAAGCTCTATGGCCCATGGACCTCTCCCCTATAACCCTGTCCCACTCTGTCAGTCCTTTGTTTTATAGCAAGCAATGAGGAGTATCCAATGAATAGAAGGAAGGATGGCCTATCCTGTACTGTGCTCCAAGATATGACATTTACAGGTAAGGCGAAATTCCTCTAATCTTAATCATACAGAATCTGGGCTACGGAAACCTGCTAGTCCAGGATACTCCCACTGATCTGGTGGAATGAGTGTCTAAAAGCATAGGAAGAGATTTGTTATTGAGAATGTAAGCTCTAGCTATCAGATTTCTTATCCATCTAGCAATAGTGGACTTTAAAGCAGGGTGTCCCTTGCAAGGTCCAGAGAACAGGACAAATAGGGAATCAGTCTTCCTGATCGGACCTGTTGCTTTGAGGTAGAGTCTAATGGCCCTGACAGCCTTTAGGCAATAAAGAGAGATTTCTTTTTGATGCTTTGGAGCAGGACAGAAAGATGGTAGAACTATGTCCTCATTGGGATGGAAGACAGATGCCAGGTTAGGAAGAAAGGACAGTCATGGACGTAAAAAAACTTTATCATTGTGAAAGATGAGGGAAGGCTTCTTACAAGAGAGAGTCACCAATTCTCTGACAGCCATAATAGAGAAGTCATTTAAGGGAATATACCTGATGGGTTCAAAGGGTGATTTCTGCAGAGACCCAAGTTAAGATTCTACGGTAGTGCAAGGGGGGCTTGATGTGAGATGCAACTAGAAAAAACGTTTTCACAAGAGTGCAGAGCCAGAAGTCTTTGAGAAAAAATGTACAAGGCTAAAAGCTGACCTTTTAGAGCACTTAAGGCCCAATTTGTGTCAAGACCTTAGTAGAAGGCCATTAAAACCAGGATGGAACAGAGGGCCTTGAGACAGCAGATCTGACCTTCTGGGGGGAGGCCAGGGGTCATCTCCTAGAAGTATGTCTGTTTACCAGTTCAGTGCAATGAGAATCACTGTTTTCCTCTCCTGCACCATCTTTTTGGTCAGACAAGGCAAAATTTGCATTGGAGGGAGGGCGTAGATAAGCCTGAACTGAGAATAGCGAATTATTAAGGCATCTGAGACCAGCAGTAGAGGATCCTTAGTCTGGAGGCTAGGATGTCTACATCCAGTGTCCCCCATTTCTATTGAAGATGTCGGGGTGAAGCATCCATTCCCCTTGTCGCAGTTGATGGCGACTGAGGTAGTCCGCTTTCCACTCCATGGATATATACCGTAAACATCACTGGACAGCGAGTTTCTTTCCATGAGATTACTTTGCTTGCTTCCTTTAAGGCTACAAGACCTCCTGGCATCTGACTGCATCCTGATTGGATGTTCATGTAGAAGGAGGTTTTAGTGTTGCAAAGCCATCCAAGCTGCCTTGAGCTCCAGGATTTTTATGGGGAGTTTGGCTTCCACAGGAGACCATATTCCCTGGATCTTGATTGAAACACTACTGCTTAGCCTGAAAGACTGGAATCTGTTATCACTTCACTTTCCAGTGATAGGTAATGAAAAACTTCCCTATTGTTAGGGCTAAGGTTGAGATCCACCAGGTTAGGGAATTCCTTACCTGGCTGCACAGGAGCATAGGTAGGTTGACAGAAGGCGCATGCTTATTCCAGGTTGACCAGATGTTGTGTTGAAGAGTTCTTGAATGAAATTGGGCAAATGGTACAGCCTTGAAGAATGTTACCACGTGGCCTAGAACTTATGAAGAATCTCATTGTGGGATGTCTTTTTGACCTTAATTCTTGAGAGTGGGCTCCTAAGAGAGAGAATTATCTTTTCTGGGAGAAAAACCTTTACTTGGGATGTGTCCAGGACCAGACCTAAGTATTCCAGGCGAATAGAAGACAGAAAAGTATGTGGTAAAAAAGATGGGGCAAAAATGAGTATAGATCTTTAACTGCCCCAGCAATGACAGTCTAATAATTCTAGGAATATACATGGTGATGGAAGATAATCAAACACTTAGTATAGCTGCTGCATCTCTCAAAAAAGACCTCGGGTTATCCTGTGAAATGTATAAAGAAGAGCGAGAGAGTGCCACCTTCGAAGTGTAGTTTATTAAAATTGCAATTAAATCATAAGTATATATGCACTCACTGTGTAACCTGAAGTAACTGCATATCAAGTGACAGATCCAGTTGATTCCACCCTGAAATGAATAGTCTGTTGAAGGAGAAGGGCCTGATTTCCATATGCAGAATTTAGCAGGGATTCGGCCGGGCCAGGCAGCATAGAGCAGTAAGGTGGCTGGGAACATAAACGTGCGCCTGATCTTCTCTGGCTGTGACAAGCAAAGCAGAGAAGCATCTGTATCTCTGCAGCAACCAATGACAATGCATGTTCCCCATGGATGCCATGTGTGACATCACTGGTTGCTACCGAGATCCAGAAGCTTCCCTGCTTTGCTCTGTTTGTCACAGCCCAAAGAGACGGAGCATGTTTTTTTTATTTTATCTTCCCAGCTGCCTTCCTGCTCCACTCCATTTGGCCCAGCCACATCCCTGCCCAACTCTGCAGATATACACTATATTACCAAAAGTATTGGGACACCTGCCTTTACACGCACATGAACTTTAATGGTGTCTTCGTCTGTAGGGTTCAATATTGGGTTGGCCCACCCTTTGCAGTTATAACAGCTTTAACTCTTCTGGAAAGGCTGTCCACAAGGTTTAGGAGTGTGTCTATGGGAATGTTTGACTATTCTTCCAGAAGCGCATTTGTAATTTCAGGCACTGATGTTGGCAAGGCGGCCTGGCTCGCAGTCTCTGCTCTAATTCATCTCAAAGGTGTTCTATCGGGTTGAGGTCAGGACTCTGTGCAGGCCAGTCAAGTTCCTCCACCCCAAACTCGCTCATCCATGTCTTTATAAACCTTGCCATTTAAGTTCATGTGTGTGTAAAGACAGGATGCCAGGTAATTCATGTTACACAGTGAGTGCATATATACATAGAATCTTATTGCAAGTTTAATATACTACACTTAGAAGGTAGCGCCCTCTCTTTCCCTTCTTTACGCATTTCACAAGAGAAGACTGAAGAGCAGATTTTTTTTTTTTTTAAATTGATTACCAACCTGGGGCATCTGAGTTTACCTATGAATGGGTCAGCTGAACAGCTGTAAGAGATGGCCATCTTGATAACCTATCACCTGGATGCCCTGAGTTCTGAGAAGGTCAAGAAGAGAAGCTAGGACCTTTGTGAATGCTCTTGGAGCAGAGTTTAGGCTGAAGGGCAGTGCAACAAACTGGATGAGGCTGTCTGCCACTGTGAAGTGCAGAAAGCGCTGATGAGGTGGATAGATGGGAATATGCAGACAGGTATCTTGGATGCCTATTGATGTCAGATATTCCCTGTCTTAGGAAAACTATTACCATGTAGGTTACATGCAAAATGTTAGTGTTTGGAGGTATTTGTTAAGAGATTTTAATACCAGAATAGGATAAATATCTCCATTGGGCTTTGGTGCTGTGAACAGATTTGAATATAATCATTTATACCAGTCTTGTGGAGGTACTGGTACAACTATTCCCTGAGACAAAAGATGATTGCAGGCATTTGCAATTCTAAATGCCCTTGCCCCACAGTTTTTGGTTGATTTGAGAAAAAAGCTGTGTGAACTTATTTCGTAACCTTTTGAAAGCACTAAACCCACAGGTCTGGGCCATCTGTATCCCAGGGAGATGCAAACTGTAACAGATGTCCCTCCCACTCCTAGGAGTAAGGACACCCTTTCATTGTTTTGTTGGGCAAGATTTGTGGTGAAAGGAAGGGTTGAGTTTTGGTTTGAAGCCTAGGTAGAGCATGGAGATGCTTTGTGGTTAGAGGAGCGAGGATTTGTCATCTTCTTCAGAGGAAGCAGAACTTTCCTACCTGTGATCTCTTTTATGAATTGGTCAAGTATCTCATTAAACAGACGTCTTTCTTGAAAGGATGTGTGAGGTGTCTTTTGCAAGCAGTTATGGCTGTCTAAGCCTTTAGCTAGAGAATTCTGTGCAAATGAATGGAGATTAGAGCCCTTCTAACTATTTATCTCATTGCATGCGCCAGAGCATCTACACAGAATAAAAGAGAAGCCAGTAGTTGCAATTGCTCTGCAATGACAGGAACCCAGAAAAACAGGGTTATGTTGCTTATTTATTGCCCTAGTCCAGTTAGCCGCAGTTTGACACAGAGAAATGGCAGCAAGAGCTGGTTGCAGGGCAAAATTCCATAAATATTTTTGGTGAAAATCCTTTCAGGAGTGACTCAATTGTTATGGACTGCACATTCTATCCGTTCATAAACAGGGAATGTTTTGCAAGTTCTTGTAGGTCGCTTTGTGCCCAAATCGGCATGGCAAGACACAGAAGAGAAAACCTGCACAATGCTAAGGCATTTGCAGACAGAGGCAATGAGGATTTTATTAATAGCAAGCATGTTGCATGGAGGAGAAAAACCTTCTGCAGCTTTCTCAAACACTGCCTCTATGTCCTTTTCCAACTGGGACTAGCATAGCAGGGTTGGAGTCCAGTTGAGAAACGGGAGTGGGAGGAGAGGCAGGGAGCTTTTGAATTCTGGACAAATGTGGTTGAATTAAAGCAGGTATCTGTCCTAGGAATTGTGACATGAACACAGAGAATTCTGCTTTTTTTTTGTTTTGATGTAGGCTTTTGGTTGCATGCTTGAAATAAATCTAGAATATGTTCTGGAGACTGGTGTTAAAACAGGTTCCTGCTCCAATGCAAGAGACTCCAAGTTTAAGTGGACCTTGGGCACAGTGAATGTTTGCCTGCTGTTTAGAATTGGCTCCATTTTGCCTGATCTTCTCCATAGTTACAAGAGAGGGTATTTACCTGTGTGGTACTTAGGAAGTAGAGTGTGGTAGATAGGGTAAGTGTGTCTGGGGTAACCCAGGTGTAGACCATCCTGTAAAAAATCCTTGTGGAGGGAAGACGAGCCTGGGTATCTTATAAAGGCTTTAAGGGGGAAGTGACATTAAATGTGCATGACCAATGGTGTGATGTAACACCTAGTCATCCACCTGAGATTGAATGTTCGTGTCAAGTTTGAAACATTTACAGACTTCACCATTCACTGTGGGCATACCCCTGAATGGGGTCTTCAGAGACTGGGTTCAATAGCTATGGACCATGGCTATGGAGCTGTTTGGCATCCTGCAGCTAACAATGTGTTGCACCAAAGTGAGCACCTCACGCATTATCTAATGCCCAAAGCAACATTGCAGGCCATCCCTACAGCATGGGGTTCAGGTATGGCTTCCAAGGTTTATGGAAGTTGCACCTATCTGGATACACTGCTTCTGCATAGACAGGGAGGGTTGGTTGAAGAATCAGAAGATAAAAGAAAACAAACTAGTTTCTCTAGAAAGCAGAAGAGATCCATCATCTCTAGACACGAAAAACTGAGGGCTCACATAGTGTGATAGCATTTATAGGGGAGGCACTCAAGGGCAGTGTTTCTCAAACGTTATCAGTCAAGGCACCCTTTTAAAAAATGGACAATCCTGAGGCACCCCCTTCTAAAATGTAAAAGCTATTCTAATAGTTTTACATAATGCAGCAACACCCACAAGTCCAATGTTTCTCTTCTCCCTCAGTTTTTCTCCATCATTCAGCTAATGTGACCCTAACACTGATGGAGAGGAGCAGGAGAGGGTCAAACAAGGATGCTATGCAGGCAGTTGACATCCTCCTTATCAACTGATGCCATTGAAACATGAAATCTTGTGCCTTAGTGCAACTAAAAAGGCAAGAAAACAACGTGAATTCACAAAAGAGCCCATAGGGGGACACTTCGGCCATAATAAGTAATATTTATTGAGATTAGTTAAAATTACCACATCGAAAAATGATTGCCACCAAATATGCACAGAAATGTAAAAATTGACAACGTTGTCAAAGTAAAACAGGGACAGACTGAGCCGGCTTCATGCACCTATTCATAACCTGACACACACTGCACCTATCCAGGACTAGCCGGAATGTAAGAATAGTTCCCGCGACCCACGGGGTGGGAGATGCTAGGCTCAACCTAGAGTCTGTGGCAGTGGGTACAGTAAGTTTGCAGCTGAGCAGGATGGTGTTCAATCAAAGATCCCCGTTGATTCGGGTGGCTGGCAAGCGTATGCAAGATATGACCGATGATTTGTGTATGTCAGACCAGCCCCGATCAAGGGATGACACAGGCAGACTTGTGACCCAGTATGTCATCAACCGCAATAGCTCCGTGCAAGCACACAGCCCCTATGTCCTGGTAATTAATTGGTGAAAAAGTCTCACTCGTCTTCACCGGCCTCTGTTCATCTGGGGTGGACTCCGCTGTATCCAGGAATTAGGCTGTGGTAAGCAGGACGCTGCATCCAGGTTCGCTGGTCAGTACTGTGGAGCAGTGCGGTGATAGGAGTGGTTGCATGAGTCACAGGTCCTGGCTTCAGGAAGTTGACATTGAAGGAAGACGCCAAGACGGCGAAACGTACGTAGAAGACGTTCTTTAGTGAATTCCTGGACCATGTACACGAACGTTATGCGGCATAAAAATGACGGTTTGGCACGCACATTTTGACCATCAGCTGTTTGCCTCAGGCTCACGAGCTACATGCTGGTTATACCCAGTGCCGGGACCAGGCACAAGGAAATCTGGCTCAGATGGCAACCAGGGGGTGAAGATTTCTGATCTATAAAGGAACATTGGTTCCAGAGGCGTTTTTTGACCTTCCCGTGAAAAGGGGGTCAAAACATCTGGCGAGTTGCCACCTATTCCATAGCTGCACGTTGGTGGAATTTTGTCACAAGGTAGGGATTAGAAGAATCCTGTTGTGCACTGGTTGTGGGATCTCCTTGCATGAACCATTGTTGATATATGGACTTTTTTTAATGGACTATTTGTTTTGATATCATATGTTATTTTAGACTTAGGTCTGCGCCTGACTTTCACATATTAATATATGTGCATATCTGGTGGACAATCCTGCAGAAATTCTGGGCTGAAATCTTCAGAATATTGTCCACCCTGCTAAGTAGGTCCACCACCGCCGACCAAGTTTTTGCCTTGCTAAACCATTGTCCACCTGACCTTACCCAATCGAAACTTGCGATCATCACAGACTAAAAATAGGATCACCAAAGCTACGATTCACAGTAAGATTGAGGCAACCATCTTATATAAAATCCCACAACATCTGAAAATTTGGCAACCATGGGTGGATCATTTCCTCCCTCCACTTTGATCCCAAGATCCTTGAACCTTAAGGTTGTGAACCCAATCTTCTACCCAGTTTAATCCCCTGCCCTGCTGCGGAGCAGACGGCCTTTCCCCCCTCTTTGCTGTTCTTCTTTCCCCCTTTCTTCTCCGACAGGCCTTTTTCTTTCTTCTTTCTTGTTCTGATCTCTTTCATCAGACTTTCCTGAGACATGCGGTCAGGGCCTTCCATTTTTTTTTTTTTTGCGAGGCCCTCTCCGCGGTCCTTACCCTCTTTTGTAACCTATTACGTTAGAACTACCTGTGCCACGTGCAACAGGTGGGAGTTTATTCTCCCTTACATTTTTTCTACTCATGATATAATGTCATTATTTAGTTACTACTACTGTATATACTGGAGTATAAGCCGAGTTTTTCAGCACATTTTTTGTGCTGAAAAAGACCCCCCTTGGCTTATACTCGAGTCAGTGTCTGTGGGTGATCAGTAGATTCACATTAAACAGAGCCATGCTGCTTCTAAGAGCCGTTCTGTGGTTTGTAAGTGAGATTAAACACATTGGAATGTAGAGAATGCTGAGAGAGGTGTCAGATTCTCAGCTTGATGTCGGGAGGTGGGCAGACAAGCTGATGTTAGCTGTTCAGTCCCGCCTACCTCCTGATCTCTGTGAAGAGCTGCAGCTCTCTCTGCATTCTCTGCATTCCAATGTGTTTAGTCACAGTTACAAAGCACAGAACGGCTCTTAGAAGCAGCACAGCTCTGTTTAATGTGAATCTACCTTACTCATCCCTTATGTGTTCTGGCTACAGTCTGTGTCCTGGATAAAATCCCTGTGTCCTGGCTACAATACCTGTGTTCTGGCTACAGTCTGTGTCCTGGATAATATCCCTGTGTCCTGGCTACAATACCTGTGTTCTGGCTACAGTCTGTGTCCTGGATAATATCCCTGTGTCCT
>BLSH010282969.1:900795-929036 GCA_018402905.1 Glandirana rugosa
GACATGCTCTACTACTACTAATACTACTACTACTCCTACTACTACTACTCCTCTATGATAGGCCCTGGGATGGGGATCTGTGTGTACACAAAGACATGCTCTACTACTACTAATACTACTCCTACTCCTCTATGACAGGCCCCCCAGGATGGGGATCTGTGTGTGCACAAAGATACGCTCTACTACTACTAATACTACTACTACTAATACTACTACTACTCCTCTATGAAAGGCCCCCCAGGATGGGGATCTGTGTGTGCACATAGACACGCTCTACTACTACTAATACTACTACTACTAATACTACTACTACTCCTCTATGACAGGCCCTGGGATGGGGATCTGTGTGTACACAAAGACATGCTCTACTACTACTAATACTACTACTACTAATACTACTACTACTCCTCTATGACAGGTCCTGGGATGGGGATCTGTGTGTACACAAAGACATGCTCTACTACTACTAATATTACTACTAATACTACTACTACTCCTCTATGACAGGCCCTGGGATGGGGATCTGTGTGTACACAAAGACATGCTCTACTACTAATACTACTACTAATACTACTACTACTCCTCTATGACAGGCCCCGGGATGGGGATCTGTGTGTACACAAAGACATGCTGTACTACTACTAATACTACTACTACTACTACTCCTCTATGACAGGTCCTGGGATGAGGATCTGTGTGTACACAAAGACATGCTCTACTACTACTAATATTACTACTACTCCTACTACTACTACTCCTCTATGACAGGTCCTGGGATGGGGATCTGTGTGTACACAAAGACATGCTCTTCTACTACTAATACTACTACTAATACTACTACTACTCCTCTATGACAGGCCCCGGGATGGGGATCTGTGTGTACACAAAGACATGCTCTACTACTACTAATACTACTACTACTACTACTCCTCTATGACAGGTCCTGGGATGAGGATCTGTGTGTACACAAAGACATGCTCTACTACTACTAATATTACTACTACTCCTCTATGACAGGCCCTGGGATGGGGATCTGTGTGTACACAAAGACATGCTCTACTACTAATACTACTACTAATACTACTACTACTCCTCTATGACAGGCCCCGGGATGGGGATCTGTGTGTACACAAAGACATGCTCTACTACTACTAATACTACTAATACTACTACTACTACTCCTCTATGACAGGTCCTGGGATGGGGATCTGTGTGTACACAAAGTCATGCTCTACTACTACTAATATTACTACTAATACTACTACTACTCCTCTATGACAGGCCCTGGGATTGGGATCTGTGTGTACACAAAGACATGCTCTACTACTAATACTACTACTAATACTACTACTACTCCTCTATGACAGGCCCCGGGATGGGGATCTGTGTGTACACAAAGACATGCTCTACTACTACTAATACTACTACTAATACTACTACTACTCCTCTATGACAGGCCCTGGGATGGGGATCTGTGTGTACACAAAGACATGCTCTACTACTACTAATATTACTACTAATACTACTACTACTCCTCTATGACAGGCCCCGGGATGGGGATCTGTGTGTACACAAAGACATGCTCTACTACTACTAATACTACTAATACTACTACTACTCCTCTATGACAGGCCCCGGGATGGGGATCTGTGTGTACACAAAGACATGCTCTACTACTACTAATACTACTACTACTCCTCTATGACAGGCCCTGGGATGGGGATCTGTGTGTACACAAAGACATGCTCTACTACTACTAATACTACTACTACCAATACTACTACTACTCCTCTATGACAGGCCCCGGGATGGGGATCTGTGTGTACACAAAGACATGCTCTACTACTACTAATACTACTGCTAATACTACTACTACTCCTCTATGACAGGCCCTGGGATGGGGATCTATGTGTACACAAAGACATGCTCTACTACTACTAATACTACTACTAATACTACTACTACTCCTCTATGACAGGCCCAGGGATGGGGATCTATGTGTACACAAAGACATGCTCTACTACAACTACTAATACTACTACTACTCCTCTATGACAGGCCCTGGGATGGGGATCTGTGTGTACACAAAGACACGCTCTACTACTACTACTACTACTAATACTACTACTCATACTACTATTAATACTACTACTACTCCTCTATGACAGGCCCCAAGATGGGGAACTGTGTGTACACAAAGACATACTCTACTACTCATACTACTAACACTACTACTACTCCTTTATGACAGGCCCCGGGATGGGGATCTGTGTGTACACAAAGACATGCTCTACTACTAATACTACTACTACTACTCCTCTATGACAGGCCCCAGGATGAGGATCTGTGTGTACACAAAGACATGCTCTACTACTACTACTACTACTACTACTAATACTACTACTCCTCTATGACAGGCCCCAGGATGAGGATCTGTGTGTACACAAAGACATGCTCTACACTCTACACTCCACTTCTACAGATACTACTACTATTCCATGACTGGGGGGACCACCTCATCACTATTACTACTACTGATACTACTACTCTATGACAGGCCCTGGGATAGGGATGTGTGTGCAAACCCAAAGGCATGCTCTGCTCTCCACTACTACTACCTCATCACTACTAATACTAATACTACTCTATGACAGGCCCCGGGATGGGGATGTGTGTACAAACAGAAAGACATGCTCTATTCTCTACACACTCCACTACAACTACACACGCCACTACTACTAATACTACTACTAATGCTACTAATACTACTACTACTCCATGACTGGGGGGACCACCTCATCACTACTAATGCTACTACTACTGGGGTAACCAGCATGCACCTCTCGATCTCAAGTTTATTTCTCATTGCCATAACAATGGGCAGCGACGGAAGAAGGTCCCGTCTCGTTGTTATGGCAACAAAGATAACATGTCTCTCCCCCACAAAATCATATCATTTCCTGTCTGGAAATAATGCGATTTTACAGCTCAGAAATGCCCACTGACTCATGGGAAATGATGACTCACATCTCCCATGAGTCCAGGCGAGGCAGGAAGTGATACGGAGTGCCACGGATCAGGAAGTGGAAGATTACAGGGACCACATAGCAACAGGGCACTTAGGGTGAGTATAAAAAATGTTTTTTTTTCCAAAGGTGATTCATCATGCATAGAGGATATGAAATATATAAAGATGTATTTGTGGGTGGAACTCCGCTTTAAGTAAAGTAGCAATGTGGCTTTTATAGCGTGCCATGGCAACATGTGGGTGGGTCCACAATTGGGTAAGAGTGGGAGGGGCTTAAACTGGCATAGTTAAACAAAACAAAAGTCTTCTTGTACTCAGTATATACAATATACTGAAATTGCCATCCTGCAAGCCAGAGTCTCAGGGATATATACAAACCTCAGCACAATCATTATTTTAAAAATTAAACACTGCCATTACTTATGATTTTATGTACACTGAAAATAGAGAGCTAACACTCCAAACTGTAATCCTTTCTCTATTACCTCTTGCAGTACAGACTGATGGCAGGCTCAGTGACAGTGGCAGGCAGGGCATATTTACATCCCCAATGTTGGCAGCATTCAGCAGTGGTGATGATATACCTATGAATATGTCCCGCAATTTACATATCAATGCTGCCTGCCACCAGTGCTGGGACAAGGCCATCCAGTGCCCAAGGCAAAGATACCAAACTGCACCCCCCTACACATACACACCATAGGGAAAGGGGAAGGGTTGGCAAGTGGGTGTTGGGGTGGGTAAGGTGGGGTGTATGAGGTGGAAGGTAGGTGCTGTGACCTGGAGGGTGAGAGATGCATGGCACAAAGGCAGTGTAATGAAAAAGGGTGAGGGGAGATGGACAGGAGGGAAGTTCTGGAAGAGGTAAAAGATGGGTAGACTGGGGGTAGCATAAGGAGGAGGAGAGGGTTGCATTCAGAAGTGCTGTGATCTGTAAAGTAAAGTAGGTGGTAGAGTGGCACAGTGACCAGAGAGAGGTGGGTTGGAGATGCTGTAACTGTGTCGAGAAGGTGAGTTGGTACGGGGGGGGGGGGGGGGGTATGGTGGCAGGGAATCGCTGTGACTAGGAGAGAGGGTGGACTGTAATGAAAATGGGGTTGGAGGGAGATGTTGTGATTATGGGACTGTAAGGAACCATCCAGGGCCACTGGTTCGCCTATGCGCGGGCGCACGTAGCATGTGCGCGCATCCGTGGGCGTTTGCGCCCGCTTGTGTGCATTCGCGCGCTCCTGTGCACGTGCGCGCATGCATGTATGTGCCGGCAATGGAGCCTCTGAGAGACCTTCCTGTACCTGTGACCCCGGCTTTACTTGGACTTTGTTGCTTTCAGCCTGCCCTGACCCTCGGCCTGTCTACGACTACTCTTTTTTTTTTTTTTTTTTAAGACTACTCTTTTGCCTGATCCTTTTGTACCTCTGCTGCCCGCACGATGCCGACCTTGCTTGCACCCAACTATCCGCTTGCCTGCTCCATCTGTACCCCACCGCCAGCCTGTTACCGACCCAGATTGCACCACCATTCTGCTTAGCATGAGCTTCAGTGGACTTTCACATACCACCAAGTGACCCAGTCCAACCCTCGTGCCCCCTTGTGCTCCTGAACTCCCTGTCTGCACTACCTGGGGTTCTCGGACCAGGGCCGCAAGAGAGGTGATCCTCTGCATAAGTCAGACTCGTCCACCAGGTACGTGACATCAACAGACAGCCATGACCGAGTCTGCGCAGGGGACCTCTCCTATGGACGAGCTGTGTGCACACCTTGCGGGACTCACCCAAGCTGTAAAGAACTTACAGGAGGGCTACAACCGCCTAGAAGGAAGAGTACAGGAGCTTTCCATGCCAGCACCAGCCAGTCCCGGCGAGTCTGCTTCACGCACCATTTTGGCTTTACCAAATGAACCCAAGGTGCCCATGCCAGAGCGGTTCCCAGGAGATCGCAGGAAGTTCCAGGCCTTCCGCAACTCCTGTGAACTGTACTTTGCCCTCCAGTCCCGCACCTTCTCACTGGAAGCCACTAAAGTGGGATTTGTGATCTTCCTTCTCCTAGAGGAGCCACAAGCCTGGGCACACCGCCTCCTGGAGCAGAAAGCTCCAGAGATCACCAGCCTGGACCGGTTCTTCCAGGCCATGGCTCAACTATATGAGGACCCCCACCAGGCAGCCACGGCGGAGGCAGCCCTCCATACTCTACAGCAAGGCCACCGCCCAGCGGAAGAGTATGTGTCAGAGTTCCGGCGCTGGAGCGCAGACACCGCCTGGAATGATGCGGCCCTCTGCTATCAATTCCAATACCCCGCGTCGGGGTACCACACACCCTGGACGCCTTGATCAATCTGGCCATTCAGATAGATCATCATCTGCGGGAATGCAGAGCCGAGAGATCCGCAGGGCCTGCACATCTGACCTGGATGATGCCCAGGGTCCCTAGCTATCCAGCTCCTGGTCCAGCTGCCTCCTCCTACGTTCCACCAGGAACCCATGCAAATCGGGCTCCTTCACCCGTCTTTAACGCCTGAAGAACATCAGAGATGCATGTCCCAGAACATGTGCCTGTACTGCGGTGGCCCCGGGCACCTGGTGAGAAACTGTCCCGCCAAGGCCGGTAAGTGCACCTCCACTAACCCTGAGGGACTGATGTACCTACCCAGTGATAAATCTCACCTTGTACTTGGTTTTTCTACAGCTTCCCAGCAGGACTATCCCGGTACAGGCCATCCTTGACTCCAGTGCGTGCAGCTGCTTTGTTGACATCTCTTTTGCAGTGCATCATCAGATACCTCTTCGACCCAAGGAACATCCTATGGTAGTCCAGCTAGACGATGGTTCAACCATTAAATCCGGCACGGTTACTCAGGAAACCACCCCTGTGTTCACCAAGGCCGAGGGAGGACACTCAGAATTTCTGTTATTGCACGTCATTGCGTCCCCACTGTTCCCGTCATCCTAGGCCTCCCATGGCTCCGGACCCATAATCCCCAGATTAACTGGGCAACTGGTGAAGTGAACTTCTCCTCTTCCTATTGTCTCCACCACTGTCTGCCACAGCCTCCGGAAAACCCTCCATCCGTGCTCTGTCTGGACACTGACGTCGACCAGGAATCCCGCCTGGCCGTCCCGTCCCGTCCGGTCGGATCTTTCCCCTGTCTGAGGTGGAATTGGTAGCCCTCAAGGCGTACCTGGATGAAAATCTAGAGAAAGGCTTCATCAGACCATCTACCTCACCAGCAGGAGCCGGTATCTTCTTTGTAGAGAAGAAGGACCATTCCCTGCATTGATTACTGGGAGCTTAATCGGATCACCATCAAGAACCGGTATCCACTACCTTTGGTCCCAGAACTCTTCCAGAGACTAGGAACAGCAACTGTCTTCACCAAGTTGGACTTACGTGGGGCGTACAACCTTATCCGCATCCATGAAGGGGATGTGTGGAAAACGACCTTCTGAATGCGGTTCGGGCACTACGAGTATCTCGTGATGCCCTTCGGACTGTGCAACGCCCCTGCAACCTTTCAGCATTTGGTGAATGATATTTTCCGAGACTTCCTGGATCAGTTTGTAGTTGTCTACCTGGACAACATACTGATTTTCTCTCCCTCACTGGAAGAGCATCGCAGGCACGTAAAGAGCATGCTTACCCACCTCAGATTACATGGCCTTTATGCCAAGCAGAAAAATTTGCCTTTGAGTGCACCAGCATTTCATTTCTGGGATTCATCTCCACTTCTGGAATCACCATGGACCCGCAGAAGGTCTCGGCCATCCTGAATTGGCCCGCTCCAGTTGACAAAAAGGGAGTCCAGCGCTTTGTCGGGTATGCGAGTTTCTACCAGAAATTCATCAAGGGGTTTTCGGCAGTCATCACCCCAATAACCCAGCTCACCAAGCAGGACTCACGTTTCCGCTGGACTCCCGAGGCCCAAGAGGCCTTCTCCCTGCTCAAAGACTTGTTCGCGTCTGTTCCCGTCCTCAAACACCCTGACCCTGCATTACCGTACACCTTAGAAGTGGACGCTTCTGAGACAGCAGTAGGAGCAGTCCTCTGGCAGAGGCGAGGCCCAAAGGCTCCAGAGGAATTACGATGTCGGGGACAGGGAGCTATTGGCGATCAAGTCAGCACTGAAAGAGTGGCGGTACCTCCTGGAAGGAGCTTCACACCCCGTTTTGGTCTTCACAGACCACAAAAACTTTGAGTATCTGCAGACTGCCAAGAGATTCAAACCCCGGCAGGCAAGATGGGCACTGTTTTTCTCTCGGTTCCAGTTACACATCACCTACAGGCCCGGGGCTAAGAATGTAAAGCCGGATGCGCTGTCAAGGATGTTTCATGTCCCAGAAGACACGTCACCGCCGGACACAATCCTCCCGGCCCACGGTTTCCTACTCACCCAGGAAGATCTACTGACTTGGATCAGGAAATCCTTTACCGGCCTCACTGTGCTGCCGGATCCCCGACTTACGCTAAAGGATGGGCTGTGGTGGTACGACAACCGATTATACATCCCACAGGAACTACACTCAGCAACCCTCGGACTCTGCCATGATATTAAAATGGCTGGGCACTTTGGTGGTCGCAAGACAACGGAGTTACTCTCCCGCTCCTTCTGGTGGCCCTGGCTAAAGGAAGATTGCCAGGACTATGTAAATGCTTGCTCTGTCTGTGCTAAAAATAAGACCGAGAAATACAAAGCTTGGGGTCTGCTCAATCCATTGCCCATCCCGGAACGACCATGGCCCCAGATTTCAATGGATTTTATAGTCGAGTTGCCGCCATCTGCAGGATTCAACACGATTCTGGTAGTCGTGGACGTCTTACAAAGATGGCCCATTTCGCACCTATGAAAGGCACTCCTTCAGCAGCCGAAACTGCGGAAATCTTCACAAGGGAGGTGGTCCGCCTACACGGGATCCCTATTAACATAGTATCGGAGCAAGGGGTGCAATTCACATCCCGTTTCTGAAGATCTCTATGTGCTACTTTGAGAATCGAGTTGGCCTTCTCCTCGGCCTATCATCCGCAGTCCAATGGTCAAACGAAGAGGACCAACCAGACCCTTGAACAATACCTGCGATACTATTCCTCTTACTCTCAGGATGACTGGGTTTCTCTTCTACCGGTAGCCGAGTTCGCCTACAATAACTCTGTCCACTCAAGCAGTGTGTGTGAGCACACCTTTGTCAGGGAACTTGCTATTAGTAGACGCCATGAACAAAATGTCTTTGGGTACATTGTTCACCTCCAACAATTTAGCAGCACAGGGCAGGGCTGATATTGCAACAGGCAGCCGGCAGTAGTCATGGGACCTGTGGGTGATTAGCTCGTGGGGATTGCTTTTCAGAGGAAAAATACTCAGCAGGCAGGCCAACTGCTTTAAAATCTGACGGGTTGCCAGGTTTATTTGTAAAAGGTTTGCAGGATTAAACAAATAAAATCAGAAAACAAAACCTCGCCATCTGGCTCTAAACTTAACAATCGTGTCACTATACTGTGTGTGGCTGGCCCCAACACCCACAAAACAGGAGCACAAAGCAAACCTTGTTTTTGAGTCCAAAATAGCATACAGAGCTCTCTCAGCTTTCCTCCGCTGAGATCCAGGATCGAGCTCTAGTGAGATCTCTTCTTGATCATTAAATGCAGGTGGAGAGGGCCTTGGGTGGAGCAGAAAGTCTGGGCCAAAACCAGCTCTGCCATGGCGGCTGGAAAAACCCGAAAAGTATCGCCTGTCCATTATGGCGCCTTGCATAACGTCACAGACCCCATACAGAATGACAGGGCCCCCTCAGCTCATTGCCCTTTGGCTCCCCTCTGCTTTGGTTAACTATAGTATATATAGTTATGGTTGAGGAGAGTTTTGTTAAAGCCGGCCATACATGGATCGAAATGTGGCCAATTCAGCAGGGACTGGGAGAATTTCGATTCAGGCCAGCTTGTTGTACACAAATTGATCTATCGATTGCCTTGTGTGCAACCAGCCTGTTGGGTTTTTCTCAAATGACCAGTGCTGCCAGCTATAGCTCCCCGCCAGCAGAATATAAAAGCACAGCAGGAGTGATTGTGTGGATGGGGAAATCAGCTCTTTTTTTTTTCATTCAACACGCTAGTTGAATGAAAAAAAGAGTAATGTCTGGACTGCCTTACACTCCCTATAAAGATAATCAATTCATTGGGAATGAGGAACTTTGTCTTTGACACAGCTGCAAGTACTTGGGGTCCGTTCACACCAGTGGGCGTGCGTTATAGTCCATTTGATGCGTGCCCTCTGTTGTATTCAATTGGTAAAACACTTTGCATTATTTCATTTTTCCTTTTTTAAAATCTAGTCAGAATTAATGAAAGACAATTCATTACACTTTATGTGATATCGTGAAGTGCGTTGTGCTGCAATAAAAATATAGACATGCTGTATTTTTACACAACACACAACAGCTCGCAGTAATTGTTTTCTCTCTGTACTTATGGTGAGTTTGCATCTTTCTTCCTAAAGGTAAAAACAATATATACAAAGCTAGCTAATATAGTAAGGGAGGAATGCACTTAAAATTTGCTGGAAGACGTTCAGATGTCATGATTTTTTTTTCTTATATCTTTACTATGGTGATCATTCATTCATGCTGCTGTCACCTTTTCAGCTAGAAGATGTTTGCACAAAACACATCATACTTTGCAGTGTGGGAAAGTAACAACAATCAGCATTTGTGGCTGGCCATCATGTACTGTAGAATGCTCTTGCTCATAGAACAGATAGATCTGTTGATTGCATGAGAAGTATACTGGGCACTGCACCCTGTCCCATCACTCCTGGGTCTCTATGTTGTGCTGCCGCCCGCAATTTACATAACAATAGCGCCTGCCATCTGCAATTTATATAACAATAGCGCCTGCCGTCTGCGATTTACGTAACAATAGCGCCTGCTGTCCGTGATATACATAACAATACACACACAGCAGAGCTAAACAGTATTAATAACTCACTGGTATGGGCCTATCTTGAAGTATGGGCCTGGAGCTCCAGCTCCAATAGCCCCTATGTTAATCCCGCCCTGCGTATGAGCGTATAAAGAGGAAGTTCATTTTTGGTGCTTTACCCTTTGGGCCCCTTATGCTAATTTCACTATTAAAAAGACATTAAAAAGATGATAATGTGCGCTGCATTTCGTAATCTCAATTGCCGCTTCACGAATGTTAATTGTGAATTACAATCGCCAGTTTACACGACCAAACACTTCCGGGTCGTTCCTGGGCTCTGAACATGCGTGTTTGTACTTTCAACTTTTGTGTGTGGGATTTCTGTACACACAATCCGAAAACCGGATGTGGCCTTGTCGATAGACAAAAATTTATTAGTCTGCACACCGAGCTTTTGTCTGACGAAAAAAGCGTACTAATGGTAAGAATTTCGGACGACAGCCTGTCGAACGAAAATTCCTGTCAGATTTTCGCAGCGTGTGCACGGGCTTTTAATTACAGCTCAAGAGTGTGTGAACAAACATAGAGACACACTCTGCATGCTACTACTACTAACCAATTATTGCTAATACATATCAACGGCTGAGTGGGCCTGATCATTACTACTACTACTACTCAATGACTGACTGAGGGAAGCAACCTAATATTACTACTAGTACTACATGACAGTTCAGGTGTGTGTGTGCCCAAAGACACGCACTGCACGCTGCTACTATCGAATGACCAACTGAGGCGACCTGATCATTACTAATACTACTTCTCAATGATTGGCTGGGGGGACTTGATCATTTCTAATACTCTTACTCAATGACTGACTGAGGGGACCTTATCATTACTACTACTACTACTCAATGACTGACTGAGAGGACCTGATCATTACTAATACTACTTTTCAATGACTGGCTAGGGAGACCTGATCATTACACCGTCACTTACTACTGAATGACGGACTGAGGGGACCTGATCATTACTACTACTACTACTACTACTACTGCTCAATGATCAACTGAGGGGACCTACTCATTAATGACTGAGGGAACTAGATCACTACTACTACATGACAGCTCAGGAGTGTGAGTACACAAAGATGTGCTCTGCACACTACTACTACTCAATGCCTTACTTAGGGGACCTGATCATTACCACTACTAATACTACTACTCAGTGATAGCTCAGAAGTGTGTGTGCAAACACAAAGACACATTCTGCACACTACTGCTCAATGACTGATCAAGGGGACCTGATCATTGCTAATATTTATACTCAATGACAGCTAGATCACTACTACTACTGTTGAGTGACTGACTGAGAAAACCTCACCATTGTTACTACGACCCACTGAGGGGACCTGATCATCACTATTGCTACTCATTGACTGACTGAGGGGTGGGACCTGAACATTACTACAACACGACTGCCTGAGGGAACCTGATCATTTATTATACTACTACTCAATGACTGACTGAGGGATAGGATCATTACTATTACTAATACCACTACTCAATGACAGCTCGGAAGTGTTTTACAAAGACAGACACTCTGCACACTACTGCTACTACTCTTACTAAGGACACCTTTATATTACTAGCTCCACATGACATACAACTACTAGGACATTTTATACCTTAATGCATTAATGCAAAGAATGCATTAAGGTAAAAAAATGTCTTGCCTTTAGCACCACTTTAATGTTTTATAGTAGTTTAATTATTTAAAAAATGTGTTTGATTGACTTTTAAAGGGACAACACAACTATATTTACCTAGCCTATATTAGTTTCTCTATTTTAGCGATTATAGAGTACTGCTATCCATCATTTTTATATTTTTATCATTAAGGCTCCACTCACATATATGCGAAATGGATGTGTTTTGAACCTCATCCGATTTGCATGACATCAAAACCGTAGAAAGCCGGTTCACATATATGCCATGCAGCGGCAGTGCGAACTCGTTACAAATTTAAAGAGTCCTGTGAGTTTTCTGAGCAGTGCGGTGCGATTCAAGTGCAAATTTGGGGCTCATTGTCTTCGATGGAAATGCATCTGAATTGCACATCTGATCAGTTTTGAACACAAATTTGATTTGAAAAAAAAAAAAAACAGCGTGGGGGGTCCCGCCCCCAATCCCTACCACGTAGTTTAGGGCCTTGTACAGATTTTAAGGGGTACCCCATGCCAAAATTAAAAATAAAATGGAGTGCCCCCCCTCCAAAAAAACCATACCAGACCCTTAGGTCTGGTATGGATTTTGAGGGGAACCTCCCGCCAACATTTTTTTTTTAAATTGCGTGGGCCCCCCAAAATCCATACCAGACCCTTATCTGAGCATGCAGCCTGGCAGACCAGGAAAGGTGGGGGTGGGGCGAGCGAGCGCCCCCCCCCCTCCTAAACCATGCCAAGCCACATGCCCTCAACATGGATTTGGGGTGCTTTGGGGGAGGGGGGGCTCTGGCCAGTGGTTGTGGGGGTCTGTGGGCAGGGGGCTTATCGGAATCTGGAAGCCCCTTTTAACAGATCCCACCCCCCCATGTGAAAGAGTAGGGGTACATTATACCCCTACTCATTCACCAAAAAAGTGTAAAAGAAATACAAAAAACAGAGACGATTTTTGACCATTCCTTTATTTAAAAAAAAAAAAACAATGTGTCCAGGTGCAGATCCATTGTCAATCACAACGCCCGCCACCACCGCTGACCCGAAAAAAGAAAAAAAAAACCTCCGCTCACATCGAAAGCACCCACCGCCTGCCTGCTCTGCTGTCTGGCAGTTCTTAAATAGCTAAGGGGTAGGGCCACCCGGTGACGTCATCTGGTGTCACCACCCCCCTTGTGACGTCACCAAACCAGCATGCACCGGTCGAAAACGTCTCCAGGAGGTGGTTCACTGTTGGGTCACAGCCTGGACCCATCGGAAGTGGGTTGAATGATGCTGGCCATCATACTGTGAACACCTAGTGGTAGAGAAGAACTACTCTGATGACAGTGGTGAAATGAAGGCGAGTATTGCTGCAAATTTTTATTTTAATTGACTATTTAGGGTAAAATAACAAAACTTCCTTTACCTCCCCTGACTGAGCCAAATCATCCTTCATTTGTGTTTCAAACGCTCTCCCTATCAGATAATGCAGTTCAGAGTGGGAGGGTTTCAGCAGCAGAGGCAATTCAGAAAGCAGTGGGCAGGACTAGGTGTGGCCAGATGCTACTTGACAAGTTACAGGCTTATGAATCAGAGGTGACAATGCTGATAGCTATGCCCCCTGCAACATTTTTCTATCCCAATGTAGTACAAGCAGTAACCCATAGCAACCATATTATCTCTTAAAGCCCAATCATTTTTGCTGGCCTCTCATCTACCCCTGATCCCATCTTTTATTTTTTCTAAATCCACAGTATACATACACTATATTGTCAAAAGTATTGGGACACCTGCTTTTACACGCACAATAACTTTAATGGCATCCCAGTCTTAGTCTGTAGGTTCAATATTGAGTTGTGTTATCACCATGTTCGGGCGTAATTATCGAGCATTCGAAAAAATCATCAAAAAACATTGGTCTATTCTGAGGCAAGATAAAACCTTATCCCAACTCATCCCAAAAAAACCCAGGTTTATATATAGAAGGGCCCCCACCTTGAGAAACAGGTTAGCCCCAAATGTGTGTAATCCCCCTAAAAAACAACCTTCTTTTTTAGATCTTAAAGGGTTTTTCTACTGTAAAAGATGTAAAGCATGTACCACCACTAAATTCCCAAAAACAAAGAAAGAGGATTTTCGATCATTTAGCACAGGCCAAGTATACCACATTAACAAATTTATTTCTTGTAAATCCTCATATGTCACTTATATGATTATTTGTCCATGTGGACTTCAGTATGTAGGCCGCACCACCAGAAACCTCAGTACAAGAATAGCGGAACATCTTAATAACATCAAGAAAAAGTTCCCTAAACACTCACTCTCTAATCATTTTAGATTGCACCATAATGGTGACCCCATCCAGGCAGTCTTTTTTGGGATTGACAAAGTTGATCCCCATTGGAGAGGAGGGAATATGACTCAAAGAATATCACTTAACGAAACAGAATGGATACACCGTTTGGAAACATTATATCCAGCGGGTATCAACTCTGATATAGATCTGAATTGTTATATTTCCAATTACTAGTTAAGAATGATCTATCTTTTTTCCGAACATATGTATCATTATTATCTATATTTTGAACTTTATTTATTGTTTTGATTGCCATTTGTAAACATTCCATCCAGGATCCCGTAAATCGAGTTTTTCTAATGTCCATATGAGATAGTGTCTGTATGTTTACAGCACTATCCCTAAATTTGTCTTCAATAACAATTTTTTCCTTTTTTGAACACTCTGATCTTCATATCAGAGTGTGTTTTATATGGGTTTTTCCATATTCCTTCATGCATATATTATGAAGTTATAATATCTAATTTCTCAAAATACAGTCCATCAAGCACACGGTAATTTTTATTAGTATTTTTATGATGTTTTATTTTATAATAATTTTTAGTAATATTTTATAAAGCATATATGGTTTAATTTCAAAAACCTGGTTTATGAAATGATAATAAACCAAAGTTGTCATTTCGATATTTATCACACTTTCCCAGTGTTGGGCAAATAATGTGGTTAAATTAATATCCGGGTTTCGGTTATTGTGTTTTTTTCCCCAGCGTTAAACTAACATCCGGTTTTTAGCTATTTGTATCCCTAGCAGTACTATCTTTGCAGACACCAAATTCAATCAGGTAGTATGAAGGCAGAGTCATACGATCACTACTGATTGGTTAGGGATACTGTGATGGCCCGTCATTGGCTGGATGTGAGCGGAGATTCTGTATATATTGGGAAGTGACGTCGGATATCACATGTACCTCTGATGACGTCAGCACGGTGACTGACGAAACGCCGCGTAAGGGCATTGTGAATCCTACGTCATTTCCGCTCAATGATACGCAGGAGGAGCGCAAACAGCGTCCCCTGCATTCCTTTGACTAACGTAAGCTTTTAATATTTTTATTACTTTTTGCAACTTTAACCACTTCCCGCCCGTCGCATTGAGAAATGACGTCCGGGCGGGTGGCTCATTATCCTGACTGGACGTCTATTGACATCCTCAGGATAATCCGCGATCGCGCGCCCCTGGGGGCGCGCATTGCGGCGATCGGTGGTGCCGTGGGTCAGTCTGACCCACCGCATTACCGACCAAGGTAAAAGGCTTCGATACGATGCCTTTTACCATGTGATCAGCCATGACCAATCACGGCTGATCACAGTGTAAATAGGAAGAGCCGTTTATCGGCTTTTCCTCTGCTCAGGTCTGCAGACCTGGCAGCGGAGAGCCGATCGGCTGCTCTCCTGACAGGGGGGGGCTGCGCTGAACGTTTATCAGTGCAGCCACCCTCAGGATCACCCCCACTGCACCACCAGGGAGCCGGATCAAGACCACCAGGGAGCCCCCCTCCCAGGGAAGGCGCACAGAGGCCGCCCAGGACCACCAGGGAGACCCCACTAGACCACCAGGTAAGGGCAATATTATGCACTGTAGGGATGGCACTGTGCCCATGTATGATGCCTGCCAGTGCCATCCCTAACAGTGCTTGTTGCACCAGTGCCCGCCACTGCCACCTATAAGTGCCCACCTGTGCCACCTATCAGTGCCCACCTGTGCCACCTAAAAGTGCCCACCTGTGCCACCTAAAAGTGCCCCCTATCAGTGCCCATCAGTGCCCAGTGCCACTTATCAGTGCCGCCTAGGAGTGTCCATCAGTGGCGCATATCAGTGCCACGTATCAGTGCCCGTCAGTGTTGCTTGTCAGTGCCGCCCATCATTGCTGCATATTCGCCCCATCATCAGTGCAACCTTATCAGTGCCACCTCATACAGTGCCAATCTGTACTGCCTCATCAGTGCCCGTCAGTGTAGCCTCATCAGTGCCCATCAGCGTAGCCACATCAGTGCCCGTCAGTGAAGGAGAAAATGTACTTTATACAAATTTTTGTGACAGAAACATGTTTTTTTTTTTCAAAATTTTCGGTCTTTTTTTTTTTATAGCGCAAAAAATAAAAACCGCAGGGGTGATCAAATACCACCAAAAGAAAGCTCTATTTGTGGGAACAAAATTATAAAAATTTTGTTTGGGTACAACGTCGCACGACCGCGCAATTCTCATTCGAATCGCAACAGCGCTGAAAACTGAAAATTGGTCTGGGCAGGAAGTGTTCTAAGTGCATGGTATTGAAGTGGTTAAATAAATTCAACCTAGAAGTACTTCACCATTATCGGCTCCACTTCTTTTTCACTCCCTCCTGTGTATGGGAGGTGAGTGCCCTGTAGAAAATACGGTGCAGCCAGAGATCGTGGGCTTCCATCCCAGGATGATTGGAGGAGAACCCTGACGGTTCACAGGCTGGTTTGATTCCCGTAATAGGAATCAGAGCATCTGGTGAGTAAGGCTAACTCACTGGGTGAAAAGGTGGAGGATCGTTTGCTATTTAATAACAACGATGGTGAAGATATGGTTGCTAGATGGACACTGACACATCTATGTTTTTATGCATGAAGCATGAATATATTTTGGACTTTTAAGTTATAAGCAAGTTTCACATTGTGCATGATTCCATTTTGATCTTAAAAATGCAAGCACTTTTTCCTTTTTTGCACGCCTATAACACATTTTCTATTTGTAGGCACAATTTCTAAAATATGTAAAGTTGTATTGTCTGTCGGATTTTGTTCATTCACTTTTTACAATACCATCAACAGGATAAACTTTGATGTGTAGAAAGTTCACCTTTTGTATCACTAGGGGGGAGCGCGGTTCATTATTATTAATACTCAATATTGAGTTGGCCCACCTATAACAGCTTCTGGGAAGGCTGTCCACAAGGTTTAGGAGTGTGTCTATGGGAATGTTTGATCATTCTTCCAGAAGTGCATTTGTGAGGTCAGGCACTGATGTGAATAAGAAGGCCTGGCTCGCAGTCTCTGCTCTACTACATCCCAAAGGTGTTCTATTAGGTTGAGGTCAGGACTCTGTGCAGGCCAGTCAAGTTCCTACACCCCAAACTTGCTCTTCCATGTCTTTATGGACCTTGCTTTGTGCACTGGTCCATATCATTGGGTGGAGGGGGGATTATGGTGTGGGGTTGTTTTTCAGGAGTTGGGCTTGGCCCCTTTCCAGTGAAGGGAACTTTTAAGGCGTCAGCATACCAAGACATTTTGGACAATTTCATGCTTCCAACTTTGTGGGAACAGTTTGGGGATGACCCCTTCCTGTTCCAACATGACTGCGCACCAGTGCACAAAGCAAGGTCCATAAAGACATGGATGAGTGAGTTTGGGGTGGAGGAGTTTGCCCTCTTGGTTCTCACCAGAACAGGTTCCCATCGTAAGATTTCCCCTATTTATCAACTCACATTTTCCTTTGCTTTAGTGCCAGTGATAATAGCCAGCAGGCCTATGCTAGATATGGAACACTGGACTGACATAAGGGATGCACCACCCTTCAAATCCCTGGTTTTTATCAGGGATCCACTTAAAAATGTTGCACAAGGCTTATTTTACACCCAAAGAGGAGGCTAGAGGCTCTCCTTGGCTTGCTGGTGCTGTTGACACTCAGAGGGTGACTTGTTTTATATATTTAAGACTTTGCTAAAATACAAACCTAATAAACCCAAGTGACAATCTAAATAATTTATGCAAGTAAGTGTAGCGCCCCCATAGTATAGGTGCTTTTACTATTGTAGATTTTTGGTAGGTAAGGAAAAACATAGTCAGGCCTCACTGTAGGTGCAGGCCTGAATGTTTTGATCTTGGCTGAGAGTGGCTCAGGGGCGGGGCTGGAGATGGAGGGAAGGTACACTCCTTGGAGAATCCTCCCCTTTAGCTGGGAAAGCTCTAGAAGTAGGATGGAGGAGGAGGTGTCACTTCCTGATGTATGACAAGGAGCTCTGGCCAATCCCGTGGTTGCATTGGCAGGGGGCAGTCCTCCTTAAATACAGCTATTTGCCAGCAGGAGAGTTTTGGGTGAAAGAGTGAGGATGTAGTCCGGAGCTACGGTGCAGGCCTCGCCCGGGAGGGGGATCCCCCTTCTAGGGGGGTGAACCTGGGGCTTGGGTGCAGCCAGGAGTGGGAGTCAGCTCCTGGAGCGGCATAGGAAAAGCTGGAGAGCAGCTGAGGTCTACATGGAAGGAGACTCTTTAAAGGAATCCACCAACAAATCAGTGAGTGGCGGCCCCTGGGAGTTGGAGGAGATGGCTGAGACAGTCTGGGAGAGAGAGAGAGAGCAGTCTGTGGAAGCCAGGAGGAACCAACCAAGGGGAAGGAGAGCCCTTAGACCACAGGACAGACCGGATGGGTCTGGAGGATGGGCTGGGAGCAGTAGTTCATCCAAAGGCCAGGCTAGCACCAATATACTTTGCTACACAAGAGAGACTGTCTGGTTTCAGTGAGAGAAACCTACAGCTCTCACCCACAAAGGGTAGTTCTGAGGCATTGCCAGGGGCTGCAGCAGGCCTCACCATGTGCTAGCTGTGGTGAAGAAGAAGTGTCATGGAGGTCTGATAAATTTCCCTTCGGACCTGAAGAGCAGATGTAACGGTCAGCAAGTAGTGTGCTGGAGGTGAAGAAGTGTATATACCGGAGGTGTATATAGCGTGTCCTATGTTCAATCACTGGGCATCCCACAGTCATCCCTATCCCTATCCAAGTTCAAACCCCTAAATAAAACAACAAAAACAAAGTACCGGCCTGTTCAGTGACTTTGGATGTGTGGAATACGTGTGATTGAGGGCAGCAGGCGGGTAGACCACAACTTTCAGCCACTCTCAAGGGAGTACATGGCTACATAATCATGCTTTTGTTATGCCCCATGATATGTTTGTTGGGACCAGTTGATAATTTCATCCCAACAAGGCCAGCAAAAAAATCTCTTGTGGGATTTGTACTACATTATGCCAGAGAAGCTATTACTGTGACCTGGAAAAAAAACTGAGACTCCCTCCTTAAAATTTTAGAAAAAAAACTTAACTCCAATCTCCCCCTCTACCAGGAAACATACAAAAGTAGATGATGCCCAGACAAATCTGTAAAGTCTGGGCGTCCAGGCTAAATACTCCATCCAATGCAACCAACCAGCAATAAAGCCTTGTCTGCTTACCAATATCCATACTTCTTCTTTAGTCCTACGTTTTACTGCTTCACAACTATCTAGAGTCACATTAGTGTCCCGCACTTGCCCTAAAAACTGATGTTCCCTGCTATGTCTGCTACCCATCTACTCCATTCCTCACCTTCCTCCTTCTCCTGTTCTGTTCTAAGGCAAGAGAATATTTTGATCAATTTGCCTTTGTCACAACGCACTATCTTTCGTTTTTCATGCATAAGTGATAATCAACTATGGAATGAAGTACTTAGAAGCACAGCTTGGAATACTCAAGAAGATAGGAATACCAGCTGATGCCATCTACAGAAAAAGGTCTCAGTGGGAACAGCTTAGGCAGAAGAGGTATCCAGGAAGCAGAAGCATTGAAATAAAACAAAGAACATTGTAATAACATAACCTAATGAAACCAACAAATTCTGCTGAGTTCCAGGGTTAACATGGGATTTATATTTTCCATTAGGTGAATGCAAAGTTTTGTGCTAGACTGACAACTTTTCAAATTAGCATAAAAATAGAATATTTGTTCTCGCTGAAAAATCTTTTAAGGGAAACAAATAGTCCCAAACCTTTGGGTCATATTTCTGCCTACAAACACTGGCAAACACTGGACACTGGTAAGCAACAAACTGTAAGCCAGCCCTGGCATAATCAGCCTGACTCCTTTAACAAAGAATTACCAATAGCATGGTCAAAATATATAAGGGTGGAACCTGTGCTCTCAAAGGACTCCAAAAAATCTTTTATGGCAAGGTCAAAAATTATATTTTCTTCATGTCATCTGAGGAACAAAAAATCTTTGTGACATCCAACTGAAGGTTGGGTAACACAGCTAAAAATTGCTAACAGGCCCAACAAGAACAGGGGACTACCTGCAGAGCCACCTGAAGCTGATATTAGACGAGGCAGAAACATCCACCTGGTAAAACTTGGAAAAACATGTGAACAGAAGACAAGGTGACAGCCATACACATCTGAGTAAACAGTAGTCTGATGCTGAAATGTTTAAAACTCTTACAGCCCTGTTGGAGTGAGCATTAGTTGTAAAGGGAGAACTGATCCTTGAGATCATAAGCCTGAACAATGGTCTGTCTGAACTACATAGAAATGGTGGAACGAGAAGCCTGAGGGCCCTTCTTGGGATTATTCAGAATGACAAAAAGTGAATCCTTTTTTCTGAGAAAAGATGTGGCAGAGGTAGAGGTGTCCTGGAGGAGGACACAAAGAGGCAAGAACAATGAACAAGGTTAAGGTGAAAGTTACAAGTTAAGGTGAAAGGCAGAAACTACCTTAATAAAAAATGGAAGGCCTATGCCTTAACACGACCATGTCCCATGCAGGACGAAAAAGGGTTCCTGGCAGGGAAAGGCTGCCAGATCAGACCCCAAGCACAGGTGATAGTGACATGGAAAACTATCTTTTGTGTCAGTGTAGTGAAAGGAATCTCTCCGATAGGTTTAAACAGGGGGTCCTGGAGCACTAATTGGCCCAGATTCAAATTCCATGGAGGTAGGGTGACCCCTTGCTCAAAAGTCTTGATCAGAATGTGATAAGCCAACACTCTCTGGAAAAGATTGTTAAGAGCAGAGATCTGGTCCTTGATGGTACTAAGGGCCAAACATTGGCCAAGGCTCAACTGCAAGAAAGGAAAGATTGGTCCCAAGGAGAAAGTCCTGGAGTGGAAACCCCTGGACTCACACCAAGTAAAGTATGCCTTCCACATTCAGTAATGGACTTTGCGGGATGTAGTCTTTTCAGCCTTGAAGGATTATGTCAACTCTTAGTCCCACAGCCTTAACCCCTGCTTTGGCAAGCTGGCTGGAAAAATAGGGAAAACAAGTTAGACACCCAGGCACTAATAAAAATGAGGGAGTTCCATGAGCCTGAATGGCCTACTCAAAAAAGCGAGTCTTCGGAGACAGAGCAAGTGCAGAGGCAATGATAATAACTCTGGACCTGGAAAGCACTTCGCAGCTCACTTAACCAGAACCTGTCTGGAAAGTGCTCAATCAGAGTCCAGCACCCAAGCTTCATTTCTAGGCTTGCTCCACAACATCTGATCCAGATCAAGAGGGGGTCACAGTAAGACCAAAGCTGAGACTGTAAGGACAACTGTGCAAGACTACAAAGAGAAGAATTCTAATTGAAGATAACAAAAGGTCGCTAGAAAAAAAAAAAGAGCAAGTCTTTGCATCAGTGGAGCTGAGAAACAGCATCTATCCTCCCAGAATTCTAGCGAAAAACAGAGGCATGCTAATAGTAGGAGGGGTTATCCAAGGGCTGGCCTACAGTTATTTGTTTGCCAGTAGACTGCAGTATAACAAATATTTAAGACTTCCTGTGTCCTTCAATGGAGGAAAAAGAAAATGTTTTAAAGGCCAAGTCCACCTTATTTAACCACTTCAATACCAGGCACTTAGAACACTTCCCGCCCAGGCCAATTTTCAGCTTTCAGTGCTGTTGCGCTGTGAATGAGAATTGCGCAGTCGTGCGACGCTGCACCCAAACAAGATTTTTTATCATTTTGTTCCCACAAATAGAGCTTTCTTTTGCTGGTATTTGATCAGAAAAAAAGACCGAAAATTTTGAAAAGAAAAGAAAAAATTTTCTTTGTTTCTGTCACAAAACTTTGTATAAGTACATTTTCTCCTTCACTGACGGGCACTGATGTGGCTACACTGATGGGCACTGATGAGGCTACACTGACGGGCACTGATGAGGCAGTACAGATTAGCACTAATGAGGTGGCACTGATAAAGTTGCACTGTTGATGGAGCACAAATATGCAGCACTGATGGGCACTGATAGGCGGCACTGATAAGCAACACTGACGGGCACTGATATACGGCACTGATGGGCACTCATAGACAGCACTGATAGGTGGCACTGGGCACTGACAGGTGGCACTTCTCGGCACTGATAGGTGGCACTGATAGGTGGCACAGGTGGGCACTGATAGGCACTGGTACATGGTACTGGTGGGCACTGGTGCATATAGCAATGTTAGGGATGGCACTGCCAGGCATCATATATGAGCACAGTGCCATCCCTACAGTGCACTGTATTGCCCTTACCTGGTGGTCTAGTGGGGGTTCCCTGGTGGTCCTGGGCGGCCTCCATATTGTCTCCCTGGTGGTCATGGGCAGCCTCCGTATGCTGTTCCTGGGGGGGGGGGGCTCCCTGGTTGTCCTGGTCGGCTCCCTGGTGGTCCAGTGGGGTGATCCTGAGGGGGGCTGCGCTGATAAACATTCAGCGCAGCTCCCGCCATCAGGAGAGTAGCCGATCGGCTCTCCACTGCTCAGGTCTGCAGACCTGAGAAGAGGAAAAGTTGATAAACTGCTCTCCCTATTTACACTGTGATCAGCCGTGATTGGTCACAGCTGACCACATGGTAAAAGGCTTCCGATGGAAGCCTTTTACCTCGGTCAGTAATGTGGTGGGTCAGACTGACCCATGGCACCACCGATCGCCGTGATGCGCGCCCCCGCGGGCGCACGATCGCGGGTTATCCTGATCACGTCATATGATGTCCAGTCAGGATAATGAACACCCTGCCCAGCCGTCATTTGTCAATAGGCCGGACGGGAAGTGGTTAACTACATGCCCACTGGGCACTTTTACTCCTGCCCGGGCGAACTTTCAGCTTTTAGTGCTGTCGCACTTTGAATGGCAATTGCGTGATCATGCAACACTGTACCCACCTGAAATTGTTATCATTTTTTGAGACAGACAGAGCTTTTCTTTTGGTAGTATTTAATCACCACTGGATTTTTTATTTTTTTGCTAAACAAACAAAAAAATGCCGAACATTTTATAAAAAAAAACAAAAAACACTTTTCTTTGTTTCTGTTATAAGATTTTGCAAATAAGTATTTTTCTTCTTCAATGATGTGCGCTGATTAGGCTCCACTGATGGGCACTAATGAGGCTGCACTGATGGACACTGATTGTCACTCATGGGGCTGCACTGATCATCAGGGCATGGATGATCAGTGCCCTGATTATCAGTGTAAACGTCCCCTGTCACAGTATTTCTGGTTATTGGCTTTCCTTTCCTCAGACAGTGACAGCGCTGAGAAAAGGAAATGCCGTTAACTAGCATTTGTTTACATGTGATGCGCTGCGATTGGATAATAGACGTCAATAGACACCCTCTCAGAACTGGACAACCACGCTGTAGCCGCCATTCAGCTATAGTGGCAAGTGAAGTAAACTTCCATCTCTTGCTTTTACCTATAGGTAAGCCTATAATAAGGCTTCCCTATAGGTAGTGTAAATAGCTCCTAGACGTGCACTGTTTAGGAGATATTTACTGTATATGCAACCAGTGACATCACTGGTGCAATGTGCTCTGAAGGAACGGCCACCCGTGCCATTCCTTCAGAGCCTGTGCCGTGAACGGCGGCTCCCGCGTACATGCAGGGACTGACGTCTTTGCGGCTCCGGCCAATCACAGAGCCAGAGTCCGCGAGGCCGGAAACAAGATCGGTGAAGATGGGAGCATCTGCAGCTCTGAGGTATCGGCGCTGGAAGAGCTTTGTTTTAAGACAAGTTTAACTATGCTCAATATGCCTTTACCTTGTAGGGTAAGAAAAAAAAAAGTCTAGCGGTTTACAACCGCTTTAAAGAAAATAATAAATGCACACATATTAATTAATAAAAAAAAAAAGGCACTTATTTGTTTATTGCATTGGAGCCTGCAAAGCAGTGTGCGGAATCATGCAGACTATTACCCCAGTCATAGGTCTGTACCTTACATTATTGGTCTGGAGGAAGTATCAATGGACTGCAAGTGCAGTCATTCTACCATGAGGGCTGATTTACTAAAACTGGAGAATGCAAAATCTGGTGCAGCTCTTCAAATTAGCCAATCACCAATCATCTCATTCCATAAGCTTTGACAAAAAAAAAAACCTGGAAGCTGATTAATCTCTATGCAGGGCTGCACCAAATATTGCACTCTCAAGTTTTAGTAAATGAACTCAATGTGACAGATGAGATTTGCTGTTTTTTCATTCACAGACTTCCACATAGCCGCACCAAAAACAAAAAATGACAGAAGCAGACAAACAGAAGAACCCCCAAATTCTGTATGGGAAGGGGGTGTTAGGGGCTGCATACTGTGACTATGTTTTATCCTACAAGCTAAATATGGGTGTAACATGGTCAGATCGGTGGACTAATCTTTTAAACCTCATTCACATATAACTGCACCCATTGATAAGCTGATGCATGCTGCTGTACATCCATTACTGTATTTTACATTAATTTCCTGTGGGTTAAACACCATCCATGCACCAAAAACCTCACATGACCCTCAGATACTGGGCAGATAAGTAAGGTGCCACTCCATCGCTGATAAAGGTCATACACAAAGTCAGAGGATGAATGAACTGTGCAAACAGGTATTTCTTTTCCCTTCTGTGTCCTGCTGCTGGTTGCTCTTAAAGCGCTAGTAAACCACTGAAAAAAACAAAACAAAAATAAGACAATGGTATAATGTGCTAGTATGCATCACATACTAGCACATTATGAAATACTTACCTTAGAATGAAGCCCTTCCAGCGACGCCCGGTCACCACTGAAAGGACTGATATGTTCCCCCAGCCTTTCTTCTGGGTTTGTGGGCTCCAGTACTATAAGTGGTCGGAGCCGCGATGACATCACTCCCACACATACGCGCGGGAGCCCTCAGTTCTGCCAAGGAGCTCTGAAAGTCCACGTTTAGGAGATATTCATTTTACCTATTGGTAAGCCTTATTATAGGCTTACCTATAGGTAAAAATAACAAAGTGGGTTTTACAACCGTTTTAAGTGTGGCATCGGCCTCTGACTACCCTGTCCACAAGTTGACAATGCTGCTACACAATTTCACTGCAGAATGAACAGTATTGTCATGGCGTTAAAGGTGGTTCAAATAATGAATGTATTGGCAGGGGTCAACAGGTATAAAACCTGTAATGTTATAGGGGACTCTGAGAAACGAAAACTTTGACAGGCTGCATCATACACATAATAAAGTGCCATTTGAGAAATTTTTCCAATGCTATTTTCATTTTTCGTTAATAAGTAGCATTCCCTTAATCCACAGGGAGCAGACGGGTTTAAAAAGGTGTTCTAACTAGTCATTCACACTAATGTCTCTGAAGACCAGGAAGCATTATCTTCCCTGTCATTACATACTTACCAAACTGGGATACAGATGCTTATTATTTTAACTACTCCTCCATTGCAGCCTATAAAAAATCACTGAGCCTAGGTTGACACTATCTGACACAAAAACGGTCCGACTTTGATCCTACTTTGCTCTGAGACATGTGTCCTACAACAGTCCTACATCGGACCTACATCAGTCCGACTTCTGTGAACGGGATCCGACTTTGATCCCGACAATACCAGGTACCTTGTGCTCTTATGAGTCTGGTGTGGATTTTAAGGTGAACCCCCACGCCAAAAAAAACGCGTGGGCCCCCCCCCAAATCCATACCAGACCCTTATCTGAGCATGCAACCTGGCAGGCCAGAAAAGGGGGTGGGGACGAGCGAGCACCCCCCACCTCCTGGACCATACCAGGCAGCATGCCCTCAACATGGGGAGTATGGGTGCTTTGGGGCAGGGGGGCTCTGCACCCCCCACCCCAAAGCACCTTGTCCCCATGTTGATGAGGACAAGGGCCTCTTCCCCACAACCCTTGCCGGTGGTTGTCGGGGTCTGCGGGTGGTGGTAACTTATCGGAATCTGGAAGCCCCCTGTAACAAGGAGGCCCCCAGATTTCTGCTCCCCAACCTATGTGAATGAGTATGGGGTACATTTTTACCCCTACCCATTCACCTAAAAAAAAGTATCAAAAATAAACACACTACACCGGTTTTTAAAGAATTTTATTAAATCAACTTCGGCGTCTTCGGCTCTTTTGCGGGGTCTTCTCCCTCTCCGCAGCATCTTCAGCTCTTTTGCAGGGTCTTCTCTCTCTCCGTGGCGTCTTCTACTCTTTTGCCAGGTCTTCTCCCTCTGTTCTTCTTCCTATGTTGATTTGATGCGGGGCCACCTGCTGACGTCATATGGAGGCCCCGCCACCTTATGATATTACCACCCGGAGCATGATGGGGTAGTGACATCATAAGGGGGTGGGGCCTCCAGGGGATGTCAGCGGGTGGCCCCGCCCCATGTCAATATAAGTCAATGCACAGCGCGGAAACAGCATTCGTGTGGGAGATTGCTTCGAGTCAACATGGGAAGAAAAGACAGCAGAGAAGACATGGCAAAAGAGCAGAAGACGGCATAGAGAGAAGAATCACCAAAACAGCAGAAGATGGCGCGGAGAGGGAGAAGAACTGGCAGAAGAAAGAAGGCCCCTCAGAAGAAAGGAGACATGCAAAAGAGCAGAAGAAATAAGACCCCGGAGAGGGTAGAAGTAATCTGAGGGAGAAGACGCAGGAGCTGATTTATTAAAATACTTTAAAAACCTGTGAAGTGTTTTTATTTTTGACACTTTTTTTTTTTTAGGTGAATGGGTAGGGGTAAAATGTACCCCATACTCATTCACATTGGGTGGGGGCCGGGATCTGGGGGCCCCCTTGTTAAAGGGGGCTTCCAGATTCCGATAAGCCCCCCGCCCACAGACCCTGACAACCACCGGCAAGGGTTGTCGGGAAGAGGCCCTTGTCCTCATCAACATGGGGACAAGGTGCTTTGGGGTGGGGGGCACAGAGCACCCATACTCCCCAAATTGAGGGTATGTGGCCTGGTATGGTCAAGGGCGGGGGGCGCACTCATCCCCAACCCTTTTCCTGGCCTGTCAGGCTGCATACTCGGATAAGGGTCTGGTATGGATTTTGTGGGGGGACCCCACGCCATTTTTTTGACATGGGAGTTCCCCTTAAAATCCATACCAGACTGATGGGTCTGGTATGGATTGTGGGGGGGACCCAATGCCAATTTTTTGGCATGGAGGTTTCCCTTAAAATCCATACCAGACCGAAGGGTCTAGTATGCTCTTGTAGGGGGACCCCATGCCATTTTTTTTTTTTTTTAATTTGGCGGGGGTTCCCCTTCAATGTCCTCAGAGCACAAGTCGCATGCCAAAGTCAGATCAGTTAAGACAATAATCTGACTTTGATCTGACTTCAATGATATTCAATGGGCTGAAGTAGGATCAAAGTCGGACAAAAGTAGTACAGGAACCTTTTTCAATGTCGGACCTGTTAAGACGGCTCACATAGGGAATCATTGATTTTATGATGTAATGTGACTTGTGCTCCTAATGTCGGTCTGTTTCTCAGACCAAAGTAAACCTAGACTAAAGGCATTTTTTGCATAGTTACATAGGCCCAGCTTGGAACAATGTAAGTATACTTGTGGCATACCTGTTGGATGCCTGTGGAAGTTTGAAATCACTGTAGTAGGCAGCGATACTACAGTGATCGTTGCTGCATCTGGGTTCCATGTTGTCCATCTGCATAGCGAACACAGGAGCTCGCTCACTTGACATGGAAGTTTTCTCTATTAACCACTTGCCGACCGCCGATCGGCATCTGACGGCGGCAAAGTGGTTCGTTCCCGCAAAACGCCGTCATACGACGGCGGCTGCGGGATCGAGCTTAGTGAGCGCGCGCACGCCACCGGAGGCGCGCCCGCACGCTCACTGTGTTCGGGGAGGGCCAGGGAGCGGGTGCGGCGGCTTCGATTGCCGCCGGCTACCCGCGATGGCCCCCCCGAGCGGAGGAACGGAGGTCCGTGTAAGTAAACACGGACCTCCGCTCTGTGTGAAGGGGGAAGGGCTGTGATCACAGCCTTCCTGTATACGAAGGCTGTGACCACTTCCCTTCCCCAGATAGTGCAGTCCCCCTACATTTAGAACACGCCCAGGGAACATAGTTAACCCTTAGAGCGCCCCCTGCAGGTTAACCCCTTCGCTGCCAATGACATTTACACAGTAATCAGTGCATTTTTATAGCACTGATCGCTGTATAAATGCCAATGGTCCCAAAAAAGTGCCAAAATAGTCCATGTCCGCTGAAATATTGCAGTACCGCTAACAATCGCAGATCGCCGCCATTAC
>BLSH010282969.1:929046-955767 GCA_018402905.1 Glandirana rugosa
GGGATAAACCCCAGTTACCCTTCTTATCACGGGGTAACAACCATAGTTACCCTTGTTATCACGGGGAAGGAACCACAGTCACTTTTCATATTACGGGGTAACAACCACAGTGCCCCTTTTCATATCACGGAGTAACAACCGCAGTCACCCACCTTAACACGGGGTAACAACCATAGTCACGTTCCTTATCACGGTGTAGTAACAACAGTCACCCTTCTTATCACAAGGCAACAACTACATTGTCCTTAATACAGGGTTACAACCACAGTCACCCTCTTTATCACAGGACGTAGTCACCTTTCTTTTCAAGGTGTTCCCGGCCTATTTTCGCAACGTCGCACGACCGCGCAATTTTCAGTTAAAGCGACGCAGTGCCGAATCGCAAAAAGGGCTCCGGTCCTAAAGCTGGAAATCCTTCCGGGGCTGAAGTGGTTAATGCAAAGCGTTCTTTGATTAGATGAGAAGGAGATTGTGTTGTCACCTCCCTGCCTTTCCACCTCGTCCAATTAGAGAACGCTTTGCATTTATTGAGAGGATACAAAGTGATGTCTAATTGGCACCCATGCCAAAACATTGACTCCTTTGTTTACTATGCAGCAGGGAAGCTGCTCAGCATGGGACCTGATAGCTAGCATAGATCACTGTAGTAAAGGTGTCTTCCACAGGGACTGGCCAGGTATGGCATATGCATGCTTACATCAGTCCAATGGCTTGATCAATTTAACAATGCAAAACAGTGGTCTCCAAACTGCAGAACTTTGCTTGCTTTTATCCGGCCCTTGTGGAACTTTTCTTTCCACTGATGCAGGACACTATTTCTCCCACTGACACCAACATTGGGACATAATTCCTGTTACATCAACAACGGAACACTATTCTTCCCACTGACAACAATGATGTGGCACTATTCCTTGCACTGATACCAACAATGGGGCACAATTCCACCCACTGACGCCAACAATGAGGCACTATACTTTTCCCCGTGACACCAACAATGGGGCATTATACTTTTCACTGACACCAAGGAAGGGGCACTATTGTTCCCATTGATACCAACAATGGGGCACTATTCTTCCCATTGACCCCAAATAGGGCACTATTCTTCCCACTGACACCAAGGATGGGGCACTGTTCTTCCCATTGACACCAACGATGGAGCACTATTACTCCCACTAACACCAAAAATGGAGCACAATTCCTCCCACTGACACCAACAATGGGGCACTATACTTCTCCCACTGACACCAATGATGGGGCATTATACTTTCCACTGACACCAATGATGGGGCACTATTCTTCCCACTGACACCAAGGATGGGGCACTATTCTTCCCATTGACACCAACGATGGGACATTATTCTTCCCACTGATACCAATGACAGGGCCCTATACTTCCCACTGACACCAATGATAGGGCACTATTCTCCCCACGGACACCAATGGTGAGGCACAATTCTTCCCACTGACCCCAATGATGAGGCACTATTCCTCCAATTGACACCAATGATGAGGCATTATTCTTCCCACTGACACCAGTGATAGGGAACTTTCTACTCTCAGTGGCTACAGTCTGGCCCCCTTAAAGTCTGAAGGACAGTAAACTCTAGGGATATAATTCTTGGTTAAGCCAAAAATGAGCTGTAAAGGCTTTTAACGTGTCAACTATGGAGATTTTTGGGTGCACACAATTTTAGGATTTGACATGCTTAGTATCTATTTACTTAAAGCGGAGGTCCCCCCGCCGATTTGATAATTAAAAGTCAGCAGCTACACATACAGTAGCTGCTGACTTTTAACTTTAGGACACTTACCTGTCCTGGAGTCCAGAGATGTCAGCACCGCTGCCGATCTTCAGTCAGGTGTAGCCGCGGCCATTGCAGGTAAGGGAACCCGGCAGTGGAGCCATTTGGCTTCGGGGCCAGGTACCTACTGCGCATGCGCGAAGCTGTCAGTGGCCCGGCGGCGGAGGAGGGAGGAAGAGGGAGCCGGGCTGCTGACGTAATGCGCCGCGGCTGTGCTCCCAGAAGTGGGAAAAGAATACCTGTCAGGTATCCTCTACCCCCCCCCCCTCAAAAGGTGCCAAATGTGACACCTGAGGGGGGGAATACGATCAGCGGAAGTTGCAAATGTGGGTGGAACTCCACTTTAATGCAGCCCCATCTTTTATATTTTACCAAAAAAAAAATGGGTACTATATTATGTGTGCACTAAAATTCATTTTATTTTTCCTGTAAATATGCTTTTGATAAACAGTTGTGCAGCATAAAAAAATTGCAACTACTACCTTTTTATTCCTAATGGTAAGAAACACATTTTTATTTTATTATTATATTGTTCTTGGAATTTTAGATACTTTTATATCCAATATGCATTTTTTTTTTCTTTTACACAAAAAATGGCTCTAGAGGCAAAATGGTTAACCTCTTATCGCCCATTTAATGCATATATGTGGCAGCAAAGAGGAGGGGCTTTTATGCTCACATGCCGCACATGTAAGCAGTAGAGGTTTCTGTGCTGAGAGTGCGCTCCCAGCATAGATACTGAGCTGTCAAAGACAGGACTGGCTCCCGGCCATGTGACCACTGTGACAACCAATCACAGTGGTCATGTGATCAGGCAGACCTTCCCACTCCCCAGGCATAATAGGCCAGTTAAAGGAACAGGGATTAACCAAAAATACAGATGAAAAATGTCTGCAATAGATGTGGTATTATACTCACTTCTCTGGCAACCTGTATCTTCTACCTTTCTATCTCAGTGCAGCAGTCTCCATCAATGTCTTCAGCACTCGTCACTTCCTTCATAGTTATCATGGTGATGGGCAACCACATTAGGGCCCGTGTTGATGGACTCTCAGCTTGTGTTGATGGCATCAGTTTGAGATGCTTCTGAGATCATTCAGAATTCATTGACATATGAATCTAGCCTGAAGGTGACCTCCTGCTGACCTGCATTTGACCTGCTTCAAGTGGGTTTTGCATTCCTATAGACTTGAATGCAAAAGCTGTTTGAAGTGAACAAAAGCCTGTTGTCACAAGCCGTGTGCCATTAGTGGCTGCCTACTAAGAAATTATGGGCATCATCAAAGGTTTGTTTAAAGTCATCTGCCTGAAATAAGCCCTACGGCTGCTCAAATATGAAAGCTGGCATCTTCTGGCACACATTAGGGAATTCCAGGGACGGTCCCTGGAAATTATTTCCAGCTCGTGGAGAGACCCAGGTGACACCTGTCACTGGGATTGGCATGCACAAAAGAAACAACTAATTACAGCAACTGAAATTCTCATTTGATTTATTTTTTTCAAGACACCAGTGTGCTTTGAAGTGAGGATGACAAGTCAACCTGAAGCCACATCCTGTGATAAATGAATCAAGCACGCTACATAGTATTACTCATATTCAAATAAGCATGCTTCCTGGCAAGTCCACTACCTGTCCGCAGAAAATAAAGCACAGCCATTGGCATACTTGCCAGGATTTCTGTGGATCTGCCATGTGTTTATTTATTCCTTCCAGTCATATTAAAGAGGACCGGTCAAGGCTTGGCTTTTGCAAAAATCTGAAAATCTGACCTAAAAGTATATAAATAGCCACATTTTTTTGAAACCTCTATCAGATAATTGTTAGCTACCTGTCTCCTGCTGGGAAGATGCAATAGGAAGTGAGAGTAAATCTCCCCAAAGTGAGGGAAATTCCCATGTAAGGCTTCATTGAGCAGCAATTTTGCCACGTTTTGTGGCCAGCAGTCAAAGCGTTCCTATCCTGAACCCAATTATTCTGCATTCAGGAGAGGGTGGTTAAAATTCCCCTAACCCATCAGCTCCTGAATGATCCTAATGGCCTATCTGTACATGGCCACATAGGGTTGATTTACTAAAACTGGAGAGTACAAAATCTGGTGCAGCTTTGCATGGTAGCCAATAAGCTTCTAGCTTCAGCTTGTTCAATTAAGCTTTGAAAAAAAATCCTAGCAGCTGATTGGTTTCTATACAGAGTTGCACTCTCCAGTTTTAGTAAATCAACCCCATAGGCTTTTATGGAGTTGAGTTTAGGAGTTTTGGCAAAAAAACACCAAAAGCTCCTAAACTCAAGTTTCGGAGCTGTAGTATACATGAAGCCATAGACAGTTGTCACAAGAGCATCTGTCCCCATTTCCTCTAACCTTTCTCTTGCACCCGTTATAGCTTTGGATTTTCTTTCACTTTTTGTCTCATATACAAAGATTGGGACAGATGGGTCAATTTCCCCACTGGCACAAGGACTGCAATTAAAACATGACAGAGGGTCTTACCCCTTCCCTACTCTATCCTAAATCATACCTTTACACCAGTGTTAATTTTGATGTCAAATTTCAATTTAATTTTAGTCATAGTCTTTCAACTAAAATGCCATTTTAGTTTTAGTCATATTTTAGTCATCTGAATTGTTTAGTCGACTAAAACCTCCAGTACATTTTAATCGATAGAAAATAATTTTAGTTGACTAAAATCGAATGGGTTTAATTAAACTGTAATGCATTATTTAAAGCGGAGCTCCACCCAAAAGGGGTAGCACCGTATGTTTGCTTCCTCCCCCCCTCCATTGCCACATTTGGCACCATTCGGGGGGGGGGGGTCAGACATCTGTTTTTGACAGGTACCCGTCCCCTCTTCCAGGTGACAGCGCAGCTGCGAGGACCCCCAGAAGTTTGGCCCCCCTCCTCCTTCCCCCTGCGCCTGGCCATTCACAAAGTGCAGCACGCTTTGCGCACGTGCAGTAGGGGATTGGCTGTTAGGCCACAAGGCTTCACCGTCGGTTTCCCTTACAAAGAATGGCAGCTGCAGCACCCGAGAGCCGATTGAAAAGTCGGCTGGGGTGCCGACATCGTGGGATCTCTGGACAGGTAAGTGTCCATATATTAAAAGTCAGCAGCTACAGTATTTGTAGCTGCTGACTTTTATTTTTTTGGTGGGGAGACTGGAGCTCTTCTTTAAGCATTTCTAGAATTTCCAAACTCATTATATACTACTGGAGTAAAAATCGAATAACATGTTATTGTTTATAGTATTAAGGTTTGAATATTCACTACAGACACAGATATAGCCCTTGTGATATATAACCAGTGTTAGTTTTGACGTCAAATTTCGATTTAGTTTTAGTCATAGTCTTTTGACCAAAATGTAATTTTAGTTTTAGTTGTATTTTAGTCAACTAAAGTAGAGTTCATTTCGTTGATGAAAATATTTTTCGTCAATGAAATAAACACTGCTTATGGGTATACTTTAAACAAACTAATAAAACTTTTACTGTTTGCAGGCAAAGTTCCTTAGTTATTTCATGTAGGAGCAGACCAGAGCAGGTACACTAGCTGGATTGCCACTTTCAGAAGCAAACGTAGCTGTCCTTTACATGGAGGAACATTTTCCCTTAAAACTCCATGGTGCGGATTCCTAGGTCCATATTAATATAAACAGCATTTCTCTCCAAAGCACTCCACTCATCACTGACACTTTGGCTGGGTTCACACCTATGCAAATTGGATGCGGCTTAAACCGCATCCAATTCGCAGGACACTTGAAAAAACATTGTTTTCAATGTGTCAGGTTCACATATGTGCGGTGCATTCGCACTCCGCATTGCACAGAAAACGTGTGCGTTTTCTGTGCAATGCGGTGCGAATTCCCAGCCCGTTGTGTTCAATAGGAGTGCATCTAACACGGAGATGCACTCCACACTGAACGGGGATATTTTCCCCTGCTCTGCCCCTTCTCGGCAGCAGACAGACTGGAATTCGCACCGGACTGGTGTGAATCCAGCCTTTAAGTTAAAGTCGACTTTGGGGCAAAAATGAAAGTAATATTAAAGTCTAATTTTTTTCATTTAAAAATAACAAACATTTCATACTTACCTCCTCTATACAGTTGGTTTTGCACAGAGCAGCCCAGATCCTCCTCTTCTTGGGTCCCTTGCAGGCACTCCTAGCCCCTCCCTCCTGCTGCAGCAAGCAGCTTGCTATGAGGGCACCCGAGCTGAGCTTATCTGGGCTCAGGTAAGTATTAGGGGGGGACTGCTGCAAAATGAAGGTGTTTTATCTTACTGCATAGACTGCATTAAGATAATAGACTTTAGAACCGCTTTACCTACTCTTAAAAATGCCCCCCAACACCTTTTCAGGGTAAGAAAAGATCTGTATACTTACCTATTTCAGGCCATATTTTCAGGCCACTCCGGTCCACTCATGTGATCCGACTCCCCTATGTCAGCCAGCAATAGCTGCAGGGGAGAGGAAGAAGCACCGACAATGGATGGGCCAAAAGAGCCTATGGGTGACTTCACCAATCCCAGGCATTGCCAAAGGTCTTTCCCCACTCCCTGGTTGGCTGACACATGGGAGGTCACGTGACCGAACTGGGGCAGCCTGAAAATAGGTAAGTATACAAATCTTTCTTACATACAGTTGCAAGAAAAAGTATGTGAACCCTTTGGGATGATATAATAATAATATGGATTTCTGCACAAATTGGTCATAAAATGTGATCTGATCTTCATCTAAGTCACAACAATAGACAATCACAGTCTGCTTAAACTAATAACACACAAAGAATTAAATGTTACCATGTTTTTATTGAACACACCATGTAAACATTCACAGTGCAGGTGGAAAAAGTATGTGAACCCCTAGACTAATGGCATCTCCAAGAGCTAATTGGAGTGAGGTGTCAGCCAACTGGAGTCCAATCAATGAGATGAGATTGGAGGTGTTGGTTACAGCTGCCCTGCCCTATAAAAAAACACACACCAGTTCTGGGTTTTCTTTTCACAAGAAGCATTGCCTGATGTGAATGATGCCTTGCACAAAAGAGCTCTCAGAAGACCTACGATTAAGAATTGTTGACTTGCATAAAGCTGGAAAGGGTTGTAAAAGTATCTCCAAAAGCCTTGCTGTTCATCAGTCCACGGTAAGACAAATTGTCTATAAATGGAGTTCAGCACTGCTGCAAATCTCCCTAGGAGTGGCCATCCTGTAAAGATGACTGCAAGAGCACAGCGCAGACTGCTCAGTGAGGGGAAGAAGAATCCTAGAGTGTCAGCTAAAGACTTACAAAAGTCTCTGGCATATGCTAACATCCCTGTTAGCGAATCTATGATACGTAAAACACTAAACAAGAATGGATTTCATGGGAGGATACCACAGAGGAAGCCACTGCTGTCCAAAAAAAACATTGCTGCACGTTTACAGTTTGCACAAGAGCACCTGGATGTTCCACAGCAGTACTGGCAAAATATTCTGAGTACAGATGAAACCAAAGTTGAGTTGTTTGGAAGAAACACAAAACACTATGTGTGGAGAAAAAGAGGCACAGCACACCAACATCAAAACCTCATCCCAACTGTGAAGTATGGTGGTGGGGGCATCATGGTTTGGGGCTGCCTTGCTGCGTCAGGGCCTGGGCGGATTGCTATCATCGAAGGAAAAATGAATTCACAAGTTTATCAAGACATTTTGCAGGAGAACTTAAGGCCATCTGTCAAGCAGCTGAAGCTCAACAGAAGATGGGTGTTGCAACAGGACAACGACCCAAAGCATAGAAGTAAATCAACAACAGAATGGCTTAAACAGAAGAAAATACGCCTTCTGGAGTGGCCCAGTCAGAGTCCTGACCTCAACCCGATTGAGATGCTGTGGCATGACCTCAAGAAAGCAATTCACACCAGACATCCCAAGAATATTGCTGCACTGAAACAGTTCTGTAAAGAGGAATGGTCAAGAATTACTCCTGACCGTTGTGCGCGTATGATCTGCAACTACAGGAAACGTTTGGTTGAAGTTATTGCTGCCAAAGGAGGTTCAACCAGTTATTAAATCCAAGGATTCACATACTTTTTCCACCTGCACTGTGAATGTTTGCATGGTGTGTTTAATAAAAACATGGTAACATTTAATTCTTTGTGTGTTATTAGTTTAAGAAGACTGTGATTGTCTATTGTTGTGACTTAAATGAAGATGAGATCACATTTTATGACCAATTTGTGCAGAGATCCATATCATTTCAAAGGGTTCACATACTTTTTCTAGCAACTGTAGGTTAGTCATAATAGGTGTTAGGAGGGGAAGGGGCATTTTTGAGAGTAGTTAGGTTTTGCCTGAAATTCTACTTTAACCACTTGCCGACCATTGACCGCAGTCTGACGGCGACAGAGTGGCTCGTTATCGCACACCGCAGTCATATGACGGTGGCTACGATAACTAGTGCTGTGAGCACGAGCGCCGCCTGAGGCGCGCTCGCATGCTCACTGTGTCCGGGGGGGCCAGGTAGGGCGGACTCGATCGCCGCCGGCTACCCACGATGGACCCCCCCGCAGTAAGAGAACGGAGGTCTGTGGAAGTAAACACGGAGCTCCATTCTCATATAGGGGGAAGGGCTGTGATCACAGGCTTCCTGTATATGGAAGCCGTGATCACTCCCCTCCCCCAGCCAGGACAACACCCCCATACAGTTAGAACATGCCCAGGGAACACAGTTAACCCTTAGAGCGCCCCCTGCAGGTTAACTCATTCACTGCCAATGGCATTTACACAGTAATCAGTGCATTTTTATAGCACTGATCGCTGTCTAAATGTCAATGGTCCCAAAAAAGTGTTGAAATGGTCCGACATGTCCGCTGCAATATTGCAGTACCGCTAAAAATCGCAGATCACCACCATTACTAGTAAAAAATTATTAAAAAAAAACCCAGAAAAGAATTCTCATCATTAGTAAACGCGGCAACTTTTGCGCAAACCAATCAATAAACGCCGATTGCGGTTTTTTTTACCAAAAATATGAGGAAGAATATAAATCGGCCAAAACCGATTTTGGATTTGTATTTTAGCAAAAAGTAAGAATTGTGGTTTTTTTTTTGCAAAATTGTCGCTCTTCTTTTGTTTATAGCGGTGATCAGAAATGACGCAGAGGTGATCAAATACCACCAAATAAAAGCTCTATTTGTGGGGAAAAAAGGACGCAAATTATGTTTGCGTACAACGTCGCACGACCGCACAATTGTCAGTTAAAGCGACGCAGTGCCGAATCGCAAAAAGTGCTCTGGTCCTAAAGTGGGAAACCCTTCCAGGGCTGAAATGGTTAAGCTCAGCTGAAGCCAAATTATAAAATAGGACTTACTTTAAGCTTTTGGCCCAAAGTCTGAAACCATCGGTTTATATAAACATCAGCATCATCAAACTCACACCACAGATGAAACAGGTGTGTGGACCCAGACTTTACATAACGGAGAATAGACCACACTGCAACCCCTTCTGCAAATTTCAGACTTGCCAGATGCTGGTAAAAATATCCTCTTCATGACTAGGTCTAATGCAGAATGTTTTCACAGCTAAGCCACAAACGGGAGAGAAGGGAAGAACGTTCAAAGTGGGTTTTTTTTCGATAACGTGAAGAAACATTAGAACTTCTGTCACAAACATTTGCACTGGCGCTTGCTGCTGTTAGCTGTCTGAGAGCTCACTTTGCTGTCAATGACAAAGCCTGGCCTATACACCTTCCTGTTGTCACTGAATATCTGTTGGCAGCTTGGGAGAGGCCCATCTGCATACCTACAGCAGTACCCTGCTTTTCCAAAAGTACAGGGTTTGATGCTGATCTGAGGTCTGAAGTTTTTGCATTGGGGCTGATCTGAGGTCTGAAGGGCATGCATTGGGGCTGTTGTGAGGTCTGAAGGGCATGCATTGGGGCTGTTGTGAGGTCTGAAGGGCATGCATTGGGGCTGTTGTGAGGTCTGAAGGGCATGCATTGGGGCTGTTCTGAGGTCTGAAGTTTTTGCATTGAGGCTGATCTGAGGTATGAATTTCATGCACTGGGGCTGTTCTGAGGTCTGAAGTTTTTGCATTGGGGCTGATCTGAGGTCTGAAGTTCATGCACGGGGACTGCTCTGAGGTTTGAAGTTTTGCATTGGGGCTGATCTGAGGACTGAAGGGCATGCATTGGGGCTGATATGAGGTCTGAAGTTTATGCACTGGGGCTGATCTGAGGACTGAAGTGTATGCATTAAAACAAGGAAAGAGACGCTTCTAAGAGCAGACTGTATGACAATTTAATAAAGTTAAAAACGGTGACATAGAAACTCACAAACAGGCATCAGAGTAGCGCATGTGGTGAAAGTATCCCATGGCAGGGGACGTCAGCAGCTCGCCATCCGAGGGTATGCAAAGAAAGTGCGGTGGAGATGTGATGTGGCATCTGGAGTCGGCAGAGACACCAAACCGAGGCTTGGAATGCACAGCAGAGGGTCGCGGCGGCATGACGTCAGCACTGTGCGACGCGTTTCTGAGCTTTCGGTTCACAAAGGAGGAAGTGACCACCTTTGTGAACCGAACGCTCAGAAACGTGTCGCTGACGTCAGGCTGCCGCGACCCTCTGCTGTGCATTCCAAGCCTCGGTTTGGCGTCTCTGCCGGCTCCAGACGCCACATCACATCTCCACCGGACTTTCTTTGCATACCCTCGGATGGAGAGCTGCTGACGTCCCCTGCCATGGGATACTTTCACCACATGCGCTACTATGATGCCTGTTTGTTAGTTGCTATGTCACCGTTTTTAACTTTATTAAATTGTCATACAGTCTGCTCTTAGAAGCGCCTCTTTCCTTGTTTTGTTTCTCCAGTGGCCAGCGGCTTCTCCACTAGAGTGCAGCCTCTACTTGTGGACTGATTTAAAGACTTTGATTGATTTATCCCCCTTGTGTTACCTTTACGAATTTGTGGTCTGTTAGTACTCTAGAGTCTGTACTGCCATGCGCCTTTTTCCTTGTACAGTGAAGTGCATTGGGGCTGATATGAGGTCTGAAGGGCATGCATTTTGGCTGATCTGAGGTCTGAAGTGTATTCATTGGGGCTGATCTGAGGTCTGAAGTGTATGCATTGGGGCTGATTTGAGGTCGAAGTGTATGCATTGGGGCTGATTTGAGGTCGAAGTGTATGCATTGGGGCTGATTTGAGGTAAAAGTGTATGCAAAGGCTGATCTGAGGACTGAAGAGCATGCATTTGGGCTGATCTGAGGTCTGAAGGGTATATTGGATGGTATTAACTCCTGGCAGCACACACACAAATCATTTCATGCACTGTTTAGCAGTACTCTGGGCCCAGGCTGGCTTGATGATGCGCCATAGGGGAAGAACAGGAAATACCCATGATACCGTGTGATCAGGATAAAAACTGCAGAATTTGGGGCCATTCACACAATCATTTCATCCCTTACATGGTTAGTGCAATGCAGATCCATTCATTTCATGTAACAACCTATCACAACTAATGTGCACTGTGGTAGCATTTAATAGATGTGGTAGCTGCACCCATTTTGTTTTTTTAAAACAAGTACATTTTCAGAAAGTAAAGATAATATCTGTTTATCCTGAAATTTCACCTCCTGCGAGATGAATAGACAGCACAAACATATTTGTCTTTTTTGTCTAAAATACTAATTTACTTATTTATTATAGGTACTTATATAGCACTGTCAATTTACACAACACTTTACATGTATATTGTACATTCATATCAGTCCCTGTCCTAAAAGCGGAGGTCTGAGGTAGGAAAAAAAAATTAAAAGTCAGCAGCTACACATACAGTAGCTGCTGACTTTTAATTATAGGACGCTTACCTGTCCTGGAGTCCAGTGATGTCGGCACCCACCGCCGATCTTCGGATCGGGGGACGGGTACAGCCGCCTCCATCACGGGTAAGGAAACCCGGACGTGTAAGCAGTAAAGCTTCACGCCGGGCACCTTACTGTGCCGGATGTGTGGAAAAGGACACCTGTCTAAAGACAGGTGTCCTCTTCCCCCTCCCCCCGAAAGGTGCCAAATGTGACACCTGAGGGGGGGAGGAATCCAACCAGTGGAAGTTCCACTTTTGGGTGGAACTCCGCTTAAAGGAGCTTACAATCTAAGGTCCCTAATCTCATCAATCCACCATGTAATGGAGACGAACAAAGGCTGACATGTTTAAAGTCCCAAGTGATATCAATTGCTGCCCCCCATACAGTGGAGAAATGAGAATACAGTAGGCAGGAAGTGTGTTATTCACAGAAGCACCAGGTAAAAATAAAAGGAAACAAAGCCTGAGAAAATAAAACTAGTGCAGCCACCACATCTATCGACTGGTATGTTGCATTATGTTACATTTTTTGTTTTGAGTTTAGGTACACTTAAACCACTTGCCGACCGTCAACCGCAGGTTGGCGGCGACAAAGTGGCTCGATATCGCAAACCGCCGTCATACGACGGCGGCTGCGAGATCGTGAACTGTGAGCGCGTGCGCGCCGCCGGAGGCGCGCCCGCGCGCTTACTGTGTTCGGGGAGGGCCAGGGAGCGGGTGCGGCGGACTCGATCGCCGCCGGCTACCCGCGATGCCCCCCCGCACTGAAAGAGCGGAGGTCCGTGTAAGTAAACACGGACCTCCGTTCTGTGAGAGGGGGAAGGGCTGTGATCACTTCCCTTCCCCTGCTAGGGCAGCCCACACACAGTTAGAACACGCCCAGGGAACACAGTTAACCCTTAGAGCGCCCCCTGCAGGTTAACCCCTTCACTGCCAATTGCATTTACACAGTAATCAGTGCATTTTTATAGCACTGATCGTTGTATAAATGCCAATGGTCCCAAAAAAGTGTCAAAATGGTCCGACATGTCCGCCCCAATATCGCAGTACCGCTAAAAATCGCAGATCGCCGCCATTACTAGTAAAAAATAAATAAATAAATAAAAACCCCAGAAATTAATTCTCATCATCTGTAAACGCGGCCACTTTTGCTCAAACCAATCAATAAACGCCAATTGCGATTTTTTTAATCACAAATATGAGGAAGACTATAAATCGGCCAAAACTGATGAAAAAAAATGTTTTTTTGTATTTTTTTTTGTATTTGTATTTTAGCAAAAAGTAAGAAATTTGGGTTTTTTTGCAAAATTGTCGCTCTTCTTTTGTTTATAGCGGCGATCAGAAATGACACAGCGATGGTCAAATACCACCAAAAGAAAGCTCTATTTGTGGGAAAAAAAGGACGCAAATTTCGTTTGGGTACAACGTCGCACGACTACGCAATTGTCAGTTAAAGCGACGCAGTGAATTGCAAAAAGGGCTCTGGTCCTAAAGTGTGAAATCCTTCTGGGGCTGAAGTGGTTAAAATAGCATTAAATGCTGAATGTTTTTTGTAAAAAAAAAAAAAGCCTTCCAAGTGTAGCGCCCTCTAAATTAGGTAGGTGCTAGATGAGGATTTATGTGTTAGAGTAGGCAAATTTAGGTAGCCTTGGCTGTTGTCAGGCCTGTTTGTTTTTGTTATGGGCATGGGAGTGGTCCAGGGAGCGGCTGGTGACTGTAGGCGGTGACACTCTTTGGTTGACCCCTTCTGGCTTTTTCAGAAAGTTCTGGAAAGGGGCAGAAGAGGTGGAACTGCTTGGTATTTGGGAAGCCCTGACCAATCCCCAACATGGATTGGCAGGGGGCAGGCCTTCTCAAATAACCTGGGCCCAGTCTGGGAGAAGAGTTCGGGTGAAGAGAATGGAGATGGAGTACTGAAGGCTGTCTCCAGGAGGAATTCACCTAGTGTCAGTGTTGACACAGCCCAGGGAAGTGGAGATGCACTCTGCAGCAGATTGGGAGGAAGACAGTTGGGAAGAGGTGTAGGAGGAGACTGGGACTTTGGTGCCAGGGGGATGTGTGCAGGAGCTTGCAGTCGGGAGGACTGTAGAGGCCTGGAAAAAATGAGCTGGGAGCAGTAGTTCATCAGGTCGGCTAGCGCTATTCAAACTTTCTCTATACTATAGGGGCTTGCGGTCCTTGCCTGCAAAAGGCGGTTACAGAGGCCTGGTCAAAGCCAGAGCAGGCCTCACCATGTGCTAGCTAGGCCGGAAGCAAGTATTGTGCAGGAGAGAGGAACAAGGAGGCATTTGTGAAGCAAGAGTTGTGCTGGAGGAAGAAGGCAAAGTGTAAATACTGAGAGTATATAGAGGTCCCGTGTTTAGAACTGCTGATCCTTGGGCATCCCATAACCACCCCTTACCCCATCCAAGTTTAACCAACTAATAAAAAACTAAACAAAGAGCTAGCCTGTTTCTGACTCTGGATGCAAGCGTTGGAGTGTGATTGAGGGCAGTGTGAGCAGGTGAACCACTACTTCCAGCAAACAAGGGGGCATTGGCTACACAATTAAAGTAGAACTTTAGTCAGAAAATGAAGTCCAGCTAGATCACTTCAGGCCGGCCCCTTTTGCAGGTATAGCAATGTAAAACATTAAAAATAAGTGTCTATACTGTTTAAAATTCAGTAATACACTGTCCCACCCTGCTCTGCACATGCTCAGTTGCTCTTCATTTTTAGGCACTGCTGAATTTGTAGAGGCCGATCTGCTGACAGCCTGAGGTCCCTTTCACACGGGTGTTCTGATCAGGTCGTCTGTCAGTTTTTACCTGATCGGAAACTCCATTCACTCCTATGGAGCGCTGACAACCACCGCTATCCGATCCGATCCTGTCCATGAAATCCAGGTGGATGGAAACCCTATTTTCCATCTGTCTGGCGGATCGGATGAAAACGGACAGGCAGTACGTTTTCATCCGACTTCCCCATAGAGGAGAGCGGGACTTTGACAGGTCCGTCTCTGCACAGTGAGTGGAGACGGACTTGTAATCTGCCGGCTCATTGGTGATCAGCAGATCAATCCCCCGCTGAGCAAAGCGGAGTCTGACGGGCAGAAAGCCTGTGTGAAAGAGCCCTAAAAATAAGTATCTATACTGTTTAAAACCCAGTAATATACTGCCCCACTCTGCTCTGCACATGCTCAGTTGCTCTTTATTTTTAGGCACTGCTGAGTTTGCAGAGGCCGATCTGCTGACAGCCTCAAAGCGAAATTAAACCCTCCTATCCTTTACAGCCAAGGAAGCTGCTTCTGTTTGATCTGCAACTGCCAGGGTGCTGCAAATGTGACCAGTTATGACACCAACCATTTGATGGTTTGGCAGTTTGGTTGAAGACACCAGCAAATATGACAGTCAGCAATCCCGGCATTCCAGGAATGTAAGGACGTTGCTAATGCTGGCCATACACTATACGAAAAATCGGTCATTTGGACAGTTCGTTCATTTTTCAGCCAGTTAATGGGCACAAATCAGTAATCGGTTGGGACCCTTTTGAGCCAAAAAAACAAAGGACAAGTTTGGAAATTTTCTGCTGAATGAACGATAGATTGAAAGGTTAATGTGTTTCCCATCCAAACTGTTTGCATTAGGTATATGTGAAAAAACGAACAAAAAACAGATTCATGTATGTCCATTGAGCGATTTATCGGTCATTACGTGATGGCACTATCGTTTGCTCTCACAGCCGAATGTTCATTTTTTGAAAATGGGTTAGCATGATTTTTCCTATAGTGTATGGCCAACATTAGAAATGCCTAGCTGTCAGGGCTGCTTCACACAGGGGCGATCCGACTTGTGGGGCGACTCAATCGTGACTTGCAAAGGAGTCAATACAAGTCGCCCACCAAAGTAGCACAGGAATCTTTTTCTAAGTCGGAGCGACTTGATTCACTCCTATTAGAACTTTCCATTGCAATGCATGGAGCGTGACTTGCAGCGTGACCCGGCATTGACTGCTCTCCTCCACTATCACAGGAGTGAGCCCTCAAACACTGAGCTCAGAGCTACTTCATTAGGCGACAGAAAGAGTATGTGAGCGAGTTTGTATCTGAGAAGGAACTCATCCTGTGACGGAGGAGGTGAACAGAAGTTTTCTAGTCAGGCTTCAGGAGGTAAAAAATTATGTGTAACTAAATCGCTCAACCTATATACACAATCAGCGCATATGGAGAGCTAGGGGCTGCTGGACTCCAGTAGTGTGGTTAAACACTGGGACTTATCTCAAAGCTGCCATCTTCCAAAAACAAATCATATCAAACACAACACATTACAATTAACAAATCACGTCAGTGAGGAAAACCGGAACCATAAGATGTAGTTAACCAAAATGTGTAATAGCGCTTTGAAAGTCCCAAAAGTTCATGAAAGTTCATATAGGTAAGGGGTGCATGAGACACACACGTATATAAGTATAAGAGCTTTTCAGGAGATGTCCACCGACCACCAGGAGAAGAAAGATTCCCACCGTGCAGCGTGCTCTTAAAACCAAATCTGCTTACCAGATAACGCATATAGGCAGGCTCATAACAATGAGAATTCCACCAATATACGATCACACTGCAGGGGCTCCGATATACCATATAAACTGGATTGTAGCGAAAGAGACTCCACTGGTATAAACTTGCATTGCGGCAGATCAATCCCCATAGAAGAAAAAACCTCACATAGTGTGACTCCGTTTCAAAACATTTATTAAACCCCTTGTTAAAATCACACTTACAAAATAATTGTAGTAGAAAAGCTTAAATCACAGTTTCTTTATAGCTACGAGGTGTCTCACCGCTCCTACAAGATACCGCGGCGTGTGTACACCACTTCTTCCGCTCGGCGTGAAACGCACACGTCACTTCCTGTCGTGGGGGTCACGCTCTGACGCGTTTCGTCATCACGACTTCTACGGAGGGCGTGACTCCACGATCAACACCTCTCATTAAAAACACTAGTACAGAGGCGGGCTCTACACACAGCCAATCGCGATCAGTCACTTTGTGGTAATATACCAATTGAAAACTCAATGTTACCTCTGGCCATCGACAATCAAGTGACTCAATGTTACCACTGGCCATCCACAATCAAGTGACTCAATGTTACCACTGGCCATCCACAATCAAGTGACTCAATGTTACCACTGGCCATTCACAATAAAGTGACTCAATGTTACCACTGGCCATTCACAATCAAGTGACTCAATGTTACCACTGGCCATTCACAATCAAGTGACTCAATGTTACCACTGGCCATTCACAATCAAGTGACTCAATGTTACCACTGGCCATCCACAATCAAGTGACTCAATGTTACCACTGGCCATCCACAATCAAGTGACTCAATGTTACCACTGGCCATCCACAATCAGGTGACTCTATGTTACCACTGGCCATCCACAATCAGGTGACTCTATGTTACCATGTTACCATTTGACACGTTTAGGTACGCTGGCTGTCCACAGGGTCTTTCAGATACGGGCTACTGAGGTTTATTGGTTTTTGGTATCTTATCTGTTATACAATGGTTCTTTTATAATTTTTTTTTAGTATTTAGCACTCGGACATACGTACCACCTTCATCATGGAGATGTGTTTTTCAAAACAAATTTTAATAATATTATATGGATAAGGCTTAAAGCTATTTTGTGGTCAAGGAAGTACCTAACTATTTTTACATGATTCTAATTAGATACATGTAGGTTAAAAATTACCTTTTTATTCATTTATGTATATTATTGTTTTTTATTTATGCCACTAATCTACAAACATTCTGTAACAGGAATAACTTTGTGGATGAAATAATGTTTACTGATGAAATGTTCATATAATTGTGCAGAGTAAAAGCAGGCAATGGCGATCAGTCAATATTAATGGAATCACAATACGAAGGCTCGTTTTAATGACGGGCAATGAAATAATTATAATCAGCTTAGCCATAAGGAGTCACTTGATTGTGGATGGCCAGTGGTAACATTGAGTTTTCAATTGGTATATTACCACGAAATGACTGATCGCGGTTGGCTGTGCGTAGAGCCCGCCTCTGTACTAGTGTTTTTAATGAGAGGTGTTGATCGTGGGGTCACGCCCTCCGTAGAAGTTGTGATGACGAAACGCGTCAGGGCGTGACCCCACGACAGGAAGTGACGTGTGCGTTTCAAGCCGAGCGGAAGAAGTGGTGTACACACGCCGCGGTATCTTGTAGGAGCGGTGAGACGCCTCATAGCTATAAAGAAACTGTGATTTAAGCTGTTCTACTACAATTATTTTGTAAGTGTGATTTTAACAAGGGGTTTAATAAATGTTTTGAAACGCAGTCACACTATGTGAGGTTTTTTCTTCTATGGGGATTGATCTGCCGCAATGCAAGTTTATACCAGTGGAGTCTCTTTCGCTACAATCCAGTTTATAAGGTATATCGGAGTCCCTGCAGTGTGATCGTATATTGGTGGAATTCTCATTGTTATGAGCCTGCCTATATGCGGTATCTGGTAAGTAGATTTGGTTTTAAGAGAAGGCTGCACGGTGGGAATCTTTCTTCTCCTGGTGGTCGGTGGACATCTCCTGAAAAGCTCTAAGGCTGCATTCACACCTGAGCATAGCGTTTTCAGGCAGAAATACACGCGGTTTTTACCGCGATTTTGTACAGGTCAAAAGGTCACCAATGTAAAAAGTAGAAAAACGTCCAAATCAAGCTACAAAATTACTTCCAGAACTTGTTTGAGCTTCAGGCGTTTTCAGGCTTTTGGCTTCAGGCGTTTTTGAGTGGAGATGTGAACCATCTCCATAGAGAATCATTGATTTTTTCCCCTCCAGCGTTTTATAGCTTCAGGCTTCAGGCTACAAAACGACCAGGTGTGAATAGGGCCTTATACTTATATACGTGTGTGTCTCATGCCCCCCTTACCTATATGAACTTTTATGAACTTTTGGGACTTTCAAAGCGCTATTACACATTTTGGTTAACTACATCTTATGGTTCCGGTTTTCCTCACTGACGTGATTTGTTAATTGTAATGTGTGGTGTTTGATAGGCTTCAGGAGGTACATAAACAGCCTCCACCTATAGCAAGGGTATTATTCACCTGTGGTGAAAGCTGCACAGCGTGTTTTTATTTCCAGACTCCCCTTATCTTCATTAGCAGTTTTTGGGTAAAAGTGAACCCTTTACGCTTTGAAAAGTAAAGCTAGAATCTGATTGGTTGCCATGCACCAGTTTTGATACATTTCCAGCAGACTGTTTCCAGGGAAACACCTATGAGGCATTAGGGGACAGCTCAGGCCTGACTGACCCTCAAGCTTGGTGAAAACTGAGGGCAAATATAAAAAGTTCAGAAATACAATGATAACACTGAATAGTGAGGACATGACAACATAGGCCACACAGGAGCAGTTCTCCTCAGTCTCAGCTCAGCTCTCAGTCTACACAAAGCTCACAAATCCCTGAAGGAGCTCCCAGCTGCTGCCAAATCTACGTACACATTACCCAGCCCCGCCCACCAACACCAACCACCAATCACCGCCATATACATCTCACCCCACGCCCTCTGCTGCCTCCTATCGGCCATCTTTGTTTTGGGCGAACTAACTCCGTCTCATATCGAATACAAACGCTATACAAAACGCCAGCTACGTTTAGCATTTCACTACCGCAAGAAAAAACTGTCTTATCAACGAAATCCTCACTTTTTAAGATTAAGCAATTAAATAGCTGTCAATAAAACTTTAGGCTCCTGTTTATTTAGGAGGTTCACTCGTCCTTGTTCTCTGTTGAGGGCAGACGACATTTTCTAGAAATTTCTCTGACATTGTGAAAGTCAAACCCGCCTTTGGCTTTACCTCAACAAAGATGGCGGCTGTGGGAAGACGTGAGTGACGGATAAGCGCTTACGTGAGCTCACGCCTAGTCGACGCGCTGTAGCCGGATGACGTCGTGGCTGCGCCTGTGTTTGGGGAAGGAAAAGATGGAGGTTTCTGTGGTACAAGTGTGGCGGAGGGACCCGGGGAATGGACGGCTGTGCCTGGCGGAGCTACCACGGGGATCCACCGTGAGGGAGCTCCTTCCCCGCAGCGGCCCGGTGAGTGTCTGTGTGTTCATATTACTGGGCGGGTTATCAGCATGGAGCTCCAGGGACGGGTATGGTGGAGTCACTGACATAACACAGCAGCTGCTGGCTTCCCTGTGTATTCTTGTGTTACCTATGGATCATTCCTGCCAGGAAGGCTGCTCATTTTCTACGTCCTTTAAAATGTTGACAACGCTGCTCATTCCACAGTGATATCACGCAGCGTTGTCACCCTGTGCACAGTAAAGGGTCACATGGAGTTTTCACCTCTTCTCCCTATCGCCATCCCCTTCATTGACCACAGCAATGTTTGCTGGTCTGCAATGGACTCATTTATTTGGCAATAATTTACTTAAAGCGGAGTTCCACCCAAAAGTGGATGCTCCATTTTATCTGCTTCCTATTAACCCTCTCCCACCGCCGGTCCATTCACAAAGCGCAGCAGGGACACGGCTGTGAAGGCTTTGGTTTCTCTTACAGGCACTGGCAGCGGCACCCAAGAGCCAATGGAAACATCGGCTGGGGTGCCGATATCGCGGGATCCCTGGACAGGGCAGTGTCCTAACATTCAATGTCAGCAGGTACAGTATTTGTAGCTGCTGACTTTTACATTTTTCATGAGGGGCTGGAGGTCCGCTTTAAATAACTCCGCATAATATGGCGGGCAGATCCTCTCTTGTTCTAGGATGACGTCGCCCCCAGTCTCTGTGTTTGCGCGCCTGCGGGGCATGGCGCTACCCTGATCTCGTAACGAGCCGATGATGCGGCTCTTTACCCGTGTGATCAGCTGCGTCCAATCACAACTGATCACATGTAAACACGGAAATGCCGTTTATCGGTTCTCCTCGCCTCACCCTGACAGTGCGTGAGGAGAGTCAATCAGCAATATCTCCCCACAGGGGAAACCTGTACAGATAATCAGGGCACTGATTGTTAGTGCAGCCCCAACAGTGCCCATCAGTAATGCCAGTCAGTGCTGCATATTACTGCCTCCTGATCAGTGCTGTGCTGCCTGTTGGCAAAAGAGGAAAATTACTTATTTACAAAAACTTCTGACAGAAGCGCCGCCTTCCCCTTTTTTTTTTTTTTTTTTGTGGTGATTAAATACCACCAAAAGTGAGCCCCATTTGTGTGAAAAAGAATGATAAAATTAATTTAGGTACAGTGTTGCATGACCGCGCAATTGCCATTCAAAACGTGACAGTGCTGAATATTGGCCTGAGCAGGAAAGGGGGAAAGTGCCCAGTATTGAAGTGGTTGGAGCTAAATGCAAAACTTTTTTTTTTCTCCATTTTGGTTAGAGCAAGAAAGGGTTATAACCCCTGTGAGGTTTTTCTCACTGTTTCCCATTGGTGAGATTTTCTTTCACTTCCTGTCCAATTACCAAAACAGGAAGTGAGAGAAACCCCCCCCCCCCCCCCCCAAACGATACCAAAGTTTGTAGACGCTATAACTTTTGCACAAAACAATTAATGTACACTTATTGTGATATTTATTTTGCCTTTACAGGTTACCACTTTAGATTTACAGAGGAGGTCTAGTGCTAGAATCACTGCCCATGATGTGACGTTCATGGTGATACCTCACATTAGTGGAACAAGCACTGTTTGCGTGCGTGCAGGACCAATGTGTGCGTTCACCTTTGCGCACAAGCCCAGGGGAGGCAGGGGCGCTTTAATTCGTTTTTTCTATTCATTTATTTAATTATTTTTACACTTTGGGCCCTTTCATACCACATGCAATCCAGTGTGTTTTTTTTTTTTCTGCATCTAAAACGCTTAGATAGTAGGTTATATCAGGCCTCGACAATCCCCAGGTCGCCATGGCGACCAGAAATCGCGTCCTGGCGAGTGACAGCCATTCTTTCTCTCTCCTCGCTATCTTAAAACACAGCGTCTCTGAGAGAGAAAGCCGTTCTCTGCTTAATCTAACAGCTGTAATGCTACTTTTGCAGTGAGGTGCTTTACAGGCGCTTTTTAGCTAAAAATAGCGCCTGAAAAGTCCAGCCCAATCCATCCCAATGTGAAAACCCTGAGTGCTTTCACACTGGGGCGGTACGCTTGCAGGACGTTACAAAAAGTCTCGCAAGCCGCATCTTTGCGGTGATATACTGCTCCTCCACCGCCCCTGCTCAAAACAATGGGCAGCGCTTCCGAAGCGGCTGCACACTGCCTCGGTGGCGCAGCGCGCCAGCACTTTTTAACCCCATTTTAACCCTTTGTGGGGAGTTAAAAGCGCCGCACACCCACCTGCATAACGGCGCTATAACAGTGGTAAATCCCCACTGACACTAACAGGGATTTAACGTTACCGCCCGCCCCAGTGTGAAATTAGCCTTAAACTTGATTGGCTGCCCGGGATATTTGTTTATAGTTAGCAAGAAAAAACAAACAACAATGTATCTTCTCCTTCTTTCATCAAAGAAATTATCTCCGGGCTGTATGAGGGAAGTTTAACTATTTAAAGACTAAACCTTTTCTGACATTTGTGACTTACACGTAAAAATCCAGTATTTTCTGTTAGAAAATGACTTGGAACCCCCTAACATTATATATATTTTTTAGCAGAGACTCTAGAGAATAAAATGGCGGTTGTTGCAATATTTTATGTCACAATATTTGTGCAGCGGTCTTTCAAACACCATTTTTTGGGGAAAAAAATACACTTTAATGAATAATAATAAAAAAAACTAAACAGTAAAGTTAGCCCATTTTTTTTTGTTTTGTATAATGTGAAAGATGTTGCACTGCGAGAAACGTGATCTTTATTCTAAGCAACAAAATTGTGATAAAGCCCTGTGTACCATCAAGAATTACCACTCTTTATGTGCAGCTGGGCTCCAGTATTTCTTGGTGACCGGAAACCCACCAGAGCAATGAATAGTCATCGTGGGGGACACACATTTAGGTAGGAAGTGGCTGCAAAGAGGCAGCAGAATATCAGCAGCACTGGAATACTTCTTTCACCTTTTTTTTGTATTTTATTTAAAGTGTCACTAAGGCTTCATTTAGATGTGCAGTTGGGTGGTAAAAATGTGCAGCAGAGACATGTTTTTGCCACCCACCAATGGCCACCCTTAAGCTCCATTAGGCAGCAGATGAGTGTTTTAAATGTCGCAGTCACAATGCATTAGGCATAGGGAGTTTCCCCCTATAACACATATTTTAGTGTCACTCTTTCTGGCCAACCTATAACCCTGATGTAACGGTGTTACGTTGGATTTATTGACTGGCTGCTCTGCTGTGAGTAAGTTACCCCCAAATCCCAAAGCTCTTCTAACCCACCACAAAGGGTTAAAAAGGGGTTAAAACACGGCGCTTCCGAAGCCGTGTTCATTCGCTTCGGAAGTGATGCCCACTGATTTCAATGGAGGGGGTGGTGTAGGAGCGGTGTATACACCACCCCAAAGATGCTGCTTGCTCCTGGTTAAAGGATAAGTTCACCTTGTATAACATCATACACCTGTAATCAGGGTGTAACATGTTACTTTTGCAGCTGCCCATGCAAAAAGATGTGCATTTTATTTATTTTTTTTATAAAAAGATGAACTTCTCTTTTTAACCAACAAAACAGCGCACTGTGTTTGCGACCCGCGTTTTGGGTATCATTAATTTATCATTGACACCTGCGACAGATCGTAACTGAAGTGCGTTTTTAGTGTGAACCTAGCCTTAACTGACCTCATCTTCAGATCGAATTCTAACTGCAGATGAATCAAACAGAATAGATTCGAAAGTAATTAGATTACTTAATATCTTTGTATTCTGCTTCTGAACAGTGTTGTTGATGAACACTGAGTCAGATAACTTTTTGTTTTTCAGATAGCAGTAGCTGCCAGAGCTGCTCTGTATAAAGCAACTCCGGCTTTGATTATTCAGAGCCAAAAATTGCTGTGTAGTGGGGACACGGCCCATCAGCATGGCAGAAGGGCTGGATTTGCTGCATACGTCCTGTCTACTTATGATGATGTTTTTTAGGTTGTTAGCATGTCCAAAGTCTTTAGTTAAATAGGATAAAGCACATCTCCCCTTTAACACCTTCCCACAGAGCCTATGTATATAGCCAACCTCACTGAAGTGGGTCTTCCATGAGGCTGCATATGTACGTACCTACATAGGCTACACTGTCACAGACAGCTCCAGGACCCATATTACTGATCGGGAGGACTAGCTCTTGATTGTGTGATTGGCAATCTCAGTGATCAGGCCCCTTTCTAATGAGCTTTTCCTGCCGCTGATGTAATTCCAAATAGCAGTACAAGGATGTAAACAAACTCATGGGTTTGTTTACATCTTGAAGAGCCAACTTCAGTATCACCAATAGAAATGATATGGATGTCTGATTACAAGCATAAGCAAACGTGCCATGTAAACAAACTAGTGCACCCTTTCCCCATCCTCAAACCAACCAACACATGCGTCCCTGATCACCTGGGGTCTGGCCCAGCACATCTGCTGCAGCCTTTGGGATGGACAGCAGAAGGCACACCGTTTTAGATGTGATGTCGGCAGAGTGAGAGCTCAAATTACACTCTAGTATTCCCCTTCTTTAACCTCCTGATAGCCACATAGGTTATGTAGGGAGGTGCATAGGAGCTGGGCCAGCACATGAAGTACTTAGAAAATCCCTAAAAAAAAATAGAGGGGGCTGTTAAGGGATTGACGCTTTCTGGAGCAGTCAGATTTTCTAGTAAGGTCAAACACAATACAATTAAATAAAACCATTGTTAACTCCTTGACGCCGACCTCTCACAAATATGCAGCCCCACTGGACTGGGCTTTTTTTCTGTGGAGCTGCATATTTGTGTATCTCCCTTTGTGATGAGAGCGTGTCGCACAGCGTGCTCCCAGCACAGAGACCGGGATCTCACTGGGAGCCCTAAGCCCCGTACTAGGGATCGGGACCTGGAACACCTGACTCCGGATCTCTGATTGGCTACCACAGTGGTCAGTCACTGTGAAGCCTGCCCCATGTTTTCTCTCTCTGAATGGAGGAGAGAATGCACACTATTGTTTCAGGGTTGTTCTACAGGCACAAACAACTACTAACACACACCTATGTGGTATCACTGCGATCGTCAGAAGCAGAAGAATTTATTTTGGGTTGTTCTTTCATGGAAGGTTATGGTAGTAGCAAGAAAAAAAAAATTTGTACTATTTTTGGGCCAGTTTTCCTTCATAATTAAGAAAAAAAATCAGGAGATATCCATTACCATTTACCAGCAAATGAAAGCCCAATTTTGTCCTGAAAAAGTATAATCTACCTGGATACACAAAGTACTTTGTACGGTTTTGTTCAAGAGTTGCAAAATTGTGCTTAAGCATTAAGATTTGTTTTACCCTTAGGTGTGAAGGGGTTAATGGAAAGAAAAATGCTACAAATCATCAATGCTTGATTTTTATGTGCTTTTGCCAGCAATTTTTAATTTGGTAACTGGATCCCTTTAAGAAATATTTGGTGTAATTTGATGGTTGTTTGTCTCCTTTTCAGGGAATATCTTGCTGCGATTTTTATGTGACCTGTAATGGGCGACAAGTTAGCAGAGATGAAGATTTGCAGAATGGATTCACTTACAGTGTGGAGCCGCGACTCTGTGGAGGAAAAGGAGGCATGTTTGAAGTTTTTCTAAAACATATAAGTTACTGGAAAATCTTATCTACAATGCCAGGAAAATTATCAACTTTTTTATTTTTGGATAGAGTGGAGAGGAATTTGAGCCCCTGTCAGTTTTTATTGCTGTCTGTGCCCCTTTTAAGGAGATTCACCAGCTCCGATTTGTCCTGTTTACCATTATTATTAAAGTGAAAGTAAAAAGAAAATTCCAATTTTTGAGTTGTCCCCAGAAAAGTAATAGATGGGAAATCTTCTAATGGGGACACTAGTTCTGGTGAGCTGGGGGTTCCCAAAACATTCCTTTAATTTGCAGAGATATCCTCGCTTCCTGTTTGGCTATGGTACAGGAAGTGAAGGAAAATCTCCACAATGGAACAGAGATGGCGAAAAAAAATCTGACAGCGGTTATAACCCTCCCTATATATAAAAAAAAAAGTTTTGCCTATAGTTCTACTTTAGCCCCTTATTGCCGGCCAAGGTGGATAAAAATCAATATATATATATTTATTTATTTTTAAAAAAAAAAAATCAAAAAAATCTGAATGGGACTGTCGGTGAGTCAACAGCAGGTCAGAGAAGGAGTCCCTGTGGGACAGAGATGACAGTTGCTCTTTAAAAATTATGATTTAAATCAAACCTTTTTACTAGTGATTTAAATCGACTTGATTTAAATAAAATCAACCCTGTTGCTGGCTCATTGAGAGCTCCTAACGCCACAGCCGTTACTTGGGCTTCCCGATGATGTGTTCACTGTGATTGGCTGTCACAATGATTATGTGGATCGGGAGCTTGTCCTAGTGGCTTCTGATTTTCACTGTGCAGCTGGGAGCTGTATATGACAGTGTGGTCATGATAGAGTATGGTCCCAGCACAAATCATGAACACATATATATGTGGCAGCACAGAATAAAGGCCACCTCCGTGCTGAGATAGAGAGATATGCACACCCTAAATCTAGAATATAATGAAGGTTGTATTGTGTGTCTTAATTGTTTAGGATTTGCATTATGACCTGTCAGGTTATTTGATTTTTTTTTTTTTCCTCTTCTTCTTTTTTTTTTTTTTTGGCTTGTGGTCTCCTTACACAAATTTATGAGCAAGGGGAGATAACTGGTGTATACTTTATTTGTAGGTTTCGGTTCCATGCTTAGGGCACTGGGGGCTCAAATTGAGAAGACCACAAACAGAGAGGCCTGTCGTGATCTCAGTGGAAGGCGACTGAGAGATGTTAACCATGAAAAAGCGTAAGTCGCAAATTCTTGCTGGTTATATAAATGTATAATTAACTGACTGAAAAAAAAAAAAAAAAAAAAAAAAAATTTTTTTTTTTTTTTGCCTTTCTTGGATTACATAATACATTCAGGCCTTGTATTAAGATGCTTATTTCAGTA
>BLSH010282969.1:955777-967371 GCA_018402905.1 Glandirana rugosa
AAAAAAAAAAAAAAAAAAAAAAAACATTTTTTTTTTTTGTGCCTTTCTTGGATTACATAATACATTCAGGCCTTGTATTAAGATGCTTATTTCAGTACCCACAAAGAGGAAAAGTATAACAAAACTGGGATCTGCATTGCAATTCAGCTTATTTCCCATGCAATGCAAAACAAACCTTTGTGCGTGGGAGTGCATGTATTTATAGAGAAGGTAAAGGAGTACTTAGTTAACCATGACATATTGAAGGCAGAGGGTCAGTATGACAGCCAGTCAACTAGTAATTTTTTTTTTTATTTTCTTTTTTGGTAAGAATTAGTTTAGCAATGTTAGCATCCCCCACCTTACCTATCCTTTCACTTGTCTGGAGTGTTAGGAAAGCCCTGTATAAGTTAAGTTGCCGGCTTCTTAACTTTTATACAGGACAGAACGTGTGTGTGTGTGTGTTTGTGTGTTTTTTTTTTTTTTTTTTTTTTGTTTTTTTTTCCTCCCAGAATTGTCACAGTTCAATGGTACCCATTGGTTTTAGAGTAACTTAATGTAATATTAAACCCTTAGGCCCCTTTCACACATGCATTTTTCAGGCGGACCTGATCGGATGATCCATTTACCTCTATGGAGAGACGGATGTCAGCGGTGACATATCCAATTCGCTAAATCCAGACGGATGGAAACCCTTTTTTCCATCCGTCTATCGGTTTGGATGAAAACGGACAGCCGGAGCTCTGACAGGTCCGTCTCTGCACAGTGAGCGGAGACTGACTTGTTAGCCGCCAGTTCAGCAGGGATCAACGGAGCGATCCCCGCTGAGAAAACATAGTCCTTAAGGGGCCTTAAGTTGTGTGTTTTTTTTTTTTTTGTTTTTGTTTTTGTTTTTTTTTTTTAAGCACTTTCAGCAGGTGATTTAATATTATGTAGTAATGTATGTAGTTTATCTTTTTGATTATTTTATATATCCTACTTTAAGTTCACCGCCCACACGGCCGCGTCAATCATTCACAGAGTTCTGTGAATGAACTACAAGTACTGTCGGCCTCCATAGCCGGCAGCTTGTGATTCTCAATGCACTGCGAGGGTGCTGGTGACCGTTCTCGTAGTCCATTGATTCTTCCCGTCATACAGTAACAGAGGTACGTGCAGGGCAGACAGAGTACTGAGAGTTTGCAGGATCCTGGCAATGCATTGGCGATCTGCTGATCACAGGTGCAATGCCCTGCAGGCTGCAAAGTAAAAAAATAAAATCTATTTAAACCTTGCACTGAGGTGAAAAAACTAAATTAACTGCAGCTGCTGTACACAAAGTGTTAATCACCTGAATGATAAAAGTTAACCAAATACAGCGCTTGCAATTGTGCAAAATAACAATGTGTGCAAACGTCAAAGTGCTTAATGATCTGTGCAAAAAGCAAATTTCAAAATACTTAATAACGTGCAAATACGGTGTTCCTTAAGGAGGAATGGCCACATAGAGACCTCCTAGCCAAACATGTACACAGAGACGGAAGTTTTATGACTCAATCAAAACTAGCGGAGTGCTCAAACACTGGCCAGATTCCATTCTGGCCATACATACAGATCAGGCATTTTATCACGGCCTTGGCCAGTAAAGGAAGCCTGACAAGAGAAACGACGCTCCTTGAATCAATTTGCACAAGCGAGCAGCCACAAAGCCATATGATCTCTCGCCTGTACACAGAGATGTTCGGTGACCACTCGAAAGTCACGGAAGCAGAGCGTACCTACTGGGAGTCTGCCTTGCACTCAGAAATCACAAAAGAAAGCTGGGACAAAATTAACTTCCTCATACACAAGGGGTCACGGAATGTCTCGATACAGGAGAATGGTTATAAGCTGAAGTCTCGCTGGTACAGAACACCTGAGGTCGTACACAAATTCTCCCCAGCAGTCCCCGCTCACTGTTGGAGATGTGGACGAGGACAAGGCACCTTCCTCCACATATGGTGGGATTGCCCAAGCATCCAGCCATTCTGGAGGAAAGTCCATGAAACAGTGTTGCAAGTATCACCAGACTCGATAGAATTCACGCCAGGTCAATTTTTGCTTCACTTGACTAAAAAACCGATTAAACATTACCGGAAATCGTTACCCATACACCTGATAAACGCGGCACGGATGTGTATCCCAGTACACTGGAGATCTGATAGCATACCTAGTCTAAAGGAATGGTTCTGTAGAATAAATAGAGTAGCAGAGATGGAAGAGCTGATTTCCATCGCATGTGACAACCTCATGCAATACACAGCAACATGGGAGCCATGGGTTTCGTTCAAGAATTCCCAGGAGTATCAGACACACCTTTCACTGACATCATAGAATCTAGCAGGAAAATACCAAGGGACCTACCTGACCAAGAGGAGGAGACCTAATCCAGGGGAGGGTTGCTGGTGAGAAGATCACCCCCTCCCCTGACTCTCCTACCAGCCCTACTCGTATTTACACCCCCCCCCCCGAGCTAACTGCGAACCTCATTACCCCCCCTCCCTCCCCTCCCACTCCAAGGGGGTGGAAGCCGGAATTATCCCAATTACCCCAACCAGAATGGGCCCCGCATGACGCAGGGAAACCCTAACGTCGGGCAACACACTTTGCTCAGGCCTCCAAACCATGTACGCATCTAAAGACGGAATGTGCAACGGGAGTCCTTTTTTTTTTCTTTCTTTCTTTTGTCAAGTTTGGGGTGCACACAGCGAACCACTACCAGGATACTTTTCACTTTCAATCCCAGGGGTAGTGGGCCACATCCCACATCCCACTCAAACGAGACAGCACTGTTTTTGATTTCTGTGTACTTATACATGTGTTGAATGTAAACCCAGATATTGTCTCTGGAAAGAGCGTTTGTACTTTACATGATATTTTGTATGCTCGACAATTTTCTTTTCTTCAATAAAAAACTTTCATGGAAAAAAAAAAAATAACGTGCAAATAAATTAACAATTAATATGCAATCATAATTGTATCAACTTGCAATCGTGTATGGAACATGTCAATCAATAAAGTGCATATATCAAAAGTGCTCTTGTGCTTCAATCTTATCCAAAGTACTGATGTGCTCCAACGGGAAAAAAACTTGTGCTGTGAAAAGTCACAGACCCCTGTTTGACCTACAGACTGAAAAGCTGGAGGTCCATTATTTCTGGTGAGTGGGGACACATGAGGGGTGTGTGACTTTGGAGCACATCAGCACTTTGGATAGGATTGGAACACGAGCGCTTTTAACATATGCACTTTGATTGACATGTTCCGTGCACGATTGATACAATTATGATTGTATATTAATTAACAATTTGTTATTTGCACATGTTAAGGATTTTGAAATTTGCTATTTGCACATATGATTAAAGGGGTTGTAAACCCTCCTGGTTTTGCACCTTAAAACGAGCCTTGTCCCTCTAGCTACCGGCTCTGGTCCTCATTGGATGGATTGATAGCAGGGGAGCCATTGGCCCCCCGCTGCCATCAATCAAGTCCAGTGGCACGGGTGACCCCAAGGAAAGCGCTTCCCTGACGGGTCACTCGAGAAGAGGAGCGCCGATGAGGGACCCCAGAAGAGGAGGTTCTGGGCCACTCTGCAAGAGGAGGGGAGTATGACATGTTTGTTTAGTGTGTGTGTGTTTTTTAAAAAAAAAAAAAAAAAAAAGGCATTCTTTAGTATCCCTTTAAGCACTTTCTTTGACATTTGCACACGTTATTTTGCACAAATACAAGTGTTGTAATTTGATTTACTTTTAAAACACTTTTTATTTTTATAACAGGTGAACTTCGCCTTTTAACCTGGTGTTATTAGCGTAGCCTCAAGTTTCCTCTTTCAGTGTGGCTTCTTTCTCTTGCCGCATTTTATGGAACCACACTGACATACAGGAACACGAATTAGAATAGATGGCTATGCGCTGCTCAATAGGATAGGCACAAACTGGGGCTGGGTGATGATCAGGGAGATAAATATGAGGATATTACAATAGGTCGAAGGAGAATAGCTGCTGCTTCCCCTAATGTGTATTGCAAGTCCCAATGGGAATATAGTCTGCCCACCTTAAGGCTGTGTATGTATCACCAATGGCGGCGGTGGAGGTACATGATACATACACAGCTTTAAGGTGGGCAGACTATATTCCCATTGGGACTTGAAAGGGACGCTAGACGCTGGTTACACTACTTGGTTGGGACTAGCCTTTCACCATGCATACAGAGATGCATTTGGTGCTGAGATGTCAGCCATAGCTGAGCCCTTAAACGCATAATATCCTTGTTCCTTGGGAGCCAGCATATAGGAACAACGTCTCTACATGTGATAAATTTATCTATCAATTATAACTCCCACCGCCACTTCTACCTCCTATACATGAAGTTTTACTTTCCGTTGGACTGCACAATCCACGGAATGATCTATCGGCTTCATAAATCAAGACAGTGTACCCTCCCATGCTCGCCCTGGGGGAACGCAAGTTGGCTTTAGTATCTGCCCGTTGTGGTTTGGTTTTGCAATCTGGAAAAGTATTGTGCACACTCCCTTGAAGAAGCGGTCATCCCGCGAAACATGTCGGGAAGCACAAATTATCATCCAGTGAGAACCTGAAATAATCTTCCCCCTTTTTGGGAATTAATTGTACACCTTGTTGAAATGTTTGGCTGGTTTTATTATGAAAAGTTTTTATGTGCAAATTTTGTATCAGAATAAACATTGAGATTTTAAAATATCTGCGTAAGCCTATTGTGGTACCATCAAAATCCCATAGCCCCATCCTGTCTGCTTTTCTACAATATATCAATTTTATCAGGGATGTAGGTACCTTTTTATTAGTGAGTTAAGGATTATCTGAGCCATTATATACAATAAACATATGTTCTTAATTTGGTAAAGTGCTAATGTGCATGAAGAGGTAAAAAACAATTATGTTGACAAAACCAATGTGAATAAACAATCAGAAATTCATAAGCAATGCATAAATCTTCAATTTAAAGTTTTTTTACATGAAAGTGACAATGCTAAAGTAAAAAGTGCTTGTGCTAAATTGTACAAAAAGATATAAATAGATGAATGTCCACTTCCAAAGAAGCTTGCAGGGGAATGAAAGAATTGGATAAATAAACGTCCACTTCAAGGAAAGCTATAGGATGGTGAGTCTGCTTTATACTGTAAGAATTCTTCCTAAATGTGTATGTTGATCGAGAGGTCAAAACATGCACCCTCCACCAGGTGAAGTGAAGGCTCACCTCAATCAGCGACCCCACTGGGTCTAGCCACGCATATGTATTAAATATTCCTCCACAGATAGGTACGTCTCCTTTAAGTCTGGTTCACTCAATAGATGACCCCACTGGGTCTAGCCACGCATAAAAGCACACTCAGATAGGTACTTCTCTTTTAAGGCTGGATCACTTGAAACAATCTCCCTTGGTTCCCAGGTGACATATAAGAGAACGGCTCCGATAGTGTAGTATGTCCAACAATGTTCAAAGTAAAGACCGTACTATCCCACATAAAATCTAGTCACATTTTATTAAAAGGTAAACCGCATAAAAACATAACAGTCAGCTTCTCACATGTGTATCAATGGTACCACCGCCAGGCTTCACCTCTACATGTTACGCCACCATCCCACGTGGCTTCATCTGGAGGAGTAAAAACTGATCCTTCTATGTTTTTATGCTATTTTACCTTTTTAATAAAATGCCAAAGGTATATAAGAAGTTTTAGATATAAGCATATATATATCTTAAATGAGTTTTAATATTCCTGAAGGAGGGAGAGCGGAACAGTAAAGTAGGAAATATAGAAAGTGTGTGAGAGTTAGGAGGAGGAAGGTAGGAAGCTGGTACAACCATGTAATGCTTGTTAATTGGTTAAAGGAAAGGAGAAATAATGACTTGATAGAGGTAAATGTCTGATCTTACAGTTAAATGAGTAGGCATCATCCATGGATTCTTAGGCATGAATAATTATAAAGATGTGTCCTGTTGAGGGAGGGAAAAAAAAAATATATATAGATAAAGTGCAGGTAGGATGTAATAGCCAGGGGTTCCAATTGCAGATGAATTTTGGAGTTAAAAGATGCCTTTAGCAAACGTAGTCGTAAAAAACATGGCCATTTAGTATATGAACCGCTAAACTAAGATCTGGTATGAGAGGTTGTTTCCAATGGCGAGCTATTGATAGTCTGGCTGCTATAAAGATGTGGGTAAGTTTTATAATAGTGTGGAATTCAAAGGGCCAAGAATCCATGTCTATGCCTAACCAGGCTAATTTTGGTTCCATTGGAACAAGAATACCAATAACTGAAGAATCAAATGAAAATAGTTGTCCAAAAGCGCAGTACCACCAAATATGGGATGGAGATCCCAAAACTCTGCAAGATCTTCAGCAAAGAGCAGATTGGTCTGGGAATATTGAGGTCAGTTTCACTGGGTTATAATACCAGTTGTCATTTTTGTAAGGATTCCCAGTGCGTTATACATCGGGAGTGTTTTTAAGACGTAGAGAAATTGCTGTGTGCCATTTAGGTATGGAGGTATAAAAGTTAAGCACTTGTTCCCAGTGCACCATAGTAGTAGTTTTCTGTGTAGATGATCCTTGGGAGAGATTCCTTTGCTCTGTCAGAGGATTCAAAAAGTTTGAGGAGAGTCGATGTGTGTGTTAAAAAACCTACACCTTCGAAGGGTGTGACGTATCTGTAGAACTGGTTATGGGGTAGGCAGAACAAAGATCCTTGAATGAACATAGTTGAGTGTTGGTCTAAATCAGTGTTTCTCAACTCCAGCCCTCACGGCGCCCCAACAGGTAATGTTTTCAGGATTTCCCTCAGATGAAACGGATGTGGTAATTACTAAGGCAGTGGCACTGATCAAATCACCTGTGCAAAATAATGGAAAGCCTGAAAACATGACCTGTGGCATAAGGTGGCACTCGGAGCCCATTAAAGGTTTGCGTTTGTAGCTGATTTTTCAGTCTGTGCCCATGAGGATGGGTCTTTCGAGTACACCTAGTCTGGCAAATTTTGCAGGTCAAAGGAGAATAGAAGATTTTATATGGGGGCGTTTGGAGTGCCAGATTAAAGAAGCAAAGATGGCTTGTAACGTTTTAAAGCAAGGAAGGGTATGGTCCATTTCTGGTCACCAATCCTCAGAAAAGATGTGCTGGAGCTAGAGAGAATCCAGAGAAGGGCAACTAAATAACAAGAACTACATTTATTCTCCCTGGAAAGACGCTTGAGAGGAAATATGGTAGTGATGTACAAATATCTCAATGGTGATCCCAGTGTAAGTATGAAACTTTTCAGTCCCAAGCAGTATAAGAGGACACAGGGCCACACAATGAGACTGGAAGAGAAGCGGTTTAACTTTAAGCTGCTCAGGGGGGTTTTCTCTGTCAAGGTGGTAAGGATGGGGAAATATTTTCCACAATTGGTGTCGGCAGGAAGTATGGATAGTTTTAAAAGACTCTTGGATGTGCATCTTAAGGAAAGCAATGTAAGGGGATATGGGAAATTATTTTTCTACACACACCTACACAGGTTGAACTGGATGGACTGTTGTCTTTATTCAACCTTACCAACTATGTTACTCTGTATGGGCGGGGCTCTGAATACATATAGGATATGTGGAAGGAGGTACATCTTTGCTAAAGCAATATGACCTGCTCAGGAGGCCAAGACAGAAGCCACGTTAGTGTATAATTGGGTATGTTTCGAGGTAAGATTGAGAATTAAAGCAAGAAGATCAGCATGACTATTGGGCAACTCATATTTTCAAAAGGAGAGGTCCATACGTTTTTAACATACAAAAGACAAATCCACACAAACTGAACCATCCATTCCCCCCCTTCTTCCCGGCTACCTTTCCCTACAAGTGCCGTATTTTCTCCTCACGCTTTCAGGATTACAATAACCAGCTGTGGTTTGAAGACACAATTTGTAAAAAAATATTAAAAATAATAGAGTAATTGCAATAAGAGGAAGCCTGGGAACCACCAGCTTCAGCAGAGGATAAGTATTGAAGTTAGCCAGAAGACACCTTGTCCTACAACAACCAAGTATGCATAGGAAATAAAGTGGTCATTCCCACCCACCTGCGTAGTAGTTCGGGAGTTCTACTTTATATGTTCTGTAAGGAATACACAATTGTGTGAGGTTACTTGAGGTATAAAGTGAAAAACTACCCCCCCCCCCCCCTTCTGGATGGCAAGTTTTTAAATGTTTTTTTTTTTGTTTTGTTTTTTTGGCCTTGTCTTTTCTCAATAGCATGGCTGAATGGAGCAAAAGACAAGCAGAGCGCGAAGCAGAGAAGGAACAGAGGCGTCTGGAAAGACTAAAACGTAAACTGGAAGAGCCAAAACACTACTTCACTGACCCAGAGTATCACAAACAACGCAGCGACATGTCTGAGAGACTGGAGGACTCTGTCATCAAAGGTGAGTGTGTTAGAGGCCACTTGTTGGAAAATGCAGACGCCGCCTTAATAAAAAATATATACTGTTTATATTGGTCTGATTAAATAGACTGACTAGCATGAACACATTTTATTTTTTCTTTAAAGCGGAGTTCCACCCAAAAGTGGAACTTCCACTTTAAGGGGAGGTAACCCCCCAACATGCCACTACTGGCATGTCATTTTTTTAGGGGGGGGGGGGGCGGGGCGGCCGGGACCCTGTTTTGACAGGGTCCCAGCTGCACTTCTTGTCCTGGTTGCTGTGGAACAGAAAGGAAGTTCACTCCCACCCAGCGATCTTCTGGGACACAACAGGTCCCAGAAGATTTGCTGGCCATTCACAATGTGCAGCGCGACTTGCGCATGTGCAGTGCGTTGGGCGGCCACACTTGTGATACCGGCGCCACTGAGGGGAGGGGGAGAAGAGCAAGCCTTTGGATGGCTGCATCGCTGGAGCGTGGGACAGGTCTGATTGTTAAAAGTCAGCAGCTACACTTTTTGTAGCTTCTGACTTTTAACTGGGTGGAACTCCGCTTTAAGCACATGTTGAGTTTTATGGCATTTTTACCTTCTTTTTTTTTTTTATGTGACTTTCACAATTTTCCACCATGTAGGCATGGAGTGATAACGACACTCCACCAGATATTTGACACTAATCAGTCCTTGCGATTGGCCCTTAGGCCTGGGCTCTAAGAAAAGATATTGGCCATACAGAGGGCATTATTTTTAGCAGGGCTGCTGAATTGTAAGTTTCCTTTGTGAGAAGAAGCAGTAATGCACAGCCATTTTGCAACACACTGAAATGCAGAAAGCGGAACCAAAGTATGTAATGAGCAAAAATACACGCGTGTCGGGAAAAACATTTGACTATACGCTGATTAGCCATAACGTTGACCACGGACAGGTTAAGTGAATAATGATTCTAATTACAATGGCATACGAAAGTCGGTGGGATATACTGGGCAGCAAGTAAACATGTTGTCCTCTTTGTTTTGTATGGGGCTACGCAGACCAGTCAAGGTACCCGGTGACCCATATCCACAGCCAAAAGTGCCTACAATGGGCATATGACTATCAGAACTGGAAGACGGAGCGATGGAAGAAGGTGGCCTAGTATGATGAATCGTGTTTTCTTTTACATCATTTGGATGGCCGGGTGCTTGTGTGTCTCTCACCTGGGGAAGAGTAGGCGCCAGGATGCAGTATGGGAATAGGACAAGCCGCTCGAGGCAATGTGGTGCTTTGGGCAATGTTCTGCTGGGAAACCTTGCGTCCTTCCATTCATGTGGATGTTACTTGACACATAGCACCTACCTAAACATTGTTACTGATCAAGTACCACCCTTAATGGGAAGGGAATTCCCTGATGAGTGGCCTCTTTTAGTAGGATAATGCGCCTTTCCACAATGCAAAAATGGTTCAAGAATGGTTTGAAGAACACAGCAATGAGTTTGAGTTGTTGCCTTGGCCTCCTAGAGGCTGTTCACACCATGAATCCCACAGGTACATGCTGTGTGTTCCTGTGCGATTCACATTCGATCCATGTGCAGTGCGATTTCAGCCCAATCAGTTAAATGGGCTGAAATTGCACAGGACCGCAGCAAACGCAGTGCGTGCACTGCTTTACAAAACACTTCTGTACCATGCGATCTGGTGCAGACAATTACACTGCGCATGCAATCTGCATTGGAGTTGTCATTAGCATTGCACTGCCACCCACTGCAGATCCCTAGTGGACGCGGTGTGGGAAACATGCCCTGAAGATGGGTTTCCTGCACCATGTACTTTTGTGAACTGGACTGATGTCTTCAGATCTCAGTCAATCTAGCATCTGTGGAATGTGCAGGAAAAACAAACCTGAACCATAAAGGTCCCACCTCGCAACATACAGGACTTTATGGATCTACTACTGATAGCTTGGTGCCAGATACCACAGCATACCTTCAGAGGTCTAGTGGCATCAATGCCTCAGTGGGTCAGGGCTGTTTTGGCAGCAAAAGGAGAACCTACTCAATATTAGGTGGGTGGTCATAAAGTTATGGCTGATTGGTATTTATTTATTTTTTTTCCCTCCAGTTATACTTGGGTGAATGCAGCTTCGATCCCCCGGCGCTTCTACACTCAGAACCGAGCGATCAAACACCGCCAATGGCTTGGTTCTCACAGCTCCCCGAGCACAGAGCTGCTGACTGTCAATTGGCAGTTTTCCACTCTGCTCCCCCATGCTTACTGGAGTGCTGAGCTGTGGAGGGGCGGAGAGCGGCCGTCTCAAGCTCTCAGCCGCTCGCTGAGAGGCTGAGCGAGGTGTGTGTTAAGGCACCTGGCGGATCATGACTCCCATTGTCGTGATGACGCGGTGCCTAGACTGACATTGGTGACGTCAGCAGAGAGCGGACTTCAGCCTGCTCTCTGCTGAAAATGGGTCACAGGAGTGCAAAACGAACCGCACTGCTGTGATCCATAGAAGTACAGCCAAACAAGCTTTGGCTATACTTGTCCTTTTTAACCACTTCAATACTATGCACTTAGAACACTTTACTACCAGACCAATTTTCAGTTTTCAGTGCTGTTGCGCTTTGAATGACAATTGCACGGTCGTGCGACGCTGCACCCAAACAGATTTTTTTATCATTTTGTTCCCACAAATAGAGCTTTCTTTTGGTGGTATTTGATCACCCCTGCGGTTTTTATTTTTGCGCTACAAATAAAAAAAGCCCGAAAATTTTGAAAAAAAAAAAAAAAATTCTCTATTTTTTTCACAAAACTTTGTAAATAAGTAAATTTTCTCCATCACTGGTGGGCACTGATGAGGCTACACTGACGGGCACTGATGTGGCAGTACTGATTGGCACTGATGAGGCGGCACTGATGAGGTGGCACTGATGATGAGGCACTTATATGCAGCGATGATGAGCACTGTTAGGCGGCACTGATAAGCAGCACTGACGGGTACTGAGAGGTGGCACTGATATACAGCACTGATGGGCACTGATATGCAGCACTGACGGACACTGCTAAGCGGCACTGATGGGCACTAATAGACAGCACTGATTGGCACTCATAGGCGGCACTGATAGGTGGGCACTGGTAGGTGGCAATGGTGGGCACTGATATGTGGCACTGGTATGCATTGATAGGGGCACTGGTGGGCA
>BLSH010282969.1:1042255-1061916 GCA_018402905.1 Glandirana rugosa
GTAATCCTCAATAAAAACTAACATTTAGTCAATAGTAGGTGTCATATGAAAGTGAATACATCATTTACAGAATGTGTAAGAACTAAAGTCAAACGTTATAAACGAAATTAGTCTATGTCGGGACTCCTTATCTCCATATACAACACTGAGGGTTTTGGTCAACCGAGGAAATATGTAATGAGAGTTTTTTTATAAAAACAAAAAAAGATATAATAGTATTAAATACCCGCGAAGTATTAAAGTAACATACCCCCCTTTTTTTTAGTTAGACGGGGGTGTGGGGAAGGGTTTCCTTACCGTGTTGGATCACGAGCCATCATCAGGGCTGATAGGCACAACATCCACATAGGTCTGGGCTTCTGGTTGTGCCATTCCTTTGGGAAGGGGTGTGGGGGCAGATTGATTTTTTTTCCCCCCATACAATGAAATTATGAAGCGCCCATAAATTATGATAATATAGAAAAAAACAAAAATATTTTTTTGAGAGTAATGTATAAAGGAGCCAACTGGTTTTGGGAGTCACAACATATACCTCTATTCCTCAGGGCTGTATCTGATTAAAGCAAATATTGCAAACTGAAATCAAGAATGTGTAAGACATTTACTACATAAGTGAAAGTATACTGTGGATGATAACTGATTTACAATCAAAAATAACTCCTAATGATAAAAATATATGATGAACAAATAAAAATCATGAAAAAAAAATAGATGCTGCAAAACAATTATATAGCTTGGACCAATTTAACTATGTATTTTCCATGGGGATAAAAGGTGCGGCCCTAATATAATGTTCACATATATTAAACTCTTGAATGTTCAAACACCATATTAATGGCTCTTAACTTGGATCCTAGTCTCAGACATAAAGGTTCCAAAGTGAGGGAAGCAGAAACAGTTCATGGGGATAGGAGTGAAGATGGCTATTGAGCCAATCGGAGATGGTTTTGCATTAAATCGGAATACACAAATCATTCTCTGCATGCCCCCTCCGTGCTGAGTGGCAGGCAGAATGCACCAGGCAAGCCACTCTGCATGGGACTCGGCAGCAAGTGGAGATCACTTAAGTAGTGGATTTCCAACTTCCAGAGGCATCAGCCAGGTATGGAAAATACATAATAATATAATGATTGCCGCGCCAAATCTTCACGATATACACCTACTGAAAATAAGCTGCCAGCACAATGTACAATTGAACAGAATGCACTTCACAGAGATAAAATGATAAAAGGTGCGGTGCTAATATAATGTTCACATACATTAAACACTTGAATGTTCAAACACCATATAAATGGCTCTTAACTCGGATCCTAGCTCGGATCTCTTCCCTCAGTAGCTCCGTTCTCCCCGTTTCACCACCTTTAATATCACTTTAAAACGTCTGCAGACAGGAAGCCCAAAAAGTCCTGAGTGGAGGTCCCTAACAATATGGAACTCAGCCAAAAGGCTATGACTGGAGGGAAGAAGACGCTTCTCAGTGTGTATATGCGTTCTTATGAAGAGGTGAAACTCGCGGTAGCAAATCCCATGTAGCTGGCACAGGGATTCCAGAAATTTTGATCTCAGTAGCTCCTGGAAAGCCGTTCCAATTCACCTGGAGGCACAAGAAAGCCTTTTGGCTGAGTTCCCTATCGTTAGAGATCTTCACTCAGGACTTTTTGGGAATCCTGTCCACAGACGCTTTAAAGTGATATTAAAGATGGTGAATCTACTGTCTGGGAGGATTTAAAGCATTGGAGTGTGCGGGAGAACGGAGCTACTGAGGGAAGAGACTAAGGGAGTGAGGGCTGGTTCAGGAGGTGTATTGCTGTGGTGGCTGATTTGATCATATGTCCATCTGACCTCCATGACAGGGGTCCACTCCTGGGAGTAAGAGTCAGTGTGTTCGGTGCTGGTGGTGGTCTCTGCCCTTGGAGGAGGTTTTTTTTCTATTTTGGTGGATGTTATGTCTCAACACCCATCTTCACTCCTATCCCCATGAACTGTTTCTGCTTCCCTCACTTTGGAACCTTTATGTCTGGGACTAGGATTCGAGTTAAGAGCCATTTATATGGTGTTTGAACATTCAAGTGTTTAATGTATGTGAACATTATATTAGCGCCACCGCCGCACCTATTATCATTTTATCTCTGTGAAGTGCATTCTGTTCAATTGTGCATTGTGGTGCTGGCAGCTTATTTTTAGTAGGTCTATATTGTGAAGATTTGGCGGGGCAATCATTATACTATAATGTATTTTCCATACCTGGCTGATGCCTCTGGAAGTTGGAAATCCACTACTTAAGTGATCTCCACTTGCTGCCGAGTCCCATGCAAAGTGGCCTGCCTGGTGCATTCTGTCTGCCACTCAGCACGGGGGGGCATGCAGAGAATGATTTGTGTATTCCGATTTAATGCAAAACCATCTCCGATTGGATGAAGTGGAGAGCATAATGTCACCTCCTTGCCTGTCTACCTCATGGCAAACTTGCTAAACACTATACAATATTTTCTGTACCTTCATGCATCAGTGTGATTGTTTAATCATATCAGTAGACTTTTGCCATGCACAAATATCTAGAATCTGTTATTATTTTTATTAATATTTTCTATTGTGTGTACAGAGACAGGCTGGTGCTTCAGTGCAGATAATTATTTTTACAAAATCCTTACTACTGTGGATGGCACAGTTGGGTCAAAGGGATAGTTTGATGCTTAGTTGACTCCTTGCTGGTATTTTTTTGTACAATAATGTTGAAGACCACCAGAAGAACTCATTGTGCCCATGGATGAACCCAGGATAGGGCTTTGTATGACCACCTTCATGTACATTTGAGCTTCATTTTGGATGAGCAGTAGTGAAGATTTTTTGTGTATATATGGAATTCAGGGTTTGCTTGTTCAATCGATGTTGTAGAGCACATTTCGTGTTTTCTGTTACTTTTCCATTAGAAAATGATACTTTATTATGCTTCTCTACAAGTGAACATGAGTGAATCTAAAATGCATATCAGTAAAGCCTAGTACACACTATTAGAAAATTGGACAAACGATTGTTCGCATTTGTCCATGTGTTCGTCCCATGTTGAAAAGAGACTGCCTAAAATAATACGAAAGTTCCCAAATAACAGAGGACAACTTCCCATGAAAATAGCTATGTCTAGTCTATGGTGGTACTTTGTTTCCAATCACACATGGACTTTCTCATTTGATTTTTACAGGATTAATACCCTTCAATCAGGATTTCATTCTCAACACCCCACAGAAACTGCCCTACTACAACTCACAAATGACCTACTAACTGCAAAAACCAATGGACACTACTCTGTACTTTTACTTCTGGACCTTTCAGCTGCCTTTGATACAGTTGACCACCCCCTCCTCCTCAAAAAACTTTACTCCCTCGGTCTCCGTGACTGTACTCTGTGGTGGCTCTCGTCCTACCTATCCCAACGCACCTTCAGTGCCACTTACAATTCTACCTCCTCCTCTCCTCTTCCTTTCTCTGTCAGTATCCCCCAAGGTTCTGTTCTTGGACCTCTCTTATTTTCAATCTAAACCTCTTCGCTGGGTTGGCTGATAGCCTCCCATGGCTTTCAATATAATTTCTATGCTGACGACACCCAAATCTACCTCTCCACCCTTCAACTCACTCCACAGTCTCCTCACGCATCACCAACTTATTAACAGACATATCTGCCTGGATGTCACACCACTTCCTCAAACTCAAAACCAAACTCATAATATTTCCTCCCCCATGTGCCTTTTCCCCTGACTTCTCTGTCAAGAGCAATGGCACAACCATCCACCCATCCCCACATGTCAGGGTGCTTGGTGTTATCCTGGATTCTGAACTCTCCTTTTGGCCCCACATTCAATCACTTTCTAAGGCTTGCCGCCTCAACCTCCACAACATCTCTAAAATACGTCCCTTCCTAACCACAAAGCTCCTGATTCACTCCATGGTTATCTCTCACCTCGACTACTGCAACTCCCTCCTCATTGGCCTACCTTTAAATAGACTATCCCCCCTCCAGTCCATCATGAATGCCGCTGCCAGACTCATCCACCTTACAAACCGTTCAGTGTCTGCCACCCCTCTCTGCATATCCCTCCATTGGCTGCCACTCGCCCAACAAATTAAATTCAAAATACTAACAATAAGCTACAAAGCCATCCACAACTCTGCTCCCAGCTACATCACCAGTCTGGTCTCAAAATATCAACCTAATCGTCCTCTTTGTTCCTCCCAAGACCTCCTGCTCTCGAGCTCCTTCATCACCTTCTCTCATACTCGCCTCCAAGACTTCTCCCGAGCCTCTCCTAACCTCTGGAATTCCCTACCTCAATCTGTCAGACTGTCCCTAAATCTATCCACTTTCAGGCGATCCCTGAAAACTTTTCTCTTCAGGGAAGCCTATACTGCCGCCACCTAAGAACTGCACTTTTATTTTCTTCATCAGCTCATCCCCCACAGTTATTGCCCTTTCGTATCACTTGACCCTCCCTCCTAGATTGTAAGCTCTAATGAGCAGGGCCCTCTGAATCCTCCTGTATTGAATTGTATTGTAATTGTACTGTCTGCCCTAATATTATAGAGCACTGCGCAAACTGTTGGCGCTATATAAATCCTGTATAATAATAAAAATTGGACGATATAATTAACAAGAGAAAAAAATGTCGACATGTCCCTTCAGAAATTTTAGTCTGAACAGTCCATATCGTCTCTAGAAATCAGTGTACTAATGAACAGAAAATCAAACAATCAATCCGCATACAGATATTTTCAACCGATTTTCTAATAGTGTGTACTAGGCTTAAGGAAGCGGCCTTTGACTTGCCTCTGAGTCAGAAGCCTGTTTACAATAACTTTAATGCTGGCAGGTAGATCTGGCAGTTTTCAGTAAATTTTAACCACTTTCAATTCCCTGAGAATCATAAATATGATTGAAAGTAATCACCTGAAATTCTGCAATCTATCACTCATGAATTTATTCAGCCACCACAATTTAGTCATTTATGAAGCTGAAACGAAGTTTCTGATGTGCCTTTCGATGTGCAAAATTTAAATGCATTTTTTATGCCTTAATTTTCTTCCAAAATATATTCTATATATATATATATATAAATCATTCATAAAAAATATAATTTGAGAAGCATTGTTAATTAACACCAACATTTCTCCCTGTGAAGTTGGAACTTTAAACTATATTGAATTAAACTTTATTGAATAAATAAAGGAAAATTGAAATCAGATTCGAATGGGAAATTAAATGGGAAAAAATGATGCCATAGAAAGCGATCTGATGTTTTCCGCCGCATTTGATCAGGGCCATTTTGATTCCATCTCCTTGTGGTCCAATTAGACCACCGTTTCATGTTTTCAATGTGTTGCAATTTTTATACAAAAATGAATTGTAAATTAGAATGCTCTATTAAACTGACACAGGCATGGTGAATTTGAGAGAGGTGCTTACAACCCTAACACCTCCAGCGCGATGGGGCTTGTTTCATGCATACATTGGTTGGCCTCCTAGCAGCACAATGTGGAGTAAGTTCTGACACCAATCTGAGGCCCTGAGTCATTGATAATGAGACATAATCTTTGTCACATTTTTGGTAGCCTGCTGTGTCCAGTTAATGATGACGTGGAGGATAGAGGAGTATTCATTTGCATATGCTTTGTGCCTTTAGAAAGTGCTAAGTAGGTGGAAACGAGGCTTTGTGATTAGGAAGAGACTGGCCCACCGCAGTTAATTTGTCGAAAAGAGGCGTTGCCCAATAGATGGGTCAGAATACCTGAACAGTGGCTGCATTTGGTTGGATGCAGCCGCTGTTTTCTAAAAAAAAAATTCACTGGTCTCGCTCTAAGCAAATTTTATCCAATTCATCAGAAACCAAACGAAATTCGCTTAGTGTGTGGAAAGTTTTAGAGGGGAATTTAAAAAAAAAAAAAAACAAAGAAAACAAAGCAAACATTTTTTTTTTTTAACAAATATCTGTTTTACAAATAAATAAATAACATTTAAATTAATGAAGTTGCTTCAAGAAATAACTTTTTTTCTTTAATCAGAAAAAAATATTTTATTGTGCATAGAAGTAACAAAGTCAGATGCATTGACAATAACAATGTCCACAGTATAACATAGATGACATTTATCAGACCATGCAATACAACATAGGAGATCTGGTGCACAATCATCAGTGGGTCACATTATAATTCAATTTACAGTCAAAATGCAACATAACCAAACTTGGTGCGTACAACTCCTAAAGCCAAGAAATAACTTTACATAAGAACCCCCACCACCACCTTAACATCAGAGTCTCCCCTTCACATCAGAAGCCCCTCATCGCATCAAAACCATCCTTTAACATCAGAAACATTTTGTGTTTCTTCCATTTGCGAATAATTGCTCCAACTGTTGTCACCCTCTCACTAAGCTGCTTGGCGATGATCTTGCAGCCCATTCCAGCCTTGTGTAGGTCTACAATCTTGTCCCTGACATCCTTGGACAGCTCTTTGGTCTTGGCCATGGTGGAGAGATTGGAATCTGGTTGATTGCTTCTGTGGACAGGTGTCCTTCATACAGGTAACAAGCTGAGATAAGGAGCACTCCCTTTAAGAGAGTGCTCCTAATCTCAGCTTGTTACCTGTATAGCAGACTCCCAGGGAGCCAGAAATCTTGCTGATTGATAGGGGATCAAATACTTATTTCACTCATTAAAATGCAAATCAATTTATAACTTTTTTGAAATGCGTATTTCTGGATTTTTTGTTGTTATTCTGTCTCTCGCTGTTAAAATAAACCTACCATTAAAATGATAGATTGATCATTTCTTTGTCAGTGGGCAAACGTACAAAAATAGCAGGCGATCAAATACATTTTTTCCTCACTGTATAGGATAAGTTGCTGCATGCTGGGTAAAATCAGGCCATAGTTTGGAGACCGCTGAAAAGTAATAACACAATTGCTTGCGTCATGGGTATATTTTATATCAACATTTTAACTAAAGTGGAATTATCTTTTAACTGTGCTTTTTTGTGTCATAAAATAACATTATACAGAACCATTATTAATCACTGCTAGGTAAAAAAAAAAAAAAAAGAACTTGAAACGGTACAAAGGCAGACTAATGCAAAGATGGCAATAGCCTAAAGCTGACCATAGATGGTTAGAATCTCGGATGGTTCAGCAGGGACTGGCCGAGATGCGATCCATGTATGGGCAGGCTGATTGTACCCAAATCGATACACCGATCGACTTGGGAACAATCAGCTTGCCAGATTTCTAGCATGCGATTATTGCCAGCAAGCAGCTAGCTTGCACTGTTTTCTCCCGGCAGGGAAGGCTACTCACAAGCCCCCCCCCCCCCCCACCTCGAGAGAACACAATAGCTCCATGGGAGGGATTCCCCCATCAACACTGATTGTGTTGATTGGGGAATCAAGTAATTTTCTTTCCTGCAGCCATGGGTTGCATCATCTATGGACTGTCTAACCTGGGAACAGACATTTGGCAAGTGGTGATTGCAGTGTTTACATGTGCTGGACAATTTAGATGCAGATGTGATAGACGCAGAATGACAATAAACGGTTGATTGACTGATTGCCGATGTACACAGTCTCTCTCCGTTGCCATTTCACAGCCAGTGAGACATAAAATTAGAAATGGACAAATTGTATTTTGTATGAGGGGTCTTCAAAAAGTTTCCGCCCTTTTTTTATTTTTAATAGAGTTAAAATAAATGTGAAAACTTTTTGAAGAACCCTCATATGTTAAAATAACTAACATAACTAGTAAGATACCTTTAGTGGATATAGTGGGCGTAAACTCCCTTGTATGATTATTGCCTATATTAAGGCTTACCTATAATAATATATAATATATTATATATAATAATATATATAATAATATATTTAATAATAATTATATATAATAATATATATAATAATATATAATAATATAATAACTAACATAACTAGTAAGATACCTTTAGTGGATATAGTGGGAGTAAACTCCCTTGTATGATTATTGCCTATATTAAGGCTTACCTATAGGTACAGTAAATATCTCCGGAACGTGCACCGCTTAGGAGATATTTACTTTAGATACAGCTGGTGATGTCACTGAAGCATGCATACCCGTGCCGTTCCTTCAGAGCCGTGCCGTATACAGTGACTCCCGCGAACATGCACAGGAGTGACAGCATCGCCGGCTCGGCCATTCATATCGCTCAAGCCTACAGACCCAAAAGAAAGACCGGGTGCAGATGGAAGCGTCTTCAGTGGTGACAACACACCATCGGTGGTGCCACGCACCTGGTGGTGGAGTCTGTCTTATGCAGGGAACAACCACTCTTGCGCACCTGATTTGGGGACCCCTGGTAGAGCAGACAGGAGGTCCGAGAGTGCAGGATGGCACAAGGGCTGGATAGTCTCTGATGATGGTGTGAGAGGTCCCAGAGCAGCTCGTGCAGATATGAAGGAAGGTGGTACAAGCTGGGTCGGCAACTGACGGGCGGTGCGGTACAAAGGAGTAGGCAGAAGAATGGTCAGGTCCAAGCAGAGTTCGTAATCAGGTGGGCAGCGGAGGTACAAAGGATCAGGCAGGAGAATGGTCGTGGGTAGCCGGGGGTCGTGCAGGCGCATATCAAGCAGGTTAAGCTGGGTCTTCAGGAAACGGGAACAAGTAAACAGGAATAGAGCTGGGGCCCACAGGTACACGAGAACAGACAGCACTGGTTGCAGGGTGCTGTCTGCTTAAATGGGCCGTTTGGGCGCCAATGCCGGCGTATGCACAGGCGCTCGCACGTGCACATGCTCCGTGCGCCCACGCACAGGCTTCCAGACCCAATTTCCAGCGGCAACGGTTGTTTCCTTACATTCCCCCCCCCCCCCACAGGGCAGCCTCCGGATGCCTTGCCGGGTGCCAACTTCCTGGCGGTTTCTTCTGAAGGTTTGAATTAGTTCTGCTGCATGAATGTTTGTTTCCAGTTCCCAAGAACTTTCTTCGGGTCCATAACCCTTCCACTTTACCAAATACTGAGTGACCCCAGACCTCTTTCGACAATCCAAGATGGCTTCCACCTCAAACTCCTCCTCTCTGTTTACCAGAATCTGTTCAGGTGGATCTTTCTTTCATCCCAGAAAGGGATCTGGGACAACCGGTTTTAACAGGGATGTATGGAAGACCAGGTGGATATGTAACGAAGGGGGAAGATCCAGCTCAAATGCCACCCTATTAATCTTCCTCTCGATCGGGAATGGTCAAATGTACCTAGTTCCCAACTTTTTTGAGGGGCAAGCCAATTTCAAGTTCCTGGTGGCAAGCTGGGTTGCCCGGCCGTAGTTCCAATTCCCCCCGCCTTCTCTTGTCAAAGGCCTCCTTGTTCCATTGCTGAGTCCTAGACAGGGTGCCCTGCAAAAGTTTATTGTTGGTTTCAAAGAAACTTGTGACTTCCTGTGCCACTGGAACCTTGCTTTCAGGGGTCAGGTCAGGGAGGAATGTGGGATGGAACCCATAGTTAGCCCAGAATGGGGACTGCTTGGTGGCCGAGTGGATGATATTGTTGTGCGCAAACTCGGCAAGTGGCAACAGTGCAATCCAGTCGTTCTGAGAGAACAAAGAAAAGCAGCGAAGGTACTGTTCCAAAGTCTGATTCATTCTCTCAGTTTGGCTGTTGGTCTGGGGGTGGTAAGTAGATGAGAAGGATAATTCAATTTCTAATGCTGAGCACAGGGCCTTCCAGAATCTGGAGGTGATTTGGACCCCACGATCTGATACAATATTGCTGGGGACTCCATGAAGCTGGACTATTTCTTTAATGAAGATGTCTGCAGTTTCGGCAGCCATGGGAGTGCCCTTCATGGGCAGAAAATTAGCCATTTTGGTCATACGGTCAACAACCGCAAAAATGGTAGAGCATCCCTCAGCTCTTACAATCCTCCTCAGCTCTTGGGCACCAGAAGGAACAGGAAAGCAATTCGGCTGTCTTGCGAGCACCGAAGTGCCCGGCCAACTTGTGGTTATGGCAGAATCCTAAAGCCCTTAAGCGTTGGCCTGCTGGGACGAAGATCTTGTGTCCGAGCCACCATAGCCCATCCTTTACTAGCAGCCTGGAATCAGAAGGACCGGAGGAGCCATCCAGGACCCATCTGATCTGTGACAACAAATCTTCCTGGGTGAGTAGGAAGTTCCTCGAGGGGAGTATTGTGTCGGGCGGAATGGTGTCCCCGACTCCGAGAACATCCGAGAAAGAGCGTCAGGTTTAATGTTCTTCGATCCCAGCCTGTATGTCAGATGGAACTGGAACCTGGAGAAGAGGAGCGCCCAGCGGGCCTGCTGAGGTCTCAGTCTCTCTCTTACTCCAGGTTCTTGTGATCAGTATATATACAGTAAGGATGGGGTGCGTGGCCCCTTCAAGCAAGTACCGCCATTCTTCCAAGGCCGATTTAATGGCCAATAGCTCCCAGTCTCCCACATGATAATTCTTCTCGGGTGTGGACAACTTGTGAGAGAAGAAAGCTACTGGGTGGAGCAAGGCCTTGGCGCCTTGTCGTTGGGAAAGAACAGCTCCCACAGCAGTCTCTGAAGCGTCCACTTCCAGGACGTAGGGCAAGGCAGGGTTAGGATGCTTCAGAATGGATGCAGAAGTGTAAAAGGATTTAAGTGTCTGGAAGGCAGCTTGGGCCTCGGAGGACCAACAGAACCAAGAGTTATGCTTCATCAGCTGTGTGATCAGGGTGATGATAGCAGAAAAGACTCCTGTAAAAGTTAGCAAAACCCACGAATCGTTAGACCCCTTTCCTGTCTGTTGGTGCTGGCCAGTCCAGAATGGTGGAAACTTTTTGAGGATCCATGTTGATGCCCGTGACAGAAATAACAAGTCCAAGGAATTGGATGCTGGGTTGATCAAAAGCACAATTCTCCACCTTGGCGTATAGCCCATGTTGCCGAAGGCGACTCAAGCCCTTAGTGACGTGCCTGTGGTGCTGCTCAAGGGAGGAAGAGAAGATCAAAATGTCATCCAGATAGATTATGACAAAGAGGTCTAGATAGTCCCGGAATACGTATTTTACAAAGTGCTGGAAGGTTGCGGGGGCATTACACTGTCCAAAGGGCATGACTAAATACTCATAGTGTCCGAAGCGAGTGCGGAACGTTGTTTTCGATTCGTCGCCTTCTCTGATGCGGACGAGATTGTAAACCCCGCGAAGATCAAGTTTGGTGAATACATTTGCTGATCACAATCTTTGGAATAATTCCGGAACTAAAGGCATGGGATAACGGTTCTTAACCGTAATCCAGTTGAGTTCCCTGTAGTCAATGCATGACCGTAAAGAGTGGTCCTTTTTTTCAACAAAGAAAACCCCAGGTCCTGCAGGAAACGTGGAAGGTTGGATGAACCCCTTTTCAAGGCTGTCATCAAGATAGGCCTTGAGGGCCGCTAGTTCAGGTTCTGATAGTGGGTAGATCCTTCCGAAAGGTACTTCTGCCTCGGGCAAGAGTTTGATGGGGCAGTCATAGGGCCTGTGAGGGGGCAGTTTTTCAGCTCCTTTCTTACTGAAGACATCTAGGAAGTTGTGGTAGGTGGATGGGACAGACAAGCGCATGTCTGGGTCAGGGTCAGAGTCCAAACAAAGCAATGGGGGTGCGGCATTTTCCCCTTTGTGTCAGGCAATGCTGGGGGCAATAGGAGGACCTGAATTTGATGGCCCCTGTGGACCAGTCAATACTGGGACTGTGAGCCCAAAGCCAGGGTAGGCCTAAGATGATGGGGAAGAGAGGGGATACAATGGCATCCAAAAGCAGTAATTCCTGGTGGCCATCCGGTGTCTCGGTAAGTAGAGGAGTGGTCTCATGGGTGACTGTCCCGGACTTAATGATGGATCCGTCGGCCAGGCGGATGATCACTTTGTGGGTCTTTGGTTGCAGAGGGATTTGGTGCAGTGCTGCAAAGGTCTGATCCATGAAGCAACTGCAAGCACTGGAGTCAATGATTGCTGATATTCCCTCCGAGAAGCTGCAGAGAGAGGGAAAGAACAAGGTGAGAAGCATGACCCTGCTTGATAGGCATTTCAACCTTGGTAGTAGAAGGACACTTATCGCGCTTGGCGGGGCAGACTCTGACTACGTGTCCCGGTTCCCCACAATAGAGGCACAAGTTCTGGGAGAAGTGCCGTTGTCTTTCCTCAGGGATGAGGGATGGACGTAGGAGCCATATCTGCATAGACCCAGAGAGGTCCGGGGGAGAGGAGGAGGTCACTGGAGCGAAAGGAGCAGGATTCGGGTAGCTGGGAACCCGTCGGAGCATCCAAGTGGAACGCAGGGGTCCTGAAGATCTTTCGGCGCAGTGTTCCCGGAGACGCCGGTAAATTGAAATGGCCAGGTTGATGAGCGCGTCCAGGCGAAACTGGTAACACAGTGTGCTCCAGCACCGGAACTCTGCTACATAGTCTTCTGCGGTACGGCGACCCTGTTGGAGAGGATGTAGGGTATCCTCCGCTGTGGCGGCCTAGTGAGGGTCCTCATAAAGTCGGACCATTGCTTGAAAAAATTGAGCCAATGTGGAGACTTCTGGGGCTCTCTGCTCCCATAGCCGTTGGGCCCATGACTAGGGTTCATCCTGAAGTATGGAGATGACAAGCCCTACCTTGGTGGCCTCAAGAGAGAAGGTTGGTTGGAGGCGTGGTTGGAGGCCAAAGTACAGCTCACAGGAATTTCGGAAGGCCCGGAACTTGCGGTGATCCCCAGAAAACTTGTGTGGCAGGAGGACCTTGCGTTGCGAAGGCAGAGGCCCAATGGTGTGGGCTGCAGATTGACCAGCCCCTGGGGCTATAGGCACTGCAAGTTCCTGTACCCACTCTTCCAACAGGGTATAGGCCTCTTGCAGGTTTTTCACTGCTTGTGTGAGACCAGCGAGGTGAGCACACAGATCATCCATAGGTGAGTGGGTTCATGACTCAGTCATGGCTGTCCGTTTGTGTCACACACCTGGTGGTGGAGTCTGTCTTATGCAGGGAACAACCACTCTTACGCACCTGATTTGGGGACTCCTGGTAGAGCAGACAGGAGGTCTGAGAGTGCAGGATGGCAGGAGGGCTGTATAGTCTCTGATGATGGTGTGAGAGGTCCCAGAGCGGCTTGTGCAGATATGAAGGAAGGTGGTACAAGCTGGGTCGGCAACTGGAGTAGGCAAAAGAATGGTCAGGTCCAAGCAGAGTTCGTAATCAGGCGGGCAGCGGAGGTATAAAGGATCAGGCAGGAGAATGGTCGTGGGTAGCCGGGAGTCGGTGCAGGCGGATATCAAGCAGGTCAGGTCAAGCTAGGTCTTCAGGAAACAGGAACAAGTAAACAGGGACAGGCACAGGCGCGCACACACGCTAAGTGGTTTCGCGTACAACCTTCCAGACCCGACTTCCAGGGGCAACAGTTGTTTCCTGACAGGTGGGCTCTGTTTTCAGGTAAGTCTGTCATAATGTCCATACTAGCATGACTTAACCCCTTGGTGCTGGGCGTACGCAAATATAGGGCCTCTCGGAGCCTGGTGTTTAGCACCATGGGCCCGCATATTTGTGTGAATTTCTCCAAATACACCTATGCCAACAGGCTGCGAGCTTCCGAAACCGTTACCGTCGCCTGACCGAAAGCTTCCAAATGGTCCTTGCGATCAGGAGTTTTTTGTGGTTACGTGACAGCCAATCACAGTGGCCATGTGGTCTAAAGCCCCATCCCGTCATCATAAGCCTCTTAAAGGGTGCTGCCGCTAAGAGGTTAAACTGCCTGGTGCCAATTTTTATTTATTTATGTTTTTAAGCGGTTTACTAATGCTTTAAAGTAAAGATATAAAAAATACAGAAGAATGCAGCTCTCTGTTGAGTGATTCATCATTAAATAGATTTTTTTTTTTTACTTTAAAGATAGTAATTTTATTGAATAAGGAAAAAAGTATAAAAGGTTTACAATACAAAGAGATAATCAAGAGTGAAATATATCAGCCAAGAAGGTAAACAAACAACCTTAATACAGTAGAACACTATCGGCTGTCTATTCTTCTAAACATGATATAGTGCATGTTTCTCGACAACTCTAAATACATTACAAAATCATCAAGCATACTATAAGAAAAGACAGAGAGAGAAGAGAAAAAGGGGTCAAAAAGAAAGACATAAAACACAAAAAAAAAAAAAAGAGAAAGAAAGCCAGGTAGTGATGGGAATCAAAAATTAACCTGAATAAACCATAATCAGACATTCTGATCATAATCAATCCAATTCTTGCCATTTGGTTATTATACAACATTGATTACTAAACCTGCAAACGGTAAAGAAACCATGGATTCCACTTAGCATTTTTATCAAAATAGAGTCATGTAGGGTATGGAAGATCTTTTCAGTCAAAATAATCTGATCTACTCGGGTTATTATCTGGGAAAAGGGGACGGAAGACGTCCTCCAGTTCAGGGCCACTGTCCATTGCACAGCAACACAGATAGTGTATATTAATTTCTTGAAGTGTTTAGGAACACCTGGAATGGTTGCAAATAGGAGACAATGTGATTGTGTTAACTCTAACTGTCTGCCAGCCAACTTTGCTATCAATTCTATTACTTTTTGCCAGGTAGGACGGAGTAAGGGACATTGCCAGAACATGTGCAAAAAGGTGTCAGGAGAGGTACATCCTCGGAAACAAGAAGAGGAAGATTGGGGAAAAATCCTGTGAACCCGGCTTGGAGTGTAATACCAACGGGTCATTACTTTAATCGCCGTTTCTCTGACCGTCATAGAGTATGTACATTTACGCATGTTCTGCCAACGTCTGTCCCAATCTTGGGTACTCCAATCCACACTCAATTCCTCCTCCCATCCCAGCATATACTTTAATTTGGTGTCCTCTTCTTGGGTAGTTAGCATTTTATATAGAACCGAGATCAGCCCTTTGCCCCTAGGATTGTATTGACACATGTGTTCAAAACTGGTCTGGGTATCTGAAGGGGATAACCCATAATGAGTTATATAAAAATGTCTAATTTGTAGGTAATGATAAAATTCTCCATTTGGGATTTCATAATGAGCCTGCAATTGGGCAAAGGAGAGAAAACTTGGATTTCGTTGAAAGTCCCTCAAAGCAGTTAGGTTCTTAGATATCCACAGTCCAAAGGACTCCGGATTGTGAAAGGCAACAGGAAGCCTGTGGTCCCCAAGAAAAGCTGCCCCTGAGGGGACCTTAGAGATCAGATTAAATCTATGCTTGTATTTGTTCCATAAATTCAAGGATTGTTGCACAATCAGATTGTTCTTGAGCAACTCCATGGAGGGGGATCTATAGGACCACAGGAGCCCCAGGAGGAAACATGGTTTGATTGAGATTCTCTCAAATTTGACCCAAGGGACCTGCAAATCTATAATGTTCCATTGGACTAACTGTGCAAATCTACTAGCCAAATAGTATAGCCAGACTTGAGGTACCCCCAGACCCCCAGACCTACCAGACCTGTACAGAACTGCTCTGGAAAATCTTGGAGGTTTCTGTTGCCAGATAAATCTATTAAAGAGTGTTTGTATGTGTAGTACATATGTCTTGGAGAGAGGTGTTGAGAGGGCTCGAAATAATTAGAGTAGTTTTGGAAGCAGTGTCATCTTGACTGCTGTTGTTCATTAAATAGATTTTTTAAATGTAAGTAGGGTAATTATAAAATTTGACCTGGTATTAGCCTTTTTGCAGTCTCTGTACAGCAGAGCTGGAGCATGAGAAGAAGACGTAACACACAGAGCCAATCATGCTCTGACAAGTACCATGCGGATAGGAGGAGAGAGCAAAGTGACGGAGAAATGATCTCATCACTGTGCTGCCTCTTATTACACTGTACAGTCCCAAGCTGGGAAGGGTCTAGGATGATCTGGGCTAAGAAGAAGTGGGTTTGAATGATGCTGGTCATTATAGTAAAACTGCAGATAAAAGTACTGCAAGGGAAATCGCTGGATTGGAGGTGAATATTGCAGCAAAACCTGATTTTATTTTATTCTTTAATTGGCTATTCATTTTATCCTGTTATTTTTGGCTGGAGTTCCGTTTTAAACTGTAGATAAATCCAAACCTTTCTGTTTAAGTTTTGCATGGAGTAGGGAATGGTTAACCACACTTTCCCATCTGCTTCCCTCACTTTCTGTTCCTGTGACAGCTCAAAATCTTTGGATTAGCCATTGTATCTTACACTGGCACTCCTTATTTATTTTTGCTCTACAAGTGTTTGTCACTGAACTTTATATATGTGTTTTTTTTTTTACTCGCAGGTTGCTAGGGTGTTGGTGTTCAGGCCTACCCTGAAGCCTAGAAGGATGTGTGGCCCTTAGGGTTCCTTCCTCTCCTGCCTCGAGGGTCTCTCTTTGGGAAAGCCCCTAACCTCAGTACTCATTGGTCGGCTTCAGCTCATCATGAAGAATGGGGTCACCAGGCCTTTTGCCTAGGTGGACCAGAGTGCCCTGCTTTTGTCAGAAGCCTTGCGCCCTGAGGTAGGGGGTCCAGGAATACTTCTTCATCTTTGGGAGGAGACCACGTGACACAACCTAGTGCACTCTTTTGTGTATGTTCACTTGTTTGTGTTGGTTCACTTTGGTGTTTAGTTTTTGAGCACCACTCCAGGGGCTCGAAAAAAAAAAAAATAAAGTTTATCTCAATACAAAACTTTTTTTAGTTTTGGATAGAGTAAGAAATGGTTAATATCTATTCCAACTTTTTTTTGCCATTTGTGTCTCACCTTGTCCCTTCGCTTCCTATTGTGAACACAACAGTAAATAAGAGAAAGCTCCCATTAAAATGAAAATTCTCATTGAAAGTTTTTCCCTCTGTTCCCATGCTGATGACAACTGAAAATTTGGATCTTCCATCGCTTATAGTTTTGGTGACCATGGGCGTCCGCACAACTTTTTTCAAGGGGGGCATCATTTTAAAGTGGTTGTATGATCAAAAAATTTACTTTAATATAATAAGGTTTACCTGTAGGTAAAACAAATATCTCCTAAACCGTGCGTGGATATTCCCACTGCAAGCAGCCACTGACATCACGGCGCACGTGCAGTGGTGGCCCGGCGCATAGCACCGGACCTTGCTGGAAAGTCCGCCGTCAAGACATAAAGTCCATCAAGACTCACAATCCCGGAGCCCCGAACCTGGAAGGATCCACGGAGGGAAGATGGAAGCTTCCTCTTCTGTGACCGGGCGGACCTGTCGGAGCTTCGTTCTGAGGTAAGTATTTCATAATGAGCTAGTATGCGATGCATACTAGCTCATTATGACTTTGCCTTGCAGATGTTTTTTTTTAAGGGGATACAACCGATTTAAAGTCCTCCTTGCCACGCCCCTTTTCTGACAATGTCATGAAGGGGAGGAGCTTAGCCATTATAATATATCATATAGATCCCCTTTTAGAGCAGGCCATGGCAGGTCCCCATAGAATAGATCCCCCTTTACTTACTCTTCTTACATTTACCTTTTTTTTCACGTGTATATAGAATAGAGTCCCCAGGTTTTCCTGCAGCACCACACTCCAGGCTCCCCAGCCTCTCCCTCTGTAAAGAATATATTATATATATATATTTTCCACTCCACGAGTCATCCTTGCTTCCTCCTCCTCGGCTCAGGCTGCCTGCCTGTTCTCCGGTTCTCTCTCCCGTGCTGGGCGTCCGCTGCACATCACAGTCCCTCCCGTAGACAGTCCCACAGATCACTTGCACGCAGGCAGAAATCAACCACCACTCCAGTCGCATCTACATCTCTTTCTACACAGTACACAGGAGTGGCTGGAGCCGAGCCAAGGCCCCAGCCATTGCATCGGGGTGAGGGAGGGACGGTATCAGTGAGTCAGAGAACAGCAGACACAGAAAAAAGTGTGTGTCCATGTGCGGACACCTTGCCGATCCCTGATTTCGCCTTGCAGGCGCCCATGCTGGTAACAATGCTCACCAGGACAGTCTGAGAAGGTGAACCCATGTAATGGGGTCACAGACAGCAATAAAATTATAACAGAGTTTCTAACCCTTCACCATTCTATACCAAACTGAAAAACGTTACAGCTTTAGATGCACTTTAACCACTTAAGCTCCGGAAGATTTACCCCCCTTCATGATCAGGTAATTTTTTGTGATACGTTCTTTTTTCCCCCACAAATAGGGCTTTCTTTTGATGATATTTGATCACATCTGCGATTTTTATTTTTCACGCTATAAACATTTTTTTTTCCTTCTGCTATAAAACATATCTAATAAAAAAATTTAAAAAATCAAATTTCTTTAATTTAGGCCAATATGTATTCTGCTACATATTTTTTGGTAAAGAAAATCCCAATAAGCGTATATTGATTGGATTGCACAAAAGTTATAGCTTCTACAAACTATGGGATATATTTTTTTTACTAGTAATGGCGGCGATCAGTGATTTATAGCAGGACTGCGACAAATTGGACACTAAGTGACACTTATGACACTTTTTTGGGGACCAGTGACACTAATTCAGTGATCAGTGCTAAAAATATGCACTGTCACTGTACTGACACTGGCAGGGAAGGGGTTAACATCAAGGGCTATCAAAGGGTTAAATGTGTACCTAAAATGTGCTTACTCACTGTGTAGGATGTGCTTGTACTATGGGAAAGCAGAGATCCATGATCCTGCTTAGGAGAAACACAGGATCACTACCTTCCCCATCGACAGAATGGCGATCTGCCTTGTTTACATAAGGCAGACCATCGTTCTGCTTCTGTCCTGAACGATCGACTGGTCCCGGCAGACATCAAGTCTGCCAAATCCACTGATTGGCTCCCGCTGTGTCCAATCACAGCGGAAGCAGGTTGCCCGCGGCGTGCGTGTGCTCCCCAGACCCGGAAGTGCAAGATCACGTGCAGGTACCTGATTCTGCACATGATAGCCACCTTGCTGTCATATATGTAAAGTATACGGTCGGCAAGCGGTTAAAGTAGAATTCCAGCCTACCACCAAACAATCTTTAAAAAATCCTGCTCCTCTTATGTATACTGCCTAATCTGTGTAAAAAAGATTTGCATGCTTTACTTATTTTTAGTCAGCTATGGTCCAGTCACGTGATCCCCTGTGTTAGTGAGCAACAACTGCAGGAGAGAGGAGGAAACCCTCAACAATGGCTGGGAAATCCGAGAGCCATGACAATACTCATAGCCTCCCATATCTCAGACATTGTTGGCACTCCTTGCTTTCCCATGCAGTCGATGCTGACTAACACAGGGAAGCCGGCTGGGTGGTTCATGTAACCAGACCAGAGCAGATTTTTTTTTTACTCAGGTCCGGTAGCAGGAAAGGGAGGGAACATTTTTAAGACTAGTTAGTATTAGACTGAAATTGAACAGTAATAGTGGTAAAATCTTCCAATGGGGGCACCTGTCCAGGGCTGTCTTAATATTGACTGGACCCTGGGCAAACATTTTCTTGGCCCTCCCACCATGCAATTTTGCTCTTACATTACACAGGACCCCTCCCCCAATCATTACACAGGACCCCCTCCCCCATACTACCACCATAATTACACAGGACCCCTCCCCCATACTACCTCATCATTACACGGGACTCCCTCCCCATACTACCCCCATCATTACACAGGTCCCTCTCCCCCATTCTACCCCCATCATTACACAGGACCCTCTCCCCCATTC
>BLSH010282969.1:1061926-1078340 GCA_018402905.1 Glandirana rugosa
GGACACATTACTACCCCCATTATACCCCCTCTGCCAGGACACATTACTACCCCCATTATACCCCCTCTGCCGGGACACATTACTACTCCCATCTTACCCCCTCTCCCAGGACACATTACTACCCCCATCTTACCCCCCTCTCCCAGGACACATTACTACCCCCATCATACCCCTCCCTCAGGGCACATTACTACCCCATCATACCCCCTCCCCCAGGACACATTAATACCACCCATCATTACACAGGACCGTCTCCCCCATATTACCCCCATCATTACACAGGACCCTCTCCCCCATTCTACCCCCATTATTACACAGGACCCCCTCTCCCATACTACCCCAATCATTACAGAGGACTCCTTTCTCTTCCTCCACAGATCCCCGCATTGCCCCCAAAGCCCAGAGGATGTTTGGCAAACACCAGGTACACCTTGCCAAATCCTCTAGCAAAGAAGTTCTTCGGAGGGCCAAAGGTTCGTGGCTTGTTGGACATGGTGAGGGAGAGGGGTCGGTGTGACTGTGCCTGGGACTGACAGGCGTGTTCTCCCAAGACAAGGTTTACCTTACAGAGCTGGCCAATCACCGCAAAGGCTGCAGACATAACACCCAACCAATCACCAGTGCCCCCAACATTCAATTCCAACTTCATTTCCTAAGTGATAGCCAAATCCAAATATCAACTATATGCTTGCAGGACAGGATCAAGAGCGAAATGCTGGCAGCACAGGGTCAAGGGCCAAAACAATGACTGGGCCTGGAGCAGCTACCCCTTTTGCCCTGCGTTAAAGATGGCCCTGGACCTTTCCCTATGACGGCTGTCTAAGAAAGGATATCCCTCACATTGGAAAGATATCCTCTCACTTCCTGTTGAGTTTACAGGCCAGGAACTGAAGAGAAATTTCTCTAATATACATATGGCAAAAAAATTACAGCAGTTTGAACCCTCCCCTATTTTTTTCCATAACAATTTTATTAAGCAATTTCAAGTGTGGTTTGGTGTCTGCATTACATAGTAAAACCAGGAAAATGGGGGGATCCATGATGGGTGGGAATTCCTTTGCTGTCCTATCCGAAAGAAAAAAAAAACGTTTTGGCTTTGAATATACTCTAACTCACATGATACCCGCTGGTCTAGATCTTCAAGTTCTGCCAAAACCATGATAACTGGGAAAACTGATGTCTATGTGAGCCCTCGAGGCCACATATAAATGAAGAACAGTTTTTTTCTTGCTTTGGTAAATGGAAAGAAACCACTGACTAGATTTTTCCTTCCTTTAGTTTTTATACATCAGGCCTACAGTGATAAGGGATGCTGCACAATGGAGAAAATTTAAATTGCTTTGAAGCTGTGTATGTGTTAATTGATCCCTGTCTCAGAGACATGGTTTTCCAGATGGTTATTTTCCTTCAGTGCCTTAAGGCTTATAATTCCACACCAACTATAAAGTTTGGCACAAGCCTTGACACCTATGGGCCAAAGTCATTGTGTATTGGGACAATGGGCAGATGGCAATGTACATGACATTTGAAATTGTGCTCTCTTTCCTGCACACCCATGAGAATGTATCCGATGACTTACATAGGGAAAATACAACTACCCTTGTAGAGGTGCAGGAAAAAAGCTAGAGCATGTGTAGATATATCACAATGTTGGATTCAGGTCCCAAAATGTATTCTATTAAACATTACATTAAATGAGATGTACTGTGGGGCAAAGCTTGATGCTGCATCCACCTAGGTGACTATGTGTGTTTGATTTTTTTCATATCCCACACTTCTCTTTTACATGCCCTAGATGTTTATCTTTTATACTTACCTCATGTACTTAATATTTTATAGTTTTTAACCGTAGTGATTCTTGCAAAATAATTGCCTTAAACATCCTCTTTTGGAAGGTGGTTAAGGGGTTACGCAAGTTGGTTGAAAACTCACCTATGACCCTTTTTGTATATGGTTTGTAAGTTCTCCAGTGATCATGTGGGTTTTCATTGGATGCTCCAGTTTCCTGCTATAATCCAAAACATAGTAGAGGGTTCATTGGCTACCAAGCTGGCCTTATTGCAGGAGTATATGTATATAAATGTGACAAATTTATATATATATATATATATATATACAGTGTGTTTCAAAAAGAAGGACCCGATTTTAAAACTTTATATCTGTGCAACCACGTACTGCCAATTAATGAAACCTGTACTACTTGAACAGGCATGGCCTAGAATTTCAAATGACGGCCGTTAGATACCACTTCAAGTGCCAATATAGACACTAACCTCAGTCATTGACAAGATGGGGTCTATGCAAACAGAAGACATTTTGTGCTCTCCAGTTTAGCAAGACTGAATCCGTAATAACGGTGCAGAGTGTGTTTCAACAGCGTTTTGGGTTTGATTGACCAGTGGCAAAGAACATTCATTCTTGTTATATGCAATTTGAAGAATTGGGGTGTTTATGTAAGAGGAAGAGTCCAGGGAGACCACGCACTTCAGAGGAAAATGTGCAAGGAAGTGACTTTTCAGCAAAGCCCACACCCGTCGTTCTAGCCAAGAACTTGCGATCCTCATACAACTGTTTGGCGTGTTTTGAGACGATGTTTCCAACTACAACTGGTGCAAGCTCTTCATGTAAGTGACAGAGGAAGATGTTTAGATTTCTGTCATATGCTCTTAGACGACATGGAAGATGACAGATTCTTACCGCAGTGGATTTTTAGTGATGAAGCAGCGTTTCATCAAAGTGGTAATGTTTTGTCCCACAATGTTCACATGTAGAGGCATGAAAAGCCACGCAACCTTTTACAGCATGAGCGAGATTTAACAAAAATGAATGTGTTTTGTGTGGTTTTGTTTACAAAGATGTATGCCCCTTTCTTTTTTGAGGGAAACACTGTTACGGGTCATTCCTATCTTGAAATGCTGAAGGACTGGCTTTTCCCACAACTTAATAAAGACTCTGAAGATTTCATTTTTTAGCAAGACGGAGCACTGCCACATTGGCACAACCAAGTTCGTCAGTTTCTAAATGAGACTTTGCCTCAAGGTAGGTCGCATGGGAAATCCAAGACTTGGCACTACACACTTGGCCCCCAAGATCTCTAGACATTACACCCTGTGACTACTTCTTGTGAGGATATGTAAAACAACATGTTTATATTCCACTATTACCCGCTGACTTGGGTGAGCTCAAAAACAGAATGACGGATACAGTAACTTCTTTGGAAGAAAACACTCTAAGACGCGTTGGGGACAATTTCAGCTATCGTCTTGATGTTATCCATTTAGCAGGTGAGGGGCACAGAGCATTTATAACATGGTGAGTGAAACTTGAGGACTTTAGTGTGTAATTTGTTATGTAACTGTAACACATTTTTATTATTAAATATAACTATTTGAAATTGGTTCGTTCTTTTTGAAACACACTGTATATATGTATATCTCAATCATTATTACAAATGCTGTTCTAATTACTGTACACACATAAGTGAGCAGTGTGGTCCTAGACTGTCCATGTGTAGACATGTAGTTTTTTCCATCTCTGATCCAACCAACATGCTACTTTCTTTATTTTATTTATTTATTTTGCAGAATTGGGATTTTCATCTACACTTAATTCATAGATGTTAATTAGCCATTATTATCCAGACTGGGTCCTATTTTAAGATCACAGGCAATGCTGCATCTCTTGGCTATCATCTAAAGATAATCATAAGAACTGTAAGTGTAGTCTACCACACAAGAGATATGTACAAAAGGAACCTGGTACCCGAATCCAAACATAAGACCGTATCCTGGGGCTGTTTGGTGTACATGTTCGGCCTGTTTAATCTCCTGTCTGAGAAGCTAAAAGCACCACCTAACCTCCAATACACAAATCTGTCAAGGGCTTTTCTCAAATTCCAGGCTGCCCCTTGTTTGCATGACAAGAAGGTCTGAGAAATCCAGCAATGGGAACACCACACTGTGAAATGCACCCAATCCACATTGCCTCTTTCTGCTCTGTCTGTTTACTCATTAATTTTATAGTATTTGAGGATCCTGTAAAGCTGCTTTCTGCAATCCACAGTCCTAGGCCAGGGAGAAGGGGGACAGCATACATGACCCAGTGTCATTAGAGACAGGCATTGTAGAGGGTCAGGGCCAGACAGAGGGAAGCACACAGCCCTTGATGAACCAGTGAGGAGGCTCAGACAAGTGTAAATATTAGAGGGCACAGAGGTGCAGATATCTGTCTGGAGGGTTCAATACCAGCACATCTGCTGTCTGTCACTCTCAGAAAAGTGGCTTGACTTGTCAACAACTTAAACAGCGCATTGTTATTTACTGTACCCAACAAAATCCACACTTATATACCCTTGCATCTGCACCAGTTACTGCATTCTGGATTCCAACAATTCCTTGCCGGAATTTGCAAATGTAAGACCTCCTGCACACTGGGCATTTAGTCCTGCTGCATACGACTCTGGCATTCAGGTGCGGTTGGCAGGCAGAGGTGCACTGTTGAGTTCTGCTGCTAGCAACCTGTAAAACTGTATGACAGACTGAAAGCTGCAGTGGCTGGATGGATGGTACCCCAAGTGCCACTCACATTTAGGGCAGTGTGTGCCCAGGCATGAATGCCCGGTATGCATGTAGTCTGCGTTCTGAGCATTCATCCCTGGGTGGTGGTACACCATTCAGCCGCAGCAGCTTTCAGCCTCTTGTAGAGTTTTACAGGCTGCCAGTAGGCAGGATGATGTGCCTGTGCCTTCAGTCCACACTGAAACGCCATACTGTAGTCTCATGCACTCATGTCTAAATGCCCAGTAAAAAATCCTATGGTACTTTTGGCTTGATTTCTCCACCTCTACAATTTGTAAAGATACGCTATAATTAATTTACCCTAATCAACTCCCTAAACGTAATATATACACTATCGGTCATGCTGGCTGCTTAAGACCTCTTTCCTTTCCCCTCTCAATCTCCTCTGATCTCACCTCTCCTCCCTCTCCCTTACTTTACCCATAATTATCTGTTTTAGGTTTATGTGTATATATAACCTATATGCAACGATTTCTTGCCAACTCCCGAGACGTTCTATTTCCATCAAGACATAGAACATACTTTTGCTATAAACAATGTCGTATGTCTTGTTATCTGTTGTAAACTTTTATACCAGAGTACGTCCTTACTGTTGTAATATTTTTCTATAATTTGGTAAAACAATAAAATATATTTGCCTCTAAATGCCCAGTCTCCATGAAACCTCTTCCTTTAAGTTCCTGCAAGGACACCATATGTATAGAGTATGTTCCTGTGCTTTTTTAGTGGGTTACCTTCAAGTTCTTCAGTTTCATCCTATAATCCAAAAACATACTGGTTTCTCAAGGTGAGCTTTCAAATGATATAAACCAGTGATGGCGAACCCTGGCACCCCCAATGTTTTGGAACTACATTTCCCATGATGCTCATGCACTCTGCAGTGTAGTTGAGCATCATGGGAATTGTAGTTCCAAAACACCTGGGGTGCCAAGGTTTGCCATCACTGGTATAAACAATGGCCTGTGCAATGTGTGTTGAAAGGGCTGCTTGTAGTCTCCATCGGAGATATGGCAGAGTGACAATGCAGGAGCACAAGTGGAGGACAGGGACAGAGTGTTGTCACTTACATACATACTGTTATTAATGCAAGACAACACTTTGTTGGTTAACAATTAATTCAAGTCGATCACTGGTGAATTCAATTTTCTACACTTTAACACTAAAAATGTTTGAAGAAATAATAATGTGATATACAAGCAACAAATAAAAACACTATAATCATTGAAGTAGAACTGAAGCCAAATACTTTTCATGTTGGAAAGAGAAAGGGGGTGTTCTAACCCCTGTCAGTTTTTTTTTTGTTTTGTTTTTGTTTTTTTTCATCTGTGTCCTAATTGGAAGATTTCCTTTCACTTCCTGTCCCACAGCCAAAGCAGATGAGAAGAAATTCCTCCAAAATGAGGGAATTGCTGGTTGTCACTCAAATCAACTCAACTACTGTTTCCATTGAAAGTCTTCCAGCTATACCTGGTGACAACCCAAATTTGGGGGTTTCTTTTTATTTTTACTCTCGATAATAACAGTCACCAGGAGATGGAGAATCTTCCTGTTGAGTGCACAGACAGCAATAAAACCCTGATAATTCTAATATCTCCACAATCCATCCAAAACAAACACAAGTTTTGCCTTTAGTTATACTTTTAAATATAGCTTGATTTAATTTTTACTGTTTTTATTAAGCTGCCAAAACATATACAATATGAGAATTGTGTATTAATGCATAAATGTTGCCAAAAACTGTACAGGCAGTCCCTGGGTTACAAACAAGATAGGGTCTGTAGGTTTGTTCTTAAGTTGAATTTGTTTGTAAGTAGGAACAGGTACATTTATTAAGTGTAGCTTCAGCCAAAAAAAATATTTTAAGCTTTTTGGATAGCATAGGGAAGGATTAACACCCCTGTAATGTTTGTTTTGCTGTCTATGTTTCTGTTCAGAAGATTTCACCTCACTTCCTGCCTGATAATTTTGGGTTGTTGTGGAAACAAACATTGGTGATAAAGCTTCAGAAGAGACACCTTTTTCCCATAATAACTCTTACAGGAGTGAATTACCCTTCCTATGGGTAGATTTCCCCTCACTTCCTGTTGTCTACCTCTGTTTGTAAGTAGGAGTCGTTTGTAAGTCAGATGTTTGTAACTAGGGGACTGCCTGTATACCTATATGGATTAAAAAATAAATAAAAGTTACATGAATTGTGTGCCATTCATTTTCATTTGGATAATAATAATAATAATAAAAATGATACAATGCCTTAAGTGATTTGAGCAGGAATGAGCTGTTCCAGGTCCTGATAATCACAGATAGTATCAGTTAAGCTTTGATCTCATACATTAGTATAAACTGGTCTCCTCCTTCATTGACTGTCACTTCAAAGGTGTTTTTGCTGCCCTTGGATTCAGAGAACATGGATACACAGGAATATGGTAGACCAAGCGGTGTTGGTAGTTTGGGGACGTTCTATAATAAATAGCCATTTATGTATGTGTTTTGTAACATGCACAGAAGTATATTGTGTGCGGAGAATAAATAGATTCCCATACTGTAAGTAGCTGTAATAAATAAATAAATAAAACGCATAAAATTAATGTTAAAATTAATGTTAACATAGGTGATGATGATAGATAACAAATATTTTTGCTGCCTGGATGAATAATTAAAGTCTTGGACAAATAAATTTTATTTTTTATGTATTTGGCCTAAACAGTAACTATAAGAGTTGCAATAATTTTCATACATAATATTAATAATAATAGTAATAATAATATAAATAATACTAATATAAGTACAATTAATTGTACATTTTTTTTCTGGATTTCAATGTATCTTGTGAATAGTGTAGTATTATTCAGGAAGCAAATAGTATTCTTTATGCTATCTATAGACTTACCTCTAATATACTGACTATTAGATCAGACAGCAGCAAATGGCCAAGATGTATATCACGTATTGGGACAGAGAAGGGTAAGTAAAAATTGATTTATCACTAACATGCCAGCCAGTTTATCCACTTTCCAGCTGTGAAAATAATATACTTCCTAGGTCCCCCTCTAGGAATTAACACCTTGCCTAGCAGTCTGGGCTATATCAAGTATTAACTATAAGACAATGACAAATGGTCATTTGGGCCTTCTGGATTCAGCTGCAATAAAAAAAAATAATATTCTATACTGTACATATCTGTCTATATAGAAAGCTACAGTAGCTGGAAATGCAGGAAATGTCTATTGTGTTTAAATCCCTTAATGCAACATAATCTTTAACACATTATCAAAAGGCCTTATAACTTCTCCACAAGATATTTGTGATGCGCCACAAAACCACATTTACATATAATATGTTCTTTGCAGCTGAGTTTTTCTTTGGTCTTTTCTTCTTCTAAATGAGACCTTTAATGGCCAACTAAATGAATAGATCTCTATCTTTTCTTCATCCTAACCACTCCCTTTCTTCTCCTTATATAACCGCACAAAGCGTATGTTCCTCTGATCTAACATAAGATATTTATGTTATAAGTTACTGCTTGGTGTGTAGCTTAAATTTGGTATAAGACAACAGATAAAATAAAATAAGTAGTACAATAAATAAATTAAATTAATAATTTTTAGGAGAAATGTATATATATATATATATATATATATATATATATATACAGTATTTATTATTTAACCATTTATTTCACTTTTTATGTATAGTCTGAAATTATTAATTTTAACATATAATGTTTCGTATTTTAAACTGCATAAAACTTTGCTGTAACGTAAATCACCCACTACATGTTTACTCTATATAAATAAATATTTTATTTAATTTTAATATAAAGCATAAATCATCTAGAGTTTTACCAATTATGATATGAGAAGCCCTACTACACTCAAAGCTTACATTTTTAGATATTTTCTGCACATCAATTTTTTCTTCTTCTTTTAACAAAGTCCTGATGCTAGTGACAATTATGATCTAGAAGATGTGTTGTGAAAGTGCAATCACGAATCCAAAAGTATTTTAAAGAAAAGATTTTACCCTAAGCAATGCATTTATATGTAACATTACTGGTAAATCCAAAAATAAAAAAAGCACAAAGTGTGAAAATGTAAATAAATATTTAAATCATATAGGTGGACCAGCATCATGTTAAATGTATAAATGAGCAGAATGGGTTAAAGTGGCTGTTGTTATTAGTGTTTATCTTGCCTAAAATGTGTCAGACTCCTAATGGCAGTGATGTTCTCCTGTTGCTTCTTAGTTTGCATTATTGGCTTGCACAGCAGGTGGTCCTGGCACTTCTCTTTAAAAGGAGGACTCTCAGAGGGCCACATCAGACAGCTTGCAGTGAGCAAGGGCTTTACACATCCCATCCCCACTTTCCTTCTCCTCATTGGACGTTTTTTTCTTGGCTTCAAGAAAGATGAACCCCGAGATCCTCATCAGACTGAGCTGGCTTCTAAGTGCCTTACTCTTCTCAACCAGCAGTGGATTTACTCCTGAAGACATCAAGGAAGTCCTGCTGAAGAAACTTAACCTGCCTGAGGTCCCCAGGCTGACCAAACGGGACACTGAGAACCTGGTGGTCCCCAGACACATCCAGGCCAAGTACATGTCAATGCTCAACAAGCATAAGGAGAGGAAAAAGAGGTCCCTTCCAAGCATAGCTGGCATTCTCAGAGGAATCACAGGAAATGCAGGTAAGGTACCACATGCCATATTTATTGATAACTGTAAAATATTTTAGTATAGAGGGGGAAAATATATATATGTGAAATAGTATTTGTATTCCAGTAGTGTGAGTAACAGTTCAATAGGCATTGCTGTTTACAGTCTGGAAACCATTACATTACACAAATTGGGACATTGTTATGCATGGTCCAATATCTTTTCATCTTCTTCAAGACTTGCTGAAGACAGCATATTCGTATGCAAATACCCTAGTAATGGCAAAATCATTAGCTGCCCCTCCCTGACTGATAGGCATCTCCAATAACCTTTTCAAAATATGCTAATAATTTCTGTTTTTTTCTTCTTTGCCAGATATTTCTGGAGAAGTGTTGTACGCCGACTCCACCAGGCAGTCCCTGGTCTTTGGCATGGAGTCCAGGATCCCCCAGAACAGTGAGGTCACCATGGCTGAATTGAAGCTCTTCAAACTGCCCCCTACCATTAGGGGTATACCTGACAGACGCTTGCAAAGGCCCGTCAACAATGCAAGAGTCAGCGTCTACTTTGTGGAAGTTTTAAGCGACGGAAGCAACAGGACCTCACTTGTGGATTCCAGGTACTGCAAACCCTAGCCATTAAAAGGAGACTTAAATACACATCTGTTTTATTTATGGTTCTGTATAAGTGCTCTCAAGAGCTTCAGCATCTGACCCAAAAGATGTGTGCCTCTGTTACTTTGTTTATTTCTATTGATGGAATAATCTATACATCTAAACTGTTTGTGAGAGAAAATTATCTTAAAATTCCAAACTTTGTTGAATCTAAACAAATCAATAGAAATAGAGAAAGATGATTTTTTTTAAAGAAAATGTTCCTAAGGGAAATTCTACCTGTTTGAATGGCATCCTGGCCTTCTCGCTATATTTCATTCTTTGAGTCATTGACCTGGAGCAAATATGCAGATCAAGACTTAGAGCTTTCCTCTGCTAATATGCAATCGTGTTCTATGTCCTTGATTCAAAAAATATTAAAGCCAGTGGATAAGCACAACAGACCGGCAACTTACATTTTTCAAAAAGAGGCCTGCGATAGAAGCCTACTAGATTTTTATTTTGTTAGCTGCAAACTGGATGATGTACTGGATGTGCTTTTTGAGTTATTTTTTTGAGTGACTATCCTTAAATATCCGTACATTTTCTTAGGGCACTTCAAGAAAATCAGGCTGCACAAAGTTAAACGAATGCCTTTGCATAATATATATGCATACAGAAAAGCACAGCTGGATTTGTTGTACAAAAATATAGGTTTCAATTGACAGTTATAGCGTTTGTGTTCTGGCACAGCACTGCTAAGACCTTCTTTGACATCTTCAGTCATGGTTCCAAGGTGCGCCTAAAATTATAATTCTTTATTTCTTCATGTCTGATATTTGTATTTGCATTATTCATGCAGGCTGGTACCCATCATGGAGTCTGGTTGGAGAAGTTTTGATGTGACGAACGCTGTACATTATTGGATGAGAAGTAGCGGACAGTCAAATATGCACTTGGAAATCAGAGTAGATGGCGAGAGACACGGCAACTTCGCTGCAGAGATGGCAAAGTTGGTTCGATTTACTACCCAAAATCCAGCTGACAACATTGTGGGCAAACCTGAACTGGTCCTGTACACTCTCAACCTCGATGACCATGGGTAGGTACAGCTCATATTCCAATATTATTGTTATAACATATTTTTATTTTATCATGAAATCCCAGCACACCTATAAGATCTAGGAGCTGTAAGCAAAAGGGTAGAAAGGGGACAATTTTGCACATTTCTGGATTTTACTAACTGCTCCTTGGTGCTTGGTGCATTGAGCTAGGAAACGACTTGGTAAAGTCATCTTTACCTTGCACTAGATCAGTGATGGCGAAGCTTGACACCCTAGATGTTTTTGAACTACATTTCCAATGATGGACTTGCAGTATAGTTGAGTATCATGGTAAATGTCGTTCCAAAACATCTGGGGTGCCAAGGTTCACTATCACTGCACTAGATAATAAAAATGATTGCAAAGTCTTCAGCCACACGTTGATAAGCCTGGCGTTGTATGCTTTTGCCTTTAGTCCTTGTATACAGAGCTTTAAAACTCAAGACATATAAAAATACAAACATGAATGCAGCTATGTATTCATGAATACATAATTAAAAGTATTTTTTTTTAAATATTTTTTTTCATCAAGATTTATCATAATTAACAATGGTACAAAAGGCTCCAATACAATAAAAAAAACCTCACGCATAAAAATGGAGGAATAAAGGAGAAAATAACAAACGCATGAAACATAAATTGATTTTAGTCAAATGGTACAAATATTTATTTGATTTTACAATTCAAGGTCAACCTTTTCATAAAGCAAAAAAGAGCCTTTTTTTCGGGACAAAGCTAGTTTAGTCTTTAGATTTTGGCTCTTTTTAAAATATTAATTTTATGTAATACATTAATGCATTTATAAGCAAAATATTGCCAGTAAATATCTGTACATAGTGAGTACATAAAGTCAGCTGAGGTGATAGAAAGAACATCTGAAATATTACATTTGTACTTGTTAAATGAACAAACGCCAACTATTGTTAGCATTATTAAAGTGAAATTCCTGCTATATTCTTTTTTTGTTTTGGCAGGGATGAAACCTCTGTAAGGTTTTCACTGCTGCTGGAGTCCCAAAAGGTAGATTGCCCTCAACTCCTGGTGGAAACATTACTTGGACAGGAAGTGAGGGGAATCTACAATGGGAAGACTTTTTTGCCACGGGACAGGAAGTGAGGGGAAATCTCCCCAATAAGGTCACCGGCAGCAGTAAAACCTCACTGCAGTTCTAACTCTTCCATACAAGGTCTCCTTGAGAAACAAAAGTAATAAGAGTAGAAATAATTCTAACCATTCAGATGCACAATGCGATTCAGACTGCAGATTTCACTCCTTATTTGGTTTCTGCAAGAAACTGCCCTGCTGTCACAAAACTGTCCCCTATATCAGTGGTTCTCAATCCTGTCCTCAAGTACCCCCAACAGACCATGTTTGCAGGTTTTCCTTTATCTTGCACAGGTGCTTTAAAAATTTTACCTAAGAGAAATTCCCAAAACATGGCCTGTTGGGGGTACTCGAGGACAGGAATCACTGCCCTAGATAATCTGACATGATGTGTTTTCTGCATACATACTAAAATGATCATGGTTCTTACAGTTGCGTTTGATTTTTTTTTTTAGTGCCCGTGGAGACTGTTCAGCCCCTGGAGCAAAAAAGGACAATATCTGCTGCAGGGAAGAGTATTTCATTAACTTCCGAGAGCTGACATGGACCCAGTACTGGATCATAGAGCCTGCTGGGTATAATGCTTTCCGCTGCACCGGGGCGTGTAAGCAGCCTCATTCTCACGCCCTCAAGTATCACTACGGAGAAAGGACCTGTGCTGTGGTAGAGAGTTCCCCTTTACCTGTCATGTACCTGGTCAAAAAGGGTGACTATACAGAAATAGAAGTAGCTGAGTTTCCTAACATGATCGTCGAGAGGTGTGGGTGCACCGCAGACAACATTTCCATCATCTAAAGGGGTGGGAAGAAGGACTCTTGGACTATGGTGTGCTGCTTGCTCCAGCACTTGACGACGTTTGCTGCGCAGCTGCATGCGGAACTGTTTCACGCCCGGCAAAACTTTGCTGGTAAAGATACTCAGTGAATGGACAGTCGTAATCTGGATGAAATATTTTAGAAATGTCAGTGATAGCCATGTAGAAGCACTTACCTGTAAATATCACATGTATATTTATCTCCCTCTGGTGCCGCAGATGGTTGTCAGAGGGAATTTTGTAATTTTTATAATATGATCTTTTTTTAACACAAATCTTTGAGTTCTGGGTGAAAATCAAAAATAAACAACTTTACCAAAAAGTTTTTTTTTATATATATTATCGTGTTTTCTAATAAAATGATCTCCAGGAACTCATAAACACTCTTAAGGTGGTTGTAAAGTCCGCCAACCCCCCCCCACCCCCCAAAAAAAAAAACTGCACAGCAAAGGCATAATGAGCTAGTATGCAGCGCATACTAGCTCATTATCAAATACTTACCTTGGAACGAAGCTGTTGCAGCAGTCTCGGCACACCGCTGTGACCGGCGACATGCTTCTAAAAGGGCAGCGGCTCCATCCAATCACAGCGCGGGCTCCAGCGGTGTGATTGGCAGAGCCGCGCTAATGTCACTCCCGCGCATGCGCACGGGAGCCGTCATTTACGGCGTGCCAACAGAAGAAACGCGCCCTGGGCTACCCCGGGTGCCAATGCTGTCAGCACATGCATATACAGGGAATATCTCCTAAACCGTACAGGTTTAGGAGATATTCCCTGGACCCACAGGTAAGCCTTATTGTAGGCCTACCTGTAGTTTAAAGTGGTTGTCATGAGTTGACAACAACTTTAAATATGGTTAAAAGCGAAGTATGGGTTTGTTTGGTTTTTTTAAATCATGCTTATTTAGATAGATGCTGCATCGTTCCCTCAGCCTTCTCTAAGGGTGAGAACTGAGTGAGTAAATACTCTTTATTTATAACGATTTATTAAAAATTCCACACATTCATAAGCCTTAATATACAATAAGTCAAAGCAAGGACTATAAATATACACTACCATCCAAGTACCCAATAATCTAAAGCAAGGACTATTTGCCTTTAGGCTCCCTGCCTCTTTTCCCCATTACTGTGCCTTGATCTGCACTGTGTCTCTGCATTGGGACCACCATCTAGAGATGGGGCTTTGCTTCCTAATGCCAAAACCTCCAGTAAGGAAAACAGCAAAATAGTGTCATCACCAAATCTCACTCTAGATCCCCTAAGACTAGCTGTCAGAGGTAGCAGTGCCTTAGATCAATGGTTCTCAACCTCAGTCCTCAAGTACCCCCAATGGGCCATGTTTTGAGAACTTCCCTTAGATAAAATAGCTCTTATCAATGACCATGTCATTGATATTGATTTAAAGCAGCTATGCAAAGTAAAGGAAAACCTGAAAACATGGCCTGTTGGGGTACTTGAGGACTGAGGTTGAGAACCACTGCTTAGGATGATCTCACATTGCAGAGATAAAGCTTTGAGGCTACAAAGTAGCGTAGAGCCTAAGCACCTTCATAGATCAGGAAGTGTAGTGCAAATTTTCAGGGCAATGCTTAGGCACAATTAAAATGTTTAAATTTAGCAGATACACAGTGGCTAAGTGGTTAGCACTACTGCCTAGCAGCATTAGGGTTGTTGGTTCAAAACCCAACCACAGCAATACCTGCATGAAGTTTGCATGTTCTCCTGGTGCCTGTGTGGGTTTCCTCCTGGTAGTCTAGTTTCCTCCCACACTCCATAGACATGATAGTAGGATAAATGACTCCTGTCTAAATCGGTCCTAGTATGTGAGTTAAGGCTGGTACACACTGGGCGAATATCACTCAATATCGCTTTCAACAGAAAGTGGCCTAACATCTGGCTTCTATCAAGCAGGCATGCTGGAAAACCAGCCAATTGGCATCCTAAATATCACACTGGGGAAATTGCTGTACTAACATTGGACGGCAAGCTCCTCAGTTTTTTTTCCTTCAGCCCACTGCTGAATGAACAAAACTATGTGTACCAGCCAGGGACATTAGATTGTAAGCTCCTTGAGGGCAGGAACTGATGTGAACACACAATATATATATGTAAAGTGCTGCTAAACCACTTCTCGCCCGCCATATAGCAAAATGATGGCCGGAAAGTGGTTCTGTTATCCTGACTGGGCGTCATATGACGTCCAACAGGATAAGCCACACACTGCAACTCCGATTATGGTAAAGAGCCTATGACATAGGCTCTTTACCACATGATCAGCTGTGTCCAATCACAGCTGATCACAGCGCGTAACCAGGAAGTGCCGGTGAATGCCTTTCCTCAGTTCGCGCTGACAGGGAGAGCCGATCGGCGGCTCTCCTGTCGGGGGGGGGGGATAATCAGCGCATTGATTATCAGCGCAGCCCCCATCAGAGATGCTCACTACAGCTGCCAATCAGTGCCCATCAGCTGCCAGTCAGTGCCCACCAAAGTGCCAGTCAGTACCCACAAAAGTGCAAGTCAGTGCCCATCAAAGTGCCAATCAGTACCCATCAGTAGCGCCTGTCAGTGCCCTTCACAGATGCCAATCAGTGCCCATCAGTACCTCATCATCAGTGCTGCCTATCAGTGCCATCTATTAGTGCCCATCAGTGCCATTTTTTTAGTGCCCATCAGTGCCGCCTATTAGCGCCCATCAGTGCTGCCTATCAGTGCCCATCAGTGCTGCATATCAGTACCGCCTATCAGTGCCCATCAGTTCTACATATTACTGCCTCCTCATCAGTGCCCATCCGTGCCACTTCATTAGTGCCCGTCAGTGAAGGAGAAAACAAAATTTTATAACAGGATATAAAAAACCCCAGTAGTTATCAAATACCACCAAAAGAAAGCTCTATTTGTGGGAAGAAAATGATAAAAATTCACTTTGGGTACAGTGTTGCATAACCGCTCAATTGTCATTCAAAGTGTGACAGTGCTGAAAGCTGAAAATTGTCCTGGGCAGGAAGGGGGGAAAGTGCCCAGTATTGAAGTGGTTAAATTGATAGCTCTATATAAGTACCTGTAATAAATAAATCTTCACTTTTTGCGTTCAATTTTAAATCGGCATCATTCATTTAAAGCGGAGTTCCAGTCACTCATGTGTTTATTAAGAGTCAGCAGCTAAAAAAACTGTAGCTGCAGACTTTTAATAAACACACACTTACCTGTCCCAGGATCCAGCGGGGCACTCACCCCAGCCGGGTGCCCACTGCTCATGCGCGGGCGGCTCAGCGCTCTATGATTGGTCCCAAAGTCTTCTAGGACCTGTCATGTGCCCAGAAGACTTTGGGAGGGAGGAGGAAGGAGAACTTTTACTTCTAATCGCCTAAGGCGACCGGAACAGAGGTGGCAGCAGGTACCTGTCAAAATCGGGTACCCGCTCCCTTCTCCAAAAGCTCAGTTTAACAAACAGGAGCTGGGGAGGAGGCCTTATAGCGGAAGTTCCACTTTTTGGTGGAACTCCGCTTTACATAACATCTGGTGATCCCGCCATGAAGGTCCTTCTTAAGGTTCTTCCTGCATTATGTTGAAAAAC